>WAAD01035263.1:14660-43969 GCA_013389945.1 Fregata magnificens
AGCGGGCGCTTCCCGCGCTTCCCCCGCCCGTCCGCCCCGCACCGGCGGCGGTGCCAGGACAGACAGACCGCGCCGTGAAACCTCGGCGTGGGTTATTGTATTTATTAAGTTTTTACAAGCGTAAAGACCAATGGCAGTGCTTCTGTGGTAGCTTGTAATACCTGACCGTTCGCGCTTCTGGGAAGTGGCTGCAGCCCGAACGCTGCCCTAGCCCTGTGCGTCCGGAGACCTCCCTGCGCTCTTGGCTTTGGCTGAGTTAAAAGGCACTCACGACTCCAGCACTGACTGTGCTAGCGCATGGGATCTTCGAGGTAAGAACGACTGTTTTTCTTGCCCAAGAATAGAGCGTTGTGAGGGAGAAACCACCCCATACCTGATGAAGCGGTTGGGTTGGTTTTCCTTCAATAATTACTACCTTAATAACTTTTAACCGTCGGATTTGAATGTGAAACTTCCTCACCCTTGTAATGCATGAACTGGATGTTTGAGTCCGCCGTCATTAATTTCACTCGAAAGTAGTGGTGCTCATTCCTTACTGTACACTGGGTGGCTGTGGTAGGCGTAAGCGTGTGACTGAGAAGGTGTTTATTTCCGCACTGGTGAAATTATCCTTATGCATAATTTGCAATTCTTTAAAACGGTTACATATATTGGAATTATTTACGCTACGTGTGTGCTACACAAATAACTCCGTGCCGTAAACACTCAGGATAAGTTGAAAAATAGTGCAAGTCTCATGAATGCCTCTACAGATACCTGATGGAGTAAGATAAAAAACCCCTCCTTTGACTAACAAGCAAGGGAGATGATACAGAATTTTTTGTTGAAACAAGAGTAAAGCTGCTAGCTTAGTTATGTGTAAGCATATTGGAAGTATGAAACAGATCACTCTGTTGTGAGAATTCTTTGAAATCAAATTATTTGAACTCTCAATGGTGCAGTTACAAGTTTTTTCTTAGTAATGAGACCACAAAAGTGTGATGGTAATGCCAAGTACTGTAGTGATGTCAAGTACTGCAAGGCAGAAAAGGGTCTCTAGCAGTCAACTACTGCACTCCTGTTCTCTGAAAAAAGGAGTAGTAAAATTTAGATGGTTACTCATGTTTTCTTCCCTCCTCTTCCCCAAACCTTTAGGTCCCCAAAAGTGAGAATTCTACAGCTTCTTCAAAGGGTTTAGAGTTAAACGTGTATTCTACTCTGAATCTCTTGCTACAAATTAAACGGTTATTTCCTTCATTACTATCACAATTTTAATGATTTTTTTAATATATTTGAAGTCTGTTACCGTGTTTCACCAGTGTTTTTCCTGGACTGAAGCTGTTGTCTGAAGATATATGGTACTTCTAGCAAATGGGGCAAACTATTCTTCCATAAATCAGTGTAGTTACTGCAAATTTACTCTTGGTGAACCATTTTTCAACTTTCAGTCTGTAAACTCATAGAGAGCAATCCATTATTTGTAGAGGTCCCTAAGAGGCAACTAAGAAAGGAAACCTTTTGGCAGTAGGCTTATGTTTATGGTGCATGTTTCTTACATCTGTTGAAAAATTGTTGAGGGATTGAAATTGAAAATGGCTGGAAATGCTGTTCTATTGTAATAGAGCAAGAATTGGTACCATCTTTTCTTATAAATAGATAATAATTCTATTAAAAGACATGGTTTGTGAAGGTCATAAAATAACAGATTTAACACCCTGCCAGAATAAACTTTTAAGCATACCTCTTACCCACATATACAAAACACAAGGATTTTTATTATCCTTTCTATAAAAACTGTTATAATCTGGTTTCTTATTTCTTCTAAAATGTAGTCTAACATGTAGCTATGTGTTGAGTCATAGGAGTTTCTTTTACCTTTGTGAAAATCTTCCCAAGAAACAAAACTCCTACTCCTTCCCTGTGACCTGATTTTTTTCACTGTAATATACTTGTAAGGGGCAGTAGATATATTTTAAATAGGTTCCCATAAGGGCAGTGGAGGACTTTAATAATTATATTTTCCCGTTAAAATGCTTTTTAAGTGTTTTTGTGTTTTTTGTTTTTTTTTTTTTTAAATCCACATGTTTGGTTACTAAGAATAAGTTGTTGATTAATCCAAGCGTCCCATCACTTTGAAAGATTTCTGAAGTTCTAAGACTGAATGAGAGTTTCTATTTTGTAAATTATTTTAAATGACAAGAAAAAACTGTAGCATATTCAGTGATATCCATATTCATAAACAATTCATATTGTTTAACCTGAAACTGGCAGAGGTTTGGGCAGTTATCTGGAATGAATTAGCAGTGGATCAAATAAAATCTCATTTTTTTTCTGCTGGGAAGTCAGATGAATTATAATTTTCATTAATATTGATGTAATAGGTTCAATAAAAACTGTGAAACCAAAATAAAAGAAGAGGGTAAAATGAGGATTTTTATTTTTGGAAACTGCTTTTCTGATGCCTTTCCTCTAAGAAGTTAAAGGTTCTCTGTACATTCCTGTGCTCCATACTCTTTGGGGGCAGACAGAATGAAGCTGGTCAGAATATTTTAAAGGGATTGTAAATAAAATACAGAAACTGCTTCAGACATCTGGAACATGCAAGAATTTTGTTTTCCTACCTCTGAGTGATCTTCTCATATAGGTTGCCAGTGGTGTCTGTCATGATAAAAAAAAAAAAACTAAAAACCAAATTAGATACTATCAGAAACATTTGTTTAAACTATGCACAAGATTTATCTTAATATATTATTGCTGGAATTTCACTCGTACATGTAAAATGAAAGAAAAGGGCTGAAAAATAGAGTTCTTCATGTACTACATAGTACCAATACCACTCTTTGTGGTATGGGAATGTTTTAAGCATTTAGGTTGCTCAGTGACCGCAGTATCTCTAGCTGTAATGACACAGTATTAGAAACACCACGTAGGAGTGGATGTTTTCGTGCCACTGTTGTGGAAAAGTACTAGAGGATTTAGTAAAGGATGGTGACCTTTCTGCTTGGTTTTTTCTAACCAGCCTCTGGAATTTAATAAAACCTTACCATTACCATTATAGAATGGTATAAGCTGTTTCAAACAACTCTTTTGGTGTTCAGAGGAAACTTTATGTAACACGATGAATTAGTCCTTTCAAAATTCAGGAAAACTTTTCCATCTAAGGCCTAAAACCTTTCCCCGAGTTTGAGTTCTCTTAAGTATACAGTTTAGTAAAGTTGGTTATATTTGAAGCTGTATTAGCCGAATGTATATCAGTTAAATGAGGCTGTCTTCAAATGAAGTTAGTGACCGTCAAAATGTTGAGAGAACTTTGGTGAGTGAATGTCGTGTCGGGGGAAAAAGTAATACGTAGAGGTACTGCAGCACAGTTGATTTGAGTATATACTGCATGTGACGTTGCAGAAATGCAGTTAAAATAGTGCTCTGTTTGCTTTAGCTGAGGTATCATTTAAATGTGTTTTGGCCAAGGTGTCCTCCCATCTGGAATAATGGTGCTGAGCGTGTTTTGGGGGGATTGCGTGATACAACTAACAGCACAATTTGGTCTACTAACTACATAATTCTATATCCACATCTGATCATGTTGTAAAGTCAAGAACAGAGTATATGGCTTTTTTACTAATGATCACAGACACTTTGTTTTGCTGTCCTCAGCTCTTCTTCATCTTTACAAACAGCTTTTTACTAATCAATTTTACTCCATTCCTAAACTATCTTGAACGAAGATTTAGCTTCCTGTTAACAATTAACTGAGCTATGTCAAGTCTGTTTGAACTCCCAACAAGATTTGACATACCACATTCATTTCTAGTGTAGCTCCACTGCGTTGTGTCTGAAGTGAAGTTGACTGAAGTTGACCAAATTTATTTGTCATCACTTAAAATGTGACATGCTTGTGTGAAGTCCCGCAGCACTGTTATTCTCTTCAAATATATTGGTTTGGGGTACTTGAGTTCTTCCCTTTTTTAATATTTTAAGATTAAATTATCTGCTTTGAGATTTGTTATTTTAAGGAAAGCTTTAAGAAAAGAGCTTTTTAAAGTGTTCCATTAATACCACAGTAAAACAATTCATAACACCAAGAACATTACTGTTTAAAAAAAAAAAAAGAATTTCTGTGGTGGGCCATCTCTTTGTGAACTCATACCAGCATATCTTCGAATGTGTGCAACTGCTTCATAACCAGTAGTACTTAAGGATTGCCAGAAGGTATTAGGAGTATCATGCCAGTGAAAAAATTAATGGTGCCTGCCTGAGAAGTTGTACCACATTTGATGGGCTTTTGGAGTATTCTGATATAATTGTGAATTCAAATGAATCTGGGAACAGCTCACTGGCATGACAAGAGTTGTGTGCACTGGAATTGGTGACAGTTACTTGAACCAAGCATAAGAAGAATAAAGCAGCAGAGCATGGAAATTTTTTTGGTTTACATCTTTTTTTTTCCCCCTTATTTTTCTTTTGAAGTGTGAGGATAGTGTTAATCCTGATAAACTAACTTAATATTACTTTGGCTTGACTTAACAGTTACAAGTTCACAGGAGGCAGTGATTGAACAGAGTAATATAGGCTAAGATTGACTTTTGGTTTTAAATTAAAGCATCCCTTTTGCAAACACCAGGGAAAGAAGCCCTTGGGATCTATATTCAGTGCTGTTTCTGCTATTGGCTATGTGTGTTATGTTTAGCAGACAGCTTGAATTATCTATGCCTTGTTTTCTCATTTACTAAGTGTGGGTAATAGAACTGAACTCCAAGTACTGCATGTCATTTTATTGAACAGATATCCCTAAAATGCCTTTGCTTTCTGACAGAAGGTGCTATGTACATATAAGATGTTGCCATTTCTGTTATTTGTCACTGTATTGTCCTGGTGATGTGGACTATTTAGTACTCAAGTTGCAGTAGCTTAGGTAAAAAATTCGAAAGCTCTCCAAGAGTTATGCGTGTGGAATTTGGTGAGTATTCGGTATCTGACTCGCTTAGGCTTCCTTATAAAATTCCTGGCCTAATTTTTGATAAACTGTACAACCTCAATTCTAAAGATATATAAAAAGTACGCAAGAGAATCATTTAAAGCTTGGGTTGATAGCAAATTCAGTTGAGCAAAGCACTTCGGTCACAAACTAGATGCTAGTCTATCAGTGTTCTCTGTTTATCGGTGTCTGACTGTTTCTGTAACTTTGGTTTGGAGGATAGCTGTCTTACCTGAAACCAGTAAAGAGATCCATGAGCTCACTTGAACCCGTGCTTCTCTTCAGTAAAGGCTGCCAGTTGTCTTAGTTTAACCTCTTTACAATGCTTTAGAGCCTGTCTTGAAAAGAAAGTAATTTCCTTACAGACCTGTGGGCAAGCGAATTTTCTTTCAGACTGAAGTTCAGTGCTGTCCTTTAATGAGTCATTAATTCAGTTCTCTGAGAATATGGGATAATTATGTGATTAAAATCAGATTAAGGTTTGATGAACAGGAACACAAATGCTGTTGCTGTATGTTATACATATTTCTCGAAGATACTTTTTTCTTCTCTAAGCGACTAAGCACATTGTCCCTGAAGGTTTCGTAGTCATGACGGTTTAAGGAACGAGTCTGACATTTCCACTCTTTTTAAAGACCGAGCACAACCAGATTGGTCTGGCTATAACATAGCTTGACAGTTCCCTTACAACTTTTCTTTCAGAAGTTTGTCACATTAATGCTGACAGATATTAGGCCAGGCAGCACAGGCTGTGGCGCAAACTATATTTTATATATTGGAAAATAAGTATATTTCAGTTTAGTCACCTTGTCATGCTTAAATAATAATTAAAAAATCATAGAAGTCTTTGGGCTCTACCACAGACTTAAATGCTGTGGAAAGATTAAACTGGATCTCTGTCTGTGCTTGAACTGTCATGATGAGATTTATTTGGAGAAAGGTTTTAAATTGTGAGTGGTTGCCACTGGCTGTAATTCCAGATGCTTCACAAGTCACAGTGACTCCATTATCTGTGTAAAATAAATTATTGTGTGGAGTCTTGTGCCTCCCACAAAAATGTGCAGAGAACTATTTAAATGTTATTTCGTTGTCACATATCAAATATTTTTTTGGTCTTACCGATTAGTTGGAAAATCTACTTACAAAAGGGATTTTATATGCAAATTGATAAAAAATGTATTTCTAGTGCTTTTTTTTAAACTGCTATGCTTGTTAATAAGCAAGGCAATATAGCTGTCATACTTTATTAGACCGTGAGTACAACTCTTAGATTGAGTCTGAGGCATGAGGTTATAGCTCTTGTTACATATATTTGTTTATTCAGCCACCATGTACTACATTAAATCACACTTAAAACATTGAATTCAACCCTCAGATCTCTGGCTTAGTTCATTCCCCCCCACCCCAACATAAATATCCTTTTATCAAAATATTTTTCAGAAAGAGGAAGAAGCTCAGCAGAGGATAAGAATCTTCTCCTTACAGATACTAGACCTCTCTTTGCCTTGTTCCTCTTCCTCAGTCCCTCTGACATGCAGTTCATTTGTAACCAGCGTTGCTGCTGACAGCTGGAGGTGACTCTACCACGCAATGAAACTAGGTCTCACTTAAGTCATAAGCTGGGGATACTGAGAGACTTACTCTTCTGGACCTTGGTGGTTTGGAAAACACTTCTGCTTTCTGTGGAAAAAAGGTATCTTTCCCATATGAAACGCCTAACAATTGTTATTATTTCCACTCTGCAAAGGAATAGTCACTTAAAGTCACAGGACAGAGTGACCTCATGAGGTGAAGGTAGAAGAATGTCAAATACTACTTGATTTACTGGATCAACTTGCTCCGGTGTTTCACAGTTGGAAAGTCCCATCAAAAAATATCAATTTGTGACCATGGTGCTGTGCAGAGAGCAAGATGCAATTTTATTGACAGAATAAACACAGGTTCCTGTATTTCTTGGTAATAATTACACCTTCAGAAATATCCAGTTCCTGTTAAAAGAAATAACGAAAGATTCGTAGAATAATTTAGATTGGAAGGGACCTAGGAAGTCATCTAGTCAAATCTCTTCTTCAAGGCAGGCCTAATTTCAGAGTTAGGCCAGGCTCCTCAGGGCCTTGTCCAGCTGACTTGTGAATTCCTCCATGGGTAGACAGTCCACAGCCTCTCCGGGAACCTGTTCCAGTACTTGACTGCTCCAACTGTGAACACTTCTTTCACACAGCTGGAATTTCTCTGGGTGCAACTTCTGACTTTTGTCCTTTTCGTGCACGCCCCTAAGAAAAGCTTTGTGCTGACTTCTGTCTAACCCACCCCAGGAAACTGAACACAGTGATCGGATTGTGCCATAGCTAAATGCGCTCCCCTCAGTCTCTCCTTTTATGTCATGTGCTCCAAACTTCTTTTGTGCACCAGAATGGCCAGGTCCTTTTCTGCTGGGTTGCTCCTAGGCTGTAGTGTTTTATCTGGATAGTCTACCCCAGGTGCAGAACTTTGCCCTTGTCTTGATTGACCATAATGAGGCCGATTCCACCAGCTTGTCAAGGCTGCTCTTAATGGCAGCTGTGCCCCCCAGTATGTCAGCTGATCTCCCCAGTCTAGTGTCATCTGCAAACTTGCCCCATATGTCTCAACTTCCAAGTCATTGGTGAAGATGTCAAACAAGACTTGCTCCAGTATCGTTGCCTGAGAAACTCCTAACTGGCCATCAGTCAGATTTCAAACCAGTGACCGCTACCCTTTCAGTCTGATGGTACAGTTTTTCACCTTGTAGTCTGCCCATCCTATCCCCCCAAGTTTGAGTACAAAACTTTTCTGCTGGGACACAGCATCTTCCTCTTGCTTAGTATTTCATAGCGTGCCCAGGAAAATTCAGAGGAACGTCAATGCACATTGTGAAGGCAGGACAAGAGTCTTTATATTTTTCTCCACTTCCCATTGAAAAAGTATTACTATATAAAGCAAGGGTTTATTTTAGGAATGTAATTGTGAAAAGTTACATTAGAAGGCACTGAAAAAATCACAAAACATTTACAATGGAAGTAGGTTTTCTCAGCAAGATACTGCAGGAGTGCTTAACTGGCAGCTCCAGTTTTGATGTGAGCGCATGAAGCAGAACATAAGGGAGATGAAGAAGTAGTGCCTTCATTGAGTGGTCCCGTAGCCCACTGCTTGCAATTCCTCACCAACGCAATAGGTCATGAAAAACCTTACCTTTGGGTTGGTTTTGGGACCTTTTGTATTTCTGCACTTTTGCAGGTCATGCCATATTATAGCTATCATAGATAGATTTTTTTTTTTTTTTAAAATACAGCTGGAATTCTAAGCTAAGCACATCACTGGTGGAACTGAAGTTTAAAAAATTAAGGAGATCTACAATAAAATGGTAAGAATTAGTAAGTTGTAGTCCTTACAACTCTCTGATAACAGATACTGTGCAAGTGCCAGGCATTGTTGATACAAGTGCCATTTTTTTTAATAGAATGACATTTGATTTTTGAATGCATTTAAATGCCAACCATCTTCATGCTGTGAGTCACTGTTTCAAGTGTTTGATTGTTTAGTCAATCTTCTGTTGCATTATTATTTTATCGCATTATGAGTTCTGGCTAAATAGTTCACCCTGTATCACCATCTCAGTATAAACTGCCTTGTACATTCACAGAATGGGCATTTATAAGCAAGCATAATGAAGGCTCCACTGAGATCAATTTGATTGCGTGTGCTTCAGAGTTGTTCTTCCCTCAGTATTATATAAACACTATTAGCAGATCCTTTAGAAAATTGATTTGCTGATCATTTAAGTGGCAGGCCTGTTTGGAGCTATGCTGAAATATATCCTTAGCCTTAATCGTTACTCCTTAAATCGATGCGTTTCATAAGAACAGAGGTGAACAGATGAGGATGCTTTTTGGGCTGCTGCTATTTTACTCTCAAGGTTTGATCATTTTACTGGCTACTTTATCCCTTCCCCTTGCCCTGCTTCTGCAACCACAACTGCATTGCTGCTGTATTGCTTCACATTGCCTTACCTCTGCAAACACAGCTGTGTGGCTGATGGCCGTTCCATGTATGTGTGCGTGTCTTGGCCTTGGAGTTATTTCCTCCAAGTTCTGCCTGGCCTCTTTTTGGGAAAGAAAGAAAACTTTGGAAGAGCTTGAATCTGGTTATCCCTGCCTGATGTTGCCGATGTTGGAAGAGCCCCTGTTCCCTTGTCCTCCCTCTTGCTAGTCCAGCTGGGCTCCTGCTGTGCTACTGGGAGGCAGGAAGCATAGATCTGGCAGCATTTCTGCCTGCTGCCCCACAGCGGGCTCCTTTCTGAGACAGCATTGGTAGGACCCCACTGTTGAGTGGGTAATGGGGAATAAAAATGGTGTGGGAAGGGGGGGGAAATGGCACAGCAGGAAGGAGGAGTCCAGGGAGAAAGACGAAGGGAAGAGCAAATGAGAGAAAGAAAATACATGTATGAGTAAGGGACTAACAAGAGGGAAGACTGAGAACACAGAATTCTTGTTTGGGAGACAATTATTTGAGAAGAGAAGGCTGCCTGAATCCAGAAGGTGTGGTTGAATTTAGGTGGTGGACATTTTTGGACAGCCTGTGTAATGAGTCTTCTGTGCGGGTATGGTGTAATATGTGACATGTTTGAACAGATTTTTTAGCAACAGAACCCAGATGCTCTTATGTGTTTCCTGGACTTTGGTGAATGAGCATAAATCACTGCTGGTAGGAATGGAGAACATGAGAGAGTGGAAAAGAAGTAGCAGCAGCAGTGTGAAACCTGTGAGGAAATGGAAGAGAACTCAACATAAGGAGCGTGTGGGGGAAAGGAAGGTAATACTTCTCCCAAACATGTATCAGTGAAACAGAAATTAAAAATGTCAGAATAATAACTTGTAACAATGTGTAGGAATCTTAGAAAGCTCAGGAATAGAATAAATTGTAGTGTGGTGATAAGACTGGAAACTTGCTTAGAGACAGCACTAGCCAGCTGGCCAATCTCTCATCAATGACTTATCTTACCGATATCGAAAAAAAAAATCTTCTCTTTTGATCTCATTCTCTTACCTCCTTCTTTGGAGCAAATAGTTTTTCTAGTTTTATCTATTCTGGTATATTTTCCCATCTGTTTACTACCCTTTCCCTGGAATTATTTTGCAGAAACATCCTGTTTATTCCTAGCTTTGGGATTGTCAGCTTTGTGCTGTTAACTAATAGAAAAAGTGCTTCAGTTCCTTTTGAGAAGAATTTATGAAGATGGAGCTTTGTGGCTTTAATGTGCCTGTCTCTTTCTCCTTGCATATCCCCCATACTGTAGGTTTGGTGAGAAGAAAAAGGCAAGTAGAAACATTGCATGGGAGCACATCGCATTTAAGGTGGGGTAAATTAGAAATTATTTGTAATTTCGAGGAAAAACAGGGACAGAAGAATACACCCTCTCACATCTATAGGTAGCCAGTTATATTGCCTCCAGCTAGAATTAACCTGCTATCAGTCCAGTGTGATCAGGCTACCACCCTTCCTCCTACCTTCCGCATCTGGCCAGCCTTTTGTATTAGCTCTTTCATCAGCTCAAGTCTACCCTGTCCCCAGTTTGGTGTGGAAAAAGGTGGGTAGTGACGAATTTGGCCTATACAAGTAGAAGGTGTACAAATCTGTAGCAATGCACCTGTGATATAGAGGTAGTGAGAAATACATCTTAGTTGTTTCATTTCTTACTGTGCTTTCTTAGTTGGTATGGAGTTTAGTATAATGAGAAGCAAGGGCGAAGCAGTGCTCTCCCTTGTGCTGAAAGCAGAGTTCCCCAGCCTCTCCTGGGTGTGGATAGAAAATAATGCTGTTTTCTTCTCACACTGGTTGGTTGAGAGGTCTGCAAACCAGTTCATCTGCACTAGCCATTACCTGAATCAGAGCCACAAATCTGAGGTCAACACCTCAGGTGTAGAGCTTGGATCCAAACTCCCATAATTTGCCCTTGGCCCATTGAGGAGATTAAGAATAGGGGTGAAGCTTTGGCCTAACTTTATACATCTGCTTGTTCAATTTATCTGCAGATATGCTCTTTGTTTGCATCCATTCCAGGACAGAAGAAAAAGCTGGTGCAAGTGTCTGTATGACCTTTGCTAGGATGCCCTTTCTTGGCTTGCCAACCTCAGATCTGCTGCCTCTGATTCAGACCCTGACGTTAGCTTCCCCACTGACCAGTAGAGTCTCCAGAGACAGGTATCCTGCTAGAGGGAATGGTCTCACATTGTACAAAATTCTTACACAGAAAAATAAGAGTAGGTCTCTTGCCTCTCTAATCCCTTCAGTGAAACGTATATTTGTGCACTGTAGCATGATACCAGCAGTGGAAAAGACACTGCTGTCCATGTTTCAAAAAAAATGAGTAGCCTGATGGTTCAGGTTCTCTTGTGAGAGATAGAAGACACGATTTTTAAGTCAACTGAGGCGGAAGAATTGTTTCTACCACACTGAATGTAATTAAACTGAAGTAATGCATCTCCATGTACATGCAAGTTTTTTTCTGTTCAGAATGATGTGGTATATTCACCAGTTTTGTTGCTAATTGAAAATGTGGTTTATTTTCTTAATATTAGTAACAACTGTTTGTGTCCCTTTAAAAAAAAGTTAAGGGGTTTATTTGATTTGCAGACTACTGCTACTTTCTGAACTGTTTCCCTGTACTGAATGCAGTAATGTAAGGTTAAAAAAAAAAAAAAAAAAAAAAGAATTATGACAACAAAATGATGAAATCCTTTGGGGCAGGAGGGAAGCATGGCAGTCTGGACTTACTGTAAAATTCCTCCTCCACTTGAGGTCTGTTTTGAAATGTGTTGTAGCTGCAGGGAGCAAAACTATTAGCCTATTTAGAAACAGGCTCTGTACAGCTGTATTAGCAGCATCCCTCCTGCATAGCTTGCATGCTCGTCTTCGTTCTCTTAATGAACTGCAGTTTATATCTGCACAGCTGTTTTTTTCCTGGCTGGATTTCAGCTGGTCTAGACTGGAAGACAGTGAGTGGGTATAAAGTTGTGGTACAAGCTCAGGTAATCTCTGAACTCTGTATTTGGGGAATAGGTGGGACTTTTGTCTCTGTCCTGAAGGAGACAGTTGACATCTCTCAGTTTCAGGATAACTGGGGAACATATTTCAGTGTCTGTGGTGAGCAAGTGAAATCTGTGTCCAAAATCCTGTTGTCAGCCAGTAAAACTGTTTCTCCTTGCAGTTGGATGAAATGATTTTAAAAAGCCCCTTTCATAGCAGTTGTAGAAATCTGTCAATAGATGCCTGTCAAATCATCCTTCTGGGAACATTGTGTTTACAACAGAATTTTGCAGCTGCTGAGGTTTTTTTAGTGGTTTTGTCAAAACTAATAACAGCAAGCGAATTCTTTACATTCAGAAATCAGGTTGCTTTTTCAAATTGTTGTCTGCAATGTTGCAATAATAACCAGTAAGTCGTGGAGATAGTAACTTTCTGTTCAAAGCACTCAAAGCTCTATACAGTGTGGTTGTATTCCTGAAGATAAATTTCTGTCCTTTTCACAATGTGGATGGAGTTTTTCATTCTTGTACTAATAGGTGGACTGTTTCAGGTAACTGCCAAATAATTATTCTTAGTGGCTTCTCCTGCATCTCTCTGCAGACTTGGAAATCTGATTTGGTGTAGCTGAAGCAATAATACTGCTTTTGTCCATCTGTATAGTTCTTGGGTTTTTGTTCATTTGTATAGTTTTTATTTATGCAGGGGAATACAGTGGTGTAACTCTACAGACTGGTATGTTTGTGCACGTGTGCTCTCAGCAAGGGAGCCTTTCTCTATGGATTTTCATCAATATTTAATTAGAGTAGTATAATTATACCTCTGCATTTCCATAGGTAGATAGGAAAGCCTTTTGAATCACGTTTGCAGAAGGGAGATTATGCGTTTTTAATGTTGCATATTGGAATTTCTATTGGAAAAGACTTAGGGTCTGACTTAAATACTTGAGAAACTACAATAAGATTTTCATGACTGTTAAGTTAGCTTAAGCTTCCAGTTAGAGCCTAAAAAGTTTAAATCATGTTGGCCTAAATGCAACATCCTTTTACAGACAAAAGAACTTCAATAAAAAGATGAAGACTAGGTGCTCAGGTGTATGTTTGTGCAGCCCTGGATGGAGCCACAAGAGCTTTGTTTGCATTAGCAATGTGTTCAGATTTTTGTGTGGAGAGTTGTTTAATAGTGGCAGCATATGAAATTCAAGTTAAGTAGAGCAAGGAAATGCCATACAGTTGTTAGTGTGAAATCTGACAAATAGAACAATTTTCTACCATTGAGTGATTTAAAATCATTTGCAATCTTAATCCAGAAAGGCACTGCTTAAAGCAATGCTCTGCTCTAGAGATGAACAACAGTACAATAATCAGATGGAAATGCATAGTTTCACTTCTCATATGTTATTAGTCTACTGGCAGTATTCTTTGTTTCCCCTAACATTTTATATGGTGCAGCAATCTGGAGGCTTTGGTTCTTCTGCCACTGATTCTGTAAATCATTTAATTTCTCTGAGCTTCATTTTTCCTCTTGTATACAAAATGGAAATGATACTTTCCTTGCATTTAAGGCCTTCATTGCCTTAAAGGGAGATTTATAACTGCAAGGCATTGTTAGTTATTATTGTTTACATTTATTAATATGTGGTGAATTAATAAGTGTAGGATTCAGAAAAGTAAATATATTGGGGAGAGATAAGAGGAGAAGGGAATACCTTTCATCTCACTTTCCTCTCTGCACTTTATTTGGCTGTACTGTTAAGGTTCTCATCAAAACCAGCATTTCAGATACACTGGTCTGGGAAGCTACCAAGTTACATGGGCAGGTATGATGAAAGCTAAGATTTGAGCCTGTTTTTCTTTTTTGCTAGGAGATGTTTAACAAAAGGATCTAGACAAGGAATAAAATATGATAAAACGGATAAAATTCTCTGGCTTTTGAGGCAGGTTGCCCATCTATTAATGCAATTTTGAATAATCTTTCTAAGGAACTGCTGTCTGTCACTCTTTAATAGAGGAAAGAAGAGCTCTTCATACTAACAGAAAGTCAGGAGGGGTGATTTCCACTAGAATTATACTTGACAGTGCAAAGATCACTCCAAATTATTTTGCTTTATGTCCTGTCCTTGCTTCATTGATCATGTAACTGCAACTTCCAGAGGGATTTAAGCCTCACTTTAAATATAATTAGGGTGCAAATGTGCCCCAATATGGCAACTTGAAATACCAGGCAGATTTGTAGCTGAGATCATATGGAGAAAGGCAGGGAACTAAGTCACGTCAGATGACATTGAGACATTGACTGATATACCCATCTGGCTAATGGGGAAGTGCTGTTAGAAATATCAGAGTGCTTGCTGGGTTTCAGAGATAAGCAGTTAAAACCAGTCAAAGGGGTGAGGGAAGGAACATTGTCAAGGATAGGCAAGGATTAAAGGTTTATTCTTTGATACTAACATGCAACATGGAGTTGCATATTTCACCTATTAGGTTAATATATCCATGTAAAATTACAACATTAGTAATGTTTAAGCTGAATGATCGTTTTTGTCTTTCTGACTTTATCTAGTACTTTTTCAGGGCATGTACGTTTAAGCTTGCATGTATTTTGCAGTAGTTTGCCTGCTACAAAGAGGCAGAGGTAATGCATCGTTTGTGCATGTCATTGGGAGCTAAGACTGTACTCTGATAGCTTGTGCTGTGAACTAGGCAGGCAATATTTATTAATTGTTAACAGGTTCCTTATCTGAAGTACAAACCCACACAGATACTGTAGGTATTTGGCCTACAGGGCTTTCTAACACCATTCTCCTGAATCTGAACTGCTATCTAAAGAATCAGATTTTAGTGCATCTTTGGGTTATCTCTTTGAACAAGGGATATTGAAGTCCATAAGTAGCAGTGGTGATATCTGCCAGTATAAAACTCTTTCCAATTTCTAGATGATGTACTGAATGCCATTAGTAATTTGGAAGCTCCTGACTATTGAGACAGTTCCTACACCCGCCATGTATAAGCTCCTGCAATGTGGCTTTGATGCAGGAGTGGAGAGTAGAGCTGTGTCAGGCCTCTGCTCAAAGAATTCCTAATCAAACTGAAGCTGTTACGGTGCAGTCATATGGGTAGTGTGCAAGCAGCTTTTCTTATCTCTTTGGCCACAGCCTGACTCGCTGGGTAGATTTCCCTGCTTTCTGAATCGTCTTCAGAGGAGATTCTTGCTGCACTTCCTTGTCAGGGATGCCTCTTCCCTCGGGATGTGGCAGCAGGCACAGAGTTCTTTTTGGACTTGGTCCCTGCTTAGATCGGCAAGGGGAGAGCATGGTGTCCCCTCAGCCACAGAGAGCTGAGCCTGCTAGCTAGCCGGGTGAAGCCCAAAACAGGAACCTTATTTCACCATTTTTTATTTCTCTGCCACTCATTATTGTGCTAATACATTATTTATGGCCCTTTTCTCATGTTTGTAAGGATCTTCCTTCTTCTCCGTACTGTTAGAAGTGAGGGGTTAATAATGCAGGGATGATTTGGTACATGTAACATGCATAAAGGCTCTTAAAGGCATTTGGCAATAAAAAGGTTTTGACTTTTTCAAAAAAGAGGTTGGTTAGATCTAGTTTATTTTGGCAGGTGTCAGGATAAAGAGCTCCAGACACCCAAGAGTTAATCCAGTCACTTTAGGGAAAAAAATGAAGTAGAGATATAGTGCCAGCATCGTTTAGCTCTGTTATTAATTCACATACAAGGGCTGTAATGCATAAGATTTGCGTGTGTATGTGTGGGTTTGTATGAATGTCAATTAGCATGAGCTGGGATGGAGTTTCTGCTGAATTGAAGACAAATGGTTTTGGAGTTGTGCCAATTTTGATGCAAGTTCCTGCAAAATGAAACTTTCTCATTTTACTAAGTAGCTGTTGTAATGAAGCACTCTTGGCAATGATATACATGGTTTGTGTTATCTATGCAACAAATTTAAAAGTTAGGAGAAGGCTCCCAACTTCACAGCAGGTTTCTGCTGTGTTCCAAATGGAGCAGTGAAAAGGGAAATCATATGCCTCCTCCCTGTTTTTAAAATAAGTTTGGTGTATTTACTACTTGGATCTTCTGATGTGGTGTCTGCAGAAATTGGGGGCTGAAGCTGACAGCCCAGGAAGTCCTCTCCAGTTCCCTCTCCTGGATTCTGTTTTGACAATTAAGTGACAATAAATTAATAACATTTACTGGCATTACTGTTTCATTATAGGACAAACAAAAGACTTTGATCAAGAAAGGAAGATAAAACGTTTCAATCTCTACTAAGCAGTGTGTTTTCTTTAAAATAAATACAATGGAATATTGAACTATGTAATATAATCTGATTATCCTAAAACCAAAATAAATTCCAAAGCAAAAGTATAGTGTTGGAACAAAATTTTGCTTTTTGTCTTAAATCTGGAAATTCTTTCAGAATTAGTTTATTGGAAATGTTGAAAATATTTGTTCTTCTGGCTGAGAGAAAATACATATTTTTGAAAACTCTGATATGTACACCTAATCCTCTTCATACTAAAAATGAGGATCTGATTGCTTGTGCTAGTTAACAAAATGCTAGTGTGCAGGATCATTGGTAGCTATTCTTTCTGGGTGAAATAGGAGGCTAAAATAGACCTAAAACATTTCCTTGAAAGTTTGTATGGTTTTTGACTTCCATGTCTTGGTCAAGCTGTAGCTTAAGTTTTACTTTCTGCTGCCTTAAATCCTCCAGTTCTGCAGTTTCAATACGTATTTCTTCATTTTCTTCTCTGAACTGTTTACATAGTACTGATAATAATGGTTACACAGCAGCTGTATGCCCCCCAGCCCCTGACCGAGTAAATATTAGTGAATCTCTACTTCAGATCCAGCATTTTAAAGTCAACATGCTTCAGTATCTGGCTTGCTGAAATGCTGAGTTACTATAGTTATGATTGTAACCATGATGAATAATTTTGTGCTCTTTCAGTGGGTCATAGATTGAACTTGTGAACCTGAACATGAAGCAGCTCTGAGGCTTGCCAGAAAACCTTCATGGACTTTGTTAAGTACAGATCGAATACTGGGTACAGACCACTAGTGTTAAGAACATGAGTGAGTAGCACTATAGATGCTCATCTTACTAAGTACGAAATAAGAATATAAAAATTCCCTCTTTAAGAAGTGAAAAAGCAGAGAGTTATACTGATCTGGAGATTTTCTGAAGGGTGTGAAAGTTAACCCCAAGACTTAGAACAAAGATGTTTTTTCAGCTTCCTGTCAGCATATACGATGATGCTGTGCAGCATCAGCCCCTGTGTTTAGCCTATTTCATTTCTCCTGGATTAACTTGAGCGGTAACAGCCTACTTTGTCCCCTCTTCTGAAGACAGAAAGTGACTTGTGAAGGCAATCTGGGAACTGCTCTTTTGCTGCATGTCTACCCAGCTCCAGATGTTTTGAAAAGTGAATCAGCTGATAACCCCTCTATTACAAAGAAATGCAAGTACGGTCTAAAAGCTTTGTGCATATTCTTAACTGAGCCTGCATCATTTCCATTAAGTTAATTTTCTATATAAGTAATAATTATAGAATGTTTATAAAGTGCATATGCACACATTCTGAATGTTTTCGCATCATTATACCTTCATGTTTTTATTTGATGCCCTTTTTTGAAGGGCTGCAGGTAGGTGATAGAGTGCAACACTAGGCTGTGTTTTTTGCAGTAGAAGTTAAGTTCTGTCTTTTCTGCCTTCAGAGGCTGTGAAAGCTGTGCTGTGCAGCTCAGTGGCAATGAAGATG
This sequence comes from Fregata magnificens, assembly GCA_013389945.1. NCBI lineage: Eukaryota > Metazoa > Chordata > Aves > Suliformes > Fregatidae > Fregata > Fregata magnificens. Next base: position 32,435 of record WAAD01035263.1, read on the forward strand.
TTGTAGGAAAACATTGATTTACTACAATACAATATGAAATGAGAGCTGAACACCATTTCCTCTGAGCAGCCAACTCTTGGTTTCAGGGCCTTAAAAACCCCAGCCCATCAGATGTTTAGTAATGTTTAGTAAAAACAAATAATGAACAATACTGTCAAGCACTGGCAAGTAAAAAAAAGATATTTCCTGTCATAGCACAACTTGCATTTCTTCCTTTTCCTGCGCTAATGAACCAAAGTAGGCCAAATTGCTCTCTGGTGTACTCATGTATAGTTTAGTATCGTATAACACGATTTTTTGGTATCACAGGCAGAATTTTTTCCCAGTGATTTGATTTAACTTTTTTCTCCTAGCCTAATGTCAGCACTTTATCGTGTTCTTAAAAGAAGATTGTCAGGTTGATTCAGATCTGGTTTTAGTCATCTGTGATGCTGTGAATGCTGAATTTATCAAAATGTGGTCCTGGTGAGGGGGAGGAAAACAGTACTTAAAAAGCAGTTTAAACCTCACATCTACATTACTTGATGTGTCATGTGTGGTCTCTGGGCCATATCAGAGACTATAACATTAATAAAATTATTCTACAGTTAACACCTCTTACAATTTATAGGGTATTACAAGAATATTGAGAGTATTGTGACCAACAGCCACTTAGGCTCAAATGAGCGTTCTCATTGAAGATCACAGTGGAGGTGTCAACTCAGAGGAGGAACCCTTACAGAGGGGGAAGGGTTTTCCGTGCTGTGTTTACATTGCTTGGTAGCATGAACCAGATCAGTTCAATCAGAAGAGAAAGAGGGAAGAGGAACAACCATCTTGAACAAATATTCACCAAGCTCATAGCTACATTTCTTGTTCAGATTAATTTCATATCATGATAAGAATTCAGTAGCAAAAATTTTTCTCTCAGTCTGTCACTTTCATAGAATCATAGAATAGTTTGGGTTGGAAGGGACCTTTAAAGGCCGTCTAATCCAACCCCCCTGCAGTGAGCAGGGACATCTTCAACTAGATCAGGTTACTCAGAGCCCCGTCCAGCCTGACCTTGAATGTTTCCAGGGATGGGGCATCTGCCACCTCTCTGGGCAACCTGTTCCAGTGCTTCACCAACCTCACTGTAAAAAATTTCTTCCTTATATCTAGTCTGAATGTACCCTCTTTTAGTTTAAAACCATTACCCCATGTCCTATTGCAACAGACCCTGCTGAAGAGTTTGTCCCCTTCTTCCTTATAGGCCCCCTTTAAGTACTGAAAGGCTGCAATAAGGTCTCCCCAGAGCCTTCTCTTCTCCAGGCTGAGCAACCCCAACTCTCTCAGCCTTTTCTCATAGGAGAGGTGTTCCATCCCTCTGATCATTTTTGTGGCCTTCCTCTGGACCCGCTCCAACAGGTTCATGTCTTTCCTGTGCTGAGGGCTCCAGAGCTGGATGTGGTACTTCAGGTGGAGTCTCACGAGAGTGGAGTAGAGTGGCAGAATCACCTCCCTTGACTTGCTGGCCACTACTTCTTTTGATGCAGCCCAGGATATGGTTGGCCTTCTGTGCTGCAAGTGCACATTGCTGGCTCATGTCCAGCTTTTCATCCACCGGTACCCTCAAGTCCTTCTCCGCAGGGCTGTTCTCAATCCCCTCATCCCCCAGCCTGTATTGATACCAGGGATTGCTCCGACCCAGATGCAGGACCTTGCACTTGGCCTTGTTGAACCTCATGAGGTTCACATGGGCCCACTTCTCTAGCTTGTCCAGGTTCCTCTGGATGGCGTCCTGTCTCTGAGGCGTGTCAACCACACCACTCAGCTTGGTGCCATCTGCAAACTTGCTGAGGGTGCACTCAATCCCACTGTGTATGTCATTGATGAAGATATTAAACAGTACTGGTCCCAGTATGGACCCCTGAGGGACACCACTTGTCACTGATCTCTATCTGAACATTGAGCTGTTGACCACTACCCTCTGGATGCGACCATCCGGCCAATTCCTCATCCACCGAACAGTCCACCCATCAAATCTGTATCTCTCCAATTTACAGAGAAGGATGTTGTGGGGGACCGTGTCAAAGGCCTTACAGAAGTCCAGGTAGATGGCATCCATAGCTCTTCCCTTGTCCACTGATGTAGTCACTCCATCATAGAAGGCCACTAGGTTGGTCAGGCAGGACTTGCCCTTGGTGAAGCCATGCTGGCTGTCTCGAATCACCTCCCTGTTCTCCATGTGCTTTAGCATAGCTTCTAGGAGGATCTTTTCCATGATCTTCCCAGGCACAGAGGTGAGGCTGACAGGGCGGTAGTTCCCAGGGTCCTCCTTTCTACCCTTTTTAAAAATGGACACAATGTTTCCCTTCTTCCAGTCCCAGGGACTTCACCTGACTGCCATGACTTTTCAGATATCATGGAGAGTGGCTTGGCAACTACATCAGCCAATTCAGGACTCTGGAGTGCATCTCATCAGGTCCCATAGACTTATGTATATTCAGGTTCCTCAGGTGGTCATGAACCTGATCTTCTCTTACAGTGGGAGGGACTTTGCTCCCCCAGGCCCTGCCTTGCAGTCCATCCACTCGAGAGATGTGGGAAGAGAGGTTACCAGTGAAGGCTGAGGAAAAAAAGTAGTTGAGTATCTCAGCCTTCTCCTTGTCTGTTGTTACCAGTTTGCCAGTCTTGCTCATCGCAGTGGGGGTACACTTTGACCTTCCTTTTCTGGTTGACATACCTGTAGAAGCCCTTCTTATTATTCTTTGCATCCCTTGCCAAGTTCAGCTCCATCCATGCCTTGGTCTTCCTGACCCCATCCCTACACAACTAGGCAACATCCCTATACTTTTTCCAGGATACCTGTCCCTGCTTCCACTGCCTCTGCATTTCCTTCTTGCCCTTTAGTTTGACCAGTAGGTCTCAACTCATCCATGCCAGTCTCTTGCCTTCCTTGCCTGATTTTTACACCTGGGGATCAAGAGCTCTTGCGCTCTACAGATCTGCCAGCTTTGTTCTTCTCCCTTGTCCCTGAGGGCAGTTTCCCAGGGGATCCTATTGACTAACTCCTTGAAGAGCTGGAATTTTGCTTTCCTAAAGTTCAGGGTCCTGACTTTACTCTTTGCCTGACCCATATCCCTCAGGGCTGCAAACTCTATCAGTGCGTGATCACTGCAGCCCAGGCTGCCTCCAATCTTGACATCACCAATTATCTCACTTGGGTTGGTGACCATCAGGTCCAGTGTTGCATCCCCTCTGGTAGGGCTTTCTATTACCTGGTTTAAGAAGTTATCCCCAGTGCATTCCAGGAGTTTCCTGGATTGCCTGTAGCTTGCCATGCTACTTTTCCAGCAGATGTCGGGGTGGTTGAAGTCCCCCAGCAGGATGAGAGCCTGCGAGCACAATGCCTCCTGGAGCTGGAGGAAGAAGGCTTCGTCAGTAGGCTCCCCTTGATTGCGCAGCGTGTAGTAGACACCAACCACAAGGTTCCTTTTGTTGCCTCTGTCTCTGATTCTTACCCGTAAGCTTTCGACCTGCTCATGGTTATTCTTCAGGGACAGCTCTTCACACTGTATCAATTTCTTGATGTAGAGGGCAACCCCTCTGCCCTTCCTTCCTCACCTGTTCCTTCTGAACATCTTGTAGCCATCAATAGCCACATTCCAGTCATGGGATTTGTCCCACCAAGTTTCAGTAATGGCAGCTAGGTCATAGCTTTCTAGCAGCATGGTGGCTTCCAACTCCTGTTTGTTGCCCATGCTGCATGCATTAGTACAGAGGCACTTCAGCTGGGCTGTCAGCCATGTCACCTTAGAGGAACACCCCTTAATTCCATTGAGATATTTCACTGGTGTTTCCCTGTTGGCTCCTATTACCTCAGGAGCCCCTGGCTCATCTCTACAAGACTTCAAGTGTGCTGCTGTGTAGCCAGCACGCCTCAGAGCAACAGGCTGAGGGCCCTCACTAGCACCCTGTCCCTCTAACCTTGGTGTGTCATCCCGCAGCTTGTCACAGGCCAGCCTGACATTATCCCCCTCCCCCTTCAAGTCTAGTTTAAAGCCGTGTCAGTGAGCCCTGCTAGCTCCTGAGCAAAGACCCTCTTTCCCCTTTGAGAAAGGTGAATCCCCTCTGAGGCCAGCAGGCCTGGTGCCGTGTAGGCCATCCCATTATCGAAAAACCCAAAATTGTGGCAGTGACACCATTCGTGGAGCCATGTATTAATAGACCGGGTGCATCTTTTTCTTCCATTGTTGCTGCCTGCAACTGGAAAGGGAGAGGAAAAAATAACCTGTGCTCCAGAATCCCTTACCAACCGTCTCAAGGCCCTGAAGTCTCTTTTGATTGCCCTTGAACTACGCATTGCAGCTTTATCGCCACCCACATGGGAGAGCAGTAATGGGTAATAGTCCGAGGGCCGTATGAGGCTAGGAAGTTTCCTAGTGATGTCCTTAACCTGGGCCCCAGGGAGGCAGCAGACTTTCCTAAAAGGAGGGTCTGTCCAGCATATTGGACCCTCTGTTCCCCTCAAGAAGGGAGTTGCCCACAACTATAACTTGTCTTTTCTTCCTCGTGGAGGTGGTCGTGATACATGGGGTAGGCCTTTCTGACCCTGGCAACACCTCTGGTGTAGGTGGAGCGTCATTCACATCATCCCTTGACTGGCCTTCCACATCCAGAGCCTTGTACCTGTTGTACAGAGGCACCTGGGAAGGCGAGGTGGGCAAGGAGGGGGTTTGCGAGCCACTCCAAGCATGGACTTGCCTCCATTCACTCCTTTTCTTTAAGCTACTGCCTTCAGCCTGGCAGGGGGAGGATACAGGATCCCCTTGATCTTGTTCTTTTTCTGGTGGCTGTTCCTGTTTCTGTCTCAGGGAGGGCAGAGCATGCTTCCACCAGTCTTTCTCTTTCTCAGACTCCCTGATGTCCTTAACTTTTCTACTTCCTCTCGTAGTTCTGTCACCAGACAGAGCAGATCGTCCACCTGGTCACACCTCACACAGCTGTTCTCACTACTGCCATCCAGGCTCTGGCACACCGTGCAGCCTGAGACCTGGCTGGCTGCATGTTTTCGTGGGAGCTCTGTCTGGGTTGCCACATCCATTCTGGTGACTGCAGAGGACATGGCTTTCTGCTGGGTGGATACCATAGCTAAGCCCCTTTGTCGATGTCACCATTCTCTGCATCTCTCTATGGGCTCCCCATACTCCATCATGCCAACAGAGTGACTTATATTCCATTTCAGGTCCTTTAGTATTCTTACTTGACTGACTGTCTCTCACACGTTTTGTCTGTTTCTGCTTCTGCTCAACAAAATCCAACAAAGTAACTCACCCAGCTTGCATCAACATGGTTCAAACATGATAAATGTTCAACACTATTTCCCAAACACAGTAAATATGTCTATACAGCAGTTGATGGGCAGGCATGAAGTTGAGGAGCACAGCATGCTCCTAAACCTGTCCACCTTCTGCCCATGTACTGACTTGCAGATAGCCTATGAACTACCAGTATGGGTGCTGTGAAAGCTGTGTATGAGAGTGGAGGGGTAGACAGATTGTTTAAATGAACCATTAAAGACACTTTCTTCAAGATGGGACTGTGGTACATTGACAGGGTGGTGGCAATGAAGCATATGTTAAGTGTTACTGTTCCGTGATTAGTGTGGTTGTCATCAAGTTCTGTTTTATCTTAACTTTTCTGAGATGCCAATAAGCAATAATATCCAACTTCTTTGCTGTCGCTGAATTCACACCCACACCAACTCCACTGCCACCCTAAAACATCACATTCTCAATTAAAATATATTTCTGTAAGAGTTCAGTGATTTTAAAAAAATCATTTTAAAAAAAAAGAGAGATCAGAATTAATTCCTAACATTAATAGGTGAAATTTTCAGTTTGGTGGGTGCATAACCATAGGAAGAAAAAAAAAATCAGGTTCAGTCTTATGTGAATCCAGATAATAACAGCTTTGAATAATGAAGTAGAGATGAGCACAGAGAGTGCGGGTAATGAAAACAAATTTTATAAATATCATTGCAATTGTAGCCGTACTGAAACATATGTTGTCATCACAATCTCATCTGTTCAGTATTTGTTTAAACTGGGGCAAACTCCTTGCTGACTTACACTTCGAGTTATGAGATTTGCAGATGGTGTGAATCACCAGAGAATGCAACCCATACTTTTATAAACCTTTCGTTTTATTAGGTGGATAACACCCACAAGTACGCTTCTATCAACAGAAAAAAAACACAGCTAAGGCGGTGGCAGAACAAACGTCCTGCAATGTTTTGCAATGTGGAATCACAGGGAAGATTCCCCAAGTCAGAAGATACTTCAATATCCATTGCCCATTCAATCCCTGGCCCCTTTCTGCAGCAATGATAAAAACTATTGCTAAACATGATGCTTTTTTTTTTTCTGGTATAGCTTTGCAAATAAACAGATAACTTGTTTTTTTCTTGGAGTTCCTAAATAAATATCAAATGGTCCTTATTGTCTTTCTATGAAGCTGTGTACCACATTGATATTTACTAATAGAAATACATTTCTCCTGTGTGTAAGATCAGTCCCTGACAGGTTTCCAAAATGCTCTCTGGTTAGCTATCTGTTTAGCTTTGTGACTAGAGGCTAGTCGTTTTTCTTTGGAGTGGTCTTTTTATTTTGTGGCCTTTGGAGAGATGGGGTTGCTGATGTCTACGCGTATGTATGTTTTGTAGTCTTAATTACCACCCTGGATCGAATGAGACTGGATAACTAAAAGATATTGAATAGTTTATAAAATACATTCGTTTACAAAGGTGAAATGATGGCAATTCATATGGTGAAGTGCCCTGACTGGGATCTATTACATTGTTTGCCTCCAAGTGAACTACTGTGTCAAGTTGCTGGTAAGTGTGGCAATTTCGGAGGTGAAACAGACCTTGAGCATACCTGGATACTGTTGCAAAGCATTCAGGAACTCCAGTCGGCAGATGTATGGGAAGCAGGTAGCTGTACTGCATCTAGCTGAAATGTAAACTGGCAGAAGATTGTTTCTCTAGACTATGGCCAGAACACTGCATCTCCTGTGAAAGCATTGTGAAATACTTAATGGAGGCAAGTAGTTAGTTATTTGGTTTTTGTGGGGAAAAATGGCAACTCCGGCTACACATGCCCTAGGGCATTAAACTGCTATACAAGGCTAGTTATAATTGAAAGAGGAAAATGTTTCCTAATTAATTATGTAAATGATGCTGCAGCACAACCCAGCCTTATTTTCAGTAATACAATATAATTTGTTGCAGTTACGTAGCATACTGCAAACAATCGCCAATCTTAAGAAACTACAGCTTTGTTTCCATTTTTTGTTTCTCATTTGCAGTTTTAGAATTAGGACACACAGCATAGTGAGATTAAAAAAAAAAAAAAAAACCCACAAGAAATTCCCTCCAAAACTTTGTGAGTTTCTTTATATTCCTTCTAATTGTGAGCCTGCCTAATGTTACGCTTTCAAGCTTTTCACTGTGACTGAGAAACAGGAACGTGCTTTTTCATAAATTAAAATAGATATCTTCATGTCATTACTGGATTTCTATTCCTGAGGATTTAACAAAATATAAACTATTATGGAACTTCTATGAAATAAAATATTAAGAATTGAGGAGGATTTATTTCTGTCAGCCTCCTTCCAGAGAGACACTGAAACTTTTGCTGAAGAAACTTTCCTCCAATCCTTTGTGCTTGATACCAGACCTCAGTCTGTTTCTTGCAGGTGTAGCAGGAATGTCTCTTAACATTGCCATAATTTGCAGGCATCCCAAAAGGTTGGTCTGTGAGACTATTGTATTTGCACCTACTGGTTCCATGAAAACAATGTACTTAATGCTGTCAGATTTGTTTATCTTAGATAAACAGAGATAGGTATAATGCAAGCATAACAAAAAATAAATTCCATGTCAGCAAATAAAGACTAGGTTTTTGACTACAGAGTTGGGAATGCTGGTAAAAAAAAAAAGAGAAAGTAAAAAATAAGCAAATCTGAATGTGTGGTATATTTGAGGGTACTCTCTTTTCCAAACTCTCGTTTAGGATTTCTTCAAGACTTAGCTGCATTAGATAAGGCTAGCTCAACAGAGCCCTGCTTTAATGGTTCTGTTTTTCAGAGCAGCCTAGTTCTTCTTCATCTCAACACGCTTCAGGGTTATCATCTTATCTGTGTTCAGTGAATCTTTATAGGCTTTCCTGGACTTCTTGAAGGGGGTCCATCTTATGATTCCAGTATTTGGGTTCCTCATGTTGTTGTCTCAGACCAGTCTCTCCTCACAGCAAGAGCTGGATCTTGTACTGGCTGTCATTTCATGATTATCTCAGACTCCTGCTTGCTGTTACTGACTACCAAGAGGAAGAACACAGCACATTCACTCTTTTTTTTTTTCCCCGCCCTGCAAGGAAGTTTCAGCTCATCTCTACATTTACAACAGAAAAAAGCTGTTACCGCTGTACATTATTAAAAATGGTTGTCACTCAAAGCTCATAACAGTTTTCTATCTTAAAGCTACATCTGTAAGTACCAGTGCAGTGAGGCAAAGAGAATTTAAGGGCGGTGCACAGAATCCCAAAGTAAATCACTGGCACATCTATGGACAGAGGCAGCTCTCTTACCTGTTACAGGGCCATCCTTCCCCCTTTCTGCGTTTCCCTTGTCCCTTTCAATGCTGTCAGTGCTGATGTTGGTACTCAATTACAAACAGAAGCGTGTGTGTCTGACTTGCATGGTCGTTAACCTCTTAACAGTTGGCCCAGCTTGAGAATACGAAGACCTGTTCAAGAAGTATTAAATACAGAGGTGTCATACGCCTTATTCGTCACAATTGTACTCCCACCCTCTCACAGTTGTGTTATTTGCTCTTTTACCTTAGTCTAAACATCCGTTGAAGATCTCATTCTTAACTTGTAGAGATGCTACATCCATGGGGAGAAATGCTTCACTTACAGTCATGTTTTATAGTTCCCTTTGTGGTTTATTCTGGCACTTTGACTTGTCATAGTTGAATAAATTGAATTTTGTAGAGTGCTCTTGTAAAATGCCACACTTTTGATTTTAAATGTGCGTCAGTGTGATGAATGCAATGTTAGAGTGGGATGCGGAATAATGGTTAGATTTGTGGATTGTAGCTCTGGGTTTTATTCTGAAGCCTCTCATCAGATTATTATACGAATCATGGATAGGTCATTTTCAGGATTTCAGCTCCTGCATTCCATATCTGTAAAATGTATGTGTTTTACCTATACAGCAGGTCTGTGTTGACACCCAGTTGGTTATTTTTTGAACAGCTAGGCAGCAGGCATGCTGTAACATGTAATAGAATGGTTGTTCCACTCATACTAATTACCCAACTGCTACCTTGTACTTCCATCATCTTTTTATTGAGAACAAATACTTTCCTGGGTTGTAAATTGTCTAAAGAGAAATCGTTGTTTTAACATATATTTATGTGGTGCCTGTCATAGTGAGCTTTCATTCCTTGGGTGAAGCAAGCAGAAGAAAAGGTATTACTAGAACACAAACATAAAGATAAGAACGTGCTTTGAGATCTTTGAATGAAATATGGTGAGGGTTATTACAGCTGTTTCCTTTCCAAGAAAACATTATCAAGCATTATTATTTTTATGGGCACTTTTATCTGCTGTACTTTAAAAGCAGGCAGTAATTATCAGTGTGTCTGAATCCATCAGTTAATGGAAGAAACTAAAGGAGATGGGCAAAAGGCATGTCTCCATCAATGAGGTCTGAGGTAAAGGTTCTAAAACCTGCTGGAATTTAGGAAGGGCATGTTTTGCTCTGGAGTAGTTTAGCTTTTGAGGAGTTTGCTTGATAATGAATAGCTACTTAATAATAATTAAGCTGATACTATTTCAGAATTAATAGCTGAAGTAGGTTTAACAACTAATAAAAAGGGACTGTTGTGTATATATTAAACCTGGAATAGCATATCTGATGCATCTCTGTGTTTTAGGCAGCTAATGACTTTTCCCATCAAGTCTGGAGATGCATTTGTTTGTGAAATAGTTTTATATCATTTGGAAGTTTGAGAAAAAAAATTGTAGCTGATATGAGGGAAGAAATTTGGAAAGCAACAATGCTGAAAAGGCTTATAGATATGATTTTACAGAGTGACAGATTAATGGGTTCTAGGTGTCATATGTAGGAGTATCCCATGTTTTGTTTTAACTAGTTAGTTCTTGAAGGAGTGTATCGGGGAAGCTAGTTTCCCATATTTTCTCTGGAAAGGGAGGAAGGGAGGTGGTGCATCTAACTAGTCCCTAAAGGAAAAATAAGCATTTGAATGAGCATTCATTACAATATTTGAAAAAATTGTTTTTCAGATAATCGCCTTTGATGAACTTCGGACAGACTTCAAAAGCCCAATAGATCAGTGCAACCCAGTCCACGCAGTGAGTACAACCAGTGGCTTGCTAAGCAACAGCTACTAAAGAAAGGGAGATGCACAGAGCTGTCAGCGAAAGTATGAGTGTAGAAATGAATGTAGAGTCTGTTGTGAAGTCAACTGTAGTTTGGAAGATTGATTTATTGGGCCAGTCTTAGGAAGCCAGATGTTAACCATTTATGCTAATAGCTTTCCTTTTTGCTGAAGGAGGCAGGAAAATAATTTGGAAGTTCAAAAACTGAAGGATAAATAATGTAATACTAATGCTTGCTTTTTATCTTTTCATTCTGTGGCTCAAGTTTTCCTTTTTGAAATAATTTGCTTTCTCTGCATTCAAGCATGGGATGACCACCTTCTCCCATACTGCCTGTATCAATGAGTCAAAAGCTTGAAGGGATCTGATAAGAGGTGTATTCCTAGACCTCTCTGTCCCATGGCAGGGCCCTAAATTCCCCTGTGCTTTAAGAGTAAATAACACATTCTGCTGCATCTGCTATGGAAAAGGTTAAACATCACCCTGGGACTGTAAACTCAGTTTTACCTAATGAACCAAAATGCAACCCAGATTTAAGCATATGAAAATTCCTCTGTTAACTAAAGCTGTAATCTAGGGTGATTTAGCTGACTACAGTTAAAAATGCATGAGATTTGTACCACCAGAACTGAGAGCAGAACTTGGCTCCCTGTCATCTCACTGGGAATTACAATGATTATGACAGGTGCTGAATTTGATCTCTACAGAGTATCAAGTTATTGAATTGCCAACAAATGATAACCAGATTCAGTAGCTAGTACTTTGCCATTTAACCTTGTTTCATAACTCAGCAGAGGATTTGCGGTACCGCTTAGACCACAGATGATTTTAAGCATAATCTTTACATGAATCTTTGAATAAGAAGACTTGTTTACTGTTTACTAGCACATAAGCAAAGAATGAGAACAGAAGAAAGAAATTATGTGAAGAAATCCTATTGAGGACTTCAGTGGAAGTATTCTGGTTTTGAATTTACTGGAAGTAATCTGATTTTGAATTCACTTTATCTGGTTTTACTTCCCACCTTGAGAACTGCACACAAGAAATGTGTATTTATATGTACCAAATTCCAGGAATTTATTCTCTTCCTAAAACTTGTAAA
>WAAD01035264.1:0-17536 GCA_013389945.1 Fregata magnificens
TGTTCCATTACTACATACTATATTGATGCTTCCCATCCCTAAAGAGGCAGTGATGAGTGCTGCCACTGCCACCGTGCAACACTGTTGTAACTTAAAAAGAAAAGACCATACAGTCTGAGTAAAACAAAAGAACAGTCAAACCAGTTGCACTAGGGGAATTTCAAGTGCTGTCTCATTTTCCTACTGTCTTTTCAATCATAAATTTATTCGGTTTTCTCTAAACCTGGTAGATGGAGGTTCACAGCTAATTGGGCCTGAAATTATGTTTTTTTACAATTGATTGAGAGTGCAAACCTGGGAACACAAACTTGAAAGCCAGACTGAAGGCCATTTAAAAATGTGGCCCCATGGTGTTAGCTGTTCTGTTGGCTGCCTTTCAGAGTAATTTGAAACCGATCCGCTTTTCAGCAGTACAATGGAGCAATTTTCTACCCGGTTATCATAAACAGAACAAGTAAACAGCAGTGTCTAAGAGGAGTTACAAAGCCTTGTATACTCAAGGTCACAGTTTGGGTGAATGGCTTAGCTCAGTTCCAACAGATGTATAAGAACCCGTGGCACAAAAGCATGTAAGCTTTTGTGTACTGATGGCAGGCGGATGAGCAGGCTGAAGCCTCTACAGCATCATCCAAGTGCATATGTGTGCAGCACAGGGGATGTTTTGCAGCCACCTTCCTTGAGCCTTCCTGTGAAACGTGCAACTGTGATAATAAGCCTCAGGATATTCCAAAGCTTTACACTGCTCAGCAGGCCCAAAATATTGAGTAGGTCCTTTATATCTGATTTCAGAAATTAGCATTGTTTTCTTAATCCTCCATTCTTTTGAGACATTTGCGAAATCAAAATGAAACAGTAAAAGGCACAACCAGCCAGAAAAAGCTGGTTGAAAGATGGTCTTGTTCATATTGATTTGAGCCATCACAGCACCCACGTCTTATTGTGTGCACTGGGGGGAGATCTTAATTAGTTCCTAAAACATTGTCTACCTATGCTGTGCATTGTTAAACATTTATTTTCTCCCTCCCCATCCCTCCTCTGAGAAAACTGTATTTAGTAGAGGGTAAAGCAAACTCTAAACCTGTACTGCAGTTTACAAAGCACTTTTACATCCCTCAAAACGACAGGTGTTATATATGCATTACATTATCTTTTCCAACTCTGCTCCTCAAGTAGTCAGAAGAATAACGTATTTATGGTTCAGACACTGAAACTGCCTCTGGTGTTTGACTCTAATGTAGGGAACCCATTACGCCAAGGCATAGTTTTAGGCCATCACCTCCAAATATGTAAAAGCAAACACAAACTTTACTAGCCAGCAGAATAGTTAATATAAATGTATGAAAAGAGAAGTGTTTATTGGCAGAAAACATGAACAGAAATTGAACGAAGAAATCCCCCCGGTATCACAATTATACCAGAGGAAGAGACTTTAGAAAAAATTCTTATTACACTTTTAAAAACTGAATGACATTTCTGAGGTACTCACTTTAAATAGAAATAATGGTCTCTCTCACAGTTAAGTTCATTTTTTTTTTCTGAAGGAGTGAATTTTCTTTCAGTGACGGAGAAAAGCTCTAATATTGGAAGATGGAACAGAAATTTTTTCTGAAGTTCTGAATTTTTTGTCCTCAAACACACACCAAATGTTAGCTTCACTCGGTTAAGAAAATGAAGTGTTTAATGGTTATTTTGACATTCAAAGTGGGTATTGAGCAGTAGACAGCAAATTTTACAAATTACTGCTCAGCACATTTCACAATGACTACGTATAAATATACACATATAAAAAACATTTAGTGCAAAAATACATTGCCTTTACCTTCCTGGTGTATTGCAAAGCAAAAAACATATTGTAAGCAAGGTCAGTGAACAAAAACAATAAGTACATTAACGTTTTCCGTTACCTTTAGACTTCACAAAAAGTTCACAACATGCAAAAGAGAATTAAGTTCCAGCAACAACATGTACGACTTTTTATCTAGCTGAAATTTATAGGGAAGGAAATAACTATACAAACAACACAAATATTTACTTCTTAATATCAATTTCTATATCATAAAATGAAAAGATTATCAAACCAATCAGACAAAGCTCTTCCAATAAATGCATGTGGCATATGAGGATGTTATTAGTTAATGTATTCATTTGGATGCCCTGGGTAATTTAAAAAGCATTTTACCTACTTCTGTTTATCAGACAACTTACAGGAAAGCTAGGAACAATTTAGTCCTCAATTGCTGAAGTCATTAGCCCAGTTTGCAAAACATGTTTATCTGTTTTTAACGCAGGTCTCTCTGCAGACATTCTGATGGCATTTTATTGCAGGCATCATGTAGGGGGGATGCAAGGAGAGAGCAAAGCTTACCATTGCTGAAAGACTACAGCAGCTCCAGGAGCTGGGCACATTGCCGGAGCATGTGAATCATAAAGATGATGCATGGAATTATGGGCTGGTGGTTTTGCTGAGCTATTTCAAATGAGATCTCATCTAAAGGCTGTGAAGATCCCTAAAGAAACAACAAATTATCTTACATAGCGATATTGCCCAACAGTGCTGCAGTCATAATATTTCTTGTGGTAATTCTGCTACGCTCTTGCAGTGGAAGTTGTTTGTCCTTCCATTCTGTCAGAAGAAGATCTCCTAAGATCTAGGTGGATACTGAGATCCATGAAGGATCTCTATAGGCCAGGCTGGGTCTCCCCTTACTCCCTGGAGCCAAGCTGTGATGTGCACTCCCCACCACGTATCTATCTCCCATATAGCTTTAAAGTCCTTAGAATATGTACTCAGATAACGAAACATCAGGGGTCTTATGTTGGAAGGAGGTTCCACATGAAGCGAAGTGACTTTAATACCAAAGGCAACCCTTACACATATATTTGAACAAATCCATTCTGAATAAATCCACAGAATCTTTCTTTTAAATTATACTGCCTCCCAAGTTCCTTTTCAGAAACTGAAACACAAGTACGTGTCTTAAATCCAGGACACGGGTTCATGCATGAAAATGCAACAGATTTTAAGTAGCAGGGAAACTGCTGGTGCAAAATAGCCAACACACAGTAAAGACTTCTACTATAAAGCCTCCTGCATCCAGAGGCTGCAGGATTATTGGTTAGGATTATAACAATTTTTCCTTTCCAAGGAAGGCAATCATCTTTTAAATAAGGCAACAAGAAATTATAAAGAGAAGGACAATAAAGGTAATGTAAATATTGTAAAACAAGCAACTTTTTAAGTATCACCTTCTTGCCTGTCAGTACCCTCTGAGCCTCAGAGTCCTATCAACTTACTGATAAAACCAAGATTTTTGCCTCAGTTAGCACTGCAAAGAGCTCCCAGAGTGGAATGAATTCTGCTGTGTTGAATTGCAGGTTCTTTATTACTGGTGGTAATGTAAAAGGCAGAAAAAGCAGCTTGATTCCTAGATCCCAAGAGCAGTGGGGAGTGCAAACAACTACAAAAATCATCCTCCGGCTTGTAAACTGCACAAATTTGATAAGGAAGTCATTAACACTGAATGAAGAGGGCCCTTTACGATGACATTGTTATGTAGTCACTTCAGAAGCAGACTTAAAGGTCAAAAAGTACTCCATGTACTGCAGTAGAGGCAAAGTGCCGTGTTTCAGGAAATCTGGTACAATTTCCTTTATTCCGAAGCGTCATGATTTCCCTTCTAGTTTCTAGGAGGTATTTCTTTTTTATAGGGCACTGACACTTTGTTCCTAGGAGTGTGTCATAGTGCTGCTGTTCTGTTCTCCTGCTGTGGTCTGGGCTCTTGTTTTCTAATATATACCTATAGATAATGTGTACATATATGTATATATATGTGATTTACTTCACTTAAATTCTTTTCACTCTCATTTTCTTCAGTGTCTTCATACTTTACACCTTACTTTTTGTGTTTCCTCTCCTGCCTGATTGTACCTAGGGGTGCAATGTGCAGTGTCTTTAAAACTCAGGAATTTGGGTACATTTATGAAGTATGAAAATCAGTAGAGGATAGAAAGAATGAGAGAGGATCAAGGTTTATCTCAACAGCGATGATTTGTGGTACAAGGAGCACTGAATGGGCCTGGGAAAAAATATAGTCTCCTGTGCCATAGGCAGGTTCTTCACTAATTTGAAAATCTGCTGGAGAAAGTCCAGGAATAAGATGGAAAATTCAAAGTTTCAGAGCAAGGTGAGAGTTAAACAAATTTGCAAGTTCATGCTGGCTTTAAACTCCATCACACAGGGAACAGCTGAACTCCGTTGCCACCTGACTGGTATTTTAAGGAATTAGGACAGTCTTCCATCTCCTCTGCTGCCTTGAGACAGCTACAGATCTTTGGTCTTTTAAGGAAGAATGGATTTTTGTCTTCAGTCAGGAAAGATGTTATTCATTAACCATCCCACTTTGCTCTGTTGTGACAAATCAGTTTATACCATTTCTAAAAAATTCTGTAACTAACTCTGCAAAGAAACCTCATTACTAGCTAGCTAAATAAGAATTGTTCTCATCATAACATTTCTCTCCCAACATAAATGAATACTAGTAATTAAATGTGAGCCCTCATATTTTTTTTTAGGCTGAATCATCTAAATCTGATTAACCTCCAAAAGAGACAAAAAGTTGTCTAAAAATTCCCTTTCCAGTTAGAAGGGAAAATAATGCTAATATGAGTGAAAAGGGCTGGTAAAATAACAGGAGGAAGAATGGAAGGTGCAACAAGTTCTTTGGGTTCCTGGAGCATATAATGTAGTCTGAGGGGAAGCTGAAACTTAAAGGAATGGAGCCACAGCAAGGCAGTTCAGGCGCAGCTCCCATGAGAAAAGTACATTATGCAAGCAGCAAAGGGCATGTAATGGTCCATGGCTAAGTGGTCCAAGGCTGTTAAACACGGCAAGAAGCAAGACAGTTCTGACTACAGAGGCTGGGTGCTGTAGAAACTAGTTCACATCCAGCCCACCACCATCCCAAAATGGAGATGAGGTCCCTGAGATGACACTGTCATTCCCTGCCTGTGCACCATTCCCAGAACTCCTTTCTCCTCAACCCATCAGAAGATATCATACACGCCTTGGGCCTCCCAGCCTCAGGAACCTTCGTGTGTGTGCCTCAGAGGATCAAGATGGCTGGCCATTTTTGAGCCAGCTGACAGCCACTATACATGGCAGATTTTCCTAAGAGGGCAGCGTGATACAAATCCATGCAGTCTGCTAAGAACACAACCTATTTCAAGGGACTTCTGATTAAAAAATTGTTCCCCAGTATTTGTGTTTGATTTTTTTTTTCCTTAACTTTTGAGCCATATATGCAAAATCAGATACACAACTAAAGATACAGACAGTTATTGGGATTCCCAAAACTGTCTAAGTAGAAAAGGCACTCCCATACATGTGAAAAGAGGCACCTAATTTGCATGTGGTACTATGTTTACGCACAATTTTGATTAAAGACCCTTTAAAAACTGTCTCATATCAAAACACACTGCTAGGAGTCTGAAAACAAGTCTCCAGCATCAAAGCGCTATCATTTATCAGTAACTTTGTGCCATGCTGAGCACATTAGTCAGAGGTACACTGAGCACTCCCAGGGCTGTTTGACCAAGCACAATCAGCCAGGTTGATCTGGTAGCAGAATCGGGGCTTTTGCCATATTACCTGTCTAAAAAGGCAGAAACCACCAAACTAACTGTGATATGGCAAACAGACAAATGTTTCCAAACTCTCCATTGTTTCCTTTAATACAGCAGGATGCCAAACTCAGATCTTCACAAACCTCAATGAACAGGATTAAGCTTATGACTTTCTGTTGATTGGATTACTACCGGGTTCATTAAAAATACATATTCAGTAACACAAAAATTTTCACAGTAGGAATCATAGCTGTAGCTGATTCTACTGGAAATTAAAAACTGGCAGTAGTCTGCATCTCACATGCCAGTGAGAACATTCACACCCGACTAGAGCTGTGTTATTTATACAGCTATAATTACCAATTTATCTATATTTCAGTCTTAAATTCTGAATTAGATTAGCATATCTCAAATCTACATGTCTTAAAGAGAGTTTTCCATGTAGAAATTCCTAGCTGCACTTCCCCAGGAGGCATATTAATTACATACATAGGAAAATATTACACAAAAGTCAACTTTAGCATTCTAAAGTCAATATTCTGTTTTGTTTTCCTCCTGGCCCAGTAACACGCCTTAAGATCATGATTAGCCCTTTTTCAGGTTCAGAGTTAGAGGGAAGGAGAGAATCAAGATCGCTCCACCCTTATTTGAGCAGCCTGGATAGAAGCTGAGCAGATGGGGCCACCATTGAGTTTCTTTCCCCTCTTACCAGAAGCTGGTCACCAGTGCAGAGGCTGGAATAAACCCAGTCCTCTGCCCACTCCCCAGCACAAGTCAGTGGAGATGACTGTCCACCCATGACATTGTGGAACGTTGTTGTCCTTCTCTGTCTTTGTCCCATTGAAGCATCCATGGGAACATGCTGGTGGAGCCTAAACACTCAGTCTGTCCTTGGCTGATTTCTGCTGTCATTATAAGTGGGCACCACAGCAACAGGCAAGTGAATGATCCTTTGCCTCTACGGGGAAATGTTTCTGACAGTTGTGACAGCTGCACTAAAGTTAGAGCCAGACACAACATTTTTGGTGAATGCCAATGTACCCAAAAACGTGACTTCAGCTGAGTTAAATAATAAAAATAATGATTTTCTGTTAACTGTATTGCAAGTCTTGGCTCAGATTTTTTTCTCCATGGTCAGGTTCCCAAACTAGTGAAGAGGAGAGACAGGATTCTGCTGTCACCCCAGCTGCAGGGGTGGGGGCACTGCGCCAGGGTACACAACACACGTTCCCAGTGTCTCCTTGGGGGTGGGGGGGTCTGCTCAAACAATGCTCTAACCATTTGGCTCTCTGTACAAATGCTGGACATTAAATGCTTCAAGCAAGCAAAGTTAAACTGTCTGTTCAACATAAAAAACAATAATCATAATTTTTCTTCATTTGGAAAAAAAATGCACTTTTGTTCAGACATCCCCCCCTTATTTACTTCCCTTTTTCTGGCTTGTAGGAGTAGCAAACCCAAAAATCAAGAAGCTGAACACTTGCTTTGAAAATACCTTTGACAGATAATTGGTGTGTAACTCTGTCAATGCAATGAGAGATAGCAGCACGCTGCAGCTTATCAGCATTCAAAAATGGATTTCTGGAAGTACAATGGATTGCAACCCATCACTGGCACAACAATTCCCATTTAACTTGCTCCTTTACCTGCTTCTGAATTTTGAATATTCTGTAACTTAAGTAACTGACGTTGTCATTCTCCAGGATCCCTCAGTCCCAAGAACTCCAAGATAATCCCTTGCTTATTATTTAGTCAGAGCAGTTTGTTCTCATTTAAGATTTGAAACAGACCACAGAATAAACATTTTTATTATTATTATTTCATTTTTAAGCATCTTTGGTTGGTATCAGAGAAGGCCTTTTTTGATTAATCTAAGGATACACAAATTAAAACATTTGCACATCTGAAACCCGTTCTTTTGCTGCTATCAGGGAAGAAAGAAATTGAAAGGAAGAAAGAAAACCACACACTGATTTTCAAAAAAGTCTTTGACCATAGGTCAACTAGACAGTATATCTGCACTGTGTTTACTTTTCACAGAAACCTTCTCTGTCTCATTAGCAGCCTTCAAATGTACAAAGAGTGAAGGCTAGCTGCAAGCCTGAGCTGCAAAATCACACCAGCACTAGTGCCTTCAACTTCAAAGTTTAGTTATTTTCAACAAACTTTTTGGCAAACCCACTAAACTTGCTATCATGTGTGTGTTGCTGCTTTCCATCTGCCTCCAGAAACCAGGCTTGGTTGGAAAAGGTGCTAAGTAAAAGCTATACAACAAATCGAGGATTGAAACAGGGGGGTTTTAGAGATAATACTTCTTTCCTTATCTTAACAAATTTCAGTATTAGAAGAATGCAACTTTCTGTTTCTTTATCTTTGTCACATGGCTGTCTGTATTTAGAATTTAAGAAGAGAAGAAAAAAAAAATTGCAGAAGACACATGCTCTGACAGACTGGTGAATTTAAACTTAATTCTTTACCTCCAGATTTTTCTCACCCACACTCCACTTTCTATTCCTACTGCTGTCACCATGTATTTGTTTGTCATTCAGATGTCTAATGTGGGAGCCATCCAGATGTACTTCTCTTACCCTGTACTTAGTCAATATATTTAATCACTCCAGTCTCCTCAATGTTACAGACTTTGTGTGTGTGTGCTCTGCTGATGAAAGTCACACATACACCTTTGTAAATCTGCAAAAACCACGGCCTAATGAAGTATCCAGAAAAAAAGAGTGTTTTCTGGCAGGGAACTCAAAAGCAGCAAAGCTGTATTTCACTCATCCCTAGGTTATCAAAAAGTCTAAGCAACTTCTACCTGGACCCCAAGCTCAGCAACAAAACTCATAGGTAGAATGATCTTAAAAACAAGGAGCTAGAGAGTATTTTAAAAAAATAAGGCTGATAATGTGTATGTATTAGATTGCCTCGTTAGGAAAGATCTATCTGAAGGTAGTTGATTACTAGAATCAAATTTCTATTTTAAAAGATTCCAGTAGATTTTTTTCATTCTATCAGATTTTACAAATAGTGTGATTGTTTTATAAGATTGATTGATAAACAGAAATACATTTTTAACTATAAATATATAAATAAACCTTAGTAATAAGTCTGGTTTTATGATCAGTTTAAGATTCAATAATTTGTATTCACTGGGCAGACAGGTGATTAAAATTATACTATACAGAGGATCCAGCGCACAACAATCATTTGGACATGCCTGCAGAAGACATGAGTATATCAAAGGCACAGTTAATACTTTCAATAGGATCAGAATCACCCTGTAAGGAATGCAGTTGCAGGAGCATGGTTTGTTTTGTGCAGTTACAGCATAACAAAGTCTGTTTAATCACCTACCTGATATTTTCATTTGCACATGGGAATCCACCAGTGGTATTCAGCAGGAGCCAATCAGTCAAGGAATCCCAATTGTCAAGACTTTATATGATTTTTTCTTTGCAGTCGTGCATTTTTGGTTTTATCTTAGTGGTTTAAGAGTTGAATCATGACTATCTTATTCATGTGGAGTAACACTTCACCCTTCAAGCAGACCCCCAGAAGTCAGGAGAACTGCTCTGAAAGTAAGTCGCTCTACTACATTTGATGTATGGCATTCCTATCACATCTGGAATTTCAAAGCTGGTGCAATAATTTGGTTAATATTTTAGGAACATAATCCTGTGCAGGTATGGGTTGGCAGAGTCCCACTAATTCAGTTGACTTCAACAGAACTCTTTCAACTTACACTAGCTGAGAAGCTGATCGAGAGGGTTTACCTAAGTGTGTGGAGCAATATAAGAAAAAGCCTTTCCCAATGTTTTACAGAGAGAGGGTGTGGTTTACATTTAGCCCATCATCCTATGGTATTAGTCATGCAAGCAGACCACTGCACCACTCCAAGTCCAAAGAAATGTTACGATTTTCCAATGACCAATATCAACTTGTGTCAGGTAAAGGTAAGCAGTGAAACTCTGAAGCTGACTTTGTAATGTTCTTGTCTTCCAGTAGCACAGTGTTGTCAAAAGCATCCCAAAAATATTGATTTTTGCATTCAGAATAAAAGGAAAGGTTAATGAAATTGCAAGAGGAGGACAAATGCACATCATGTGTCCCTCACTTGAGGTTATGTCACAGAAAGATTTGTCTGATAGAAAGGAACAAAGAATTATTTAATATTTATATTTTCTTTAGAAGTCTCTTTTTTTCTTGAAGTCCATTTTATCTCATTATCAAAAAAAAACCTTACCAGAAGTTTGTGGTTCAATATAGATGCTGAGAAACTGTTTTCTTTCACTCCACACACGCACGCACACACACACAGAGTAGATGACAAAGGCATTTTCAGTGCTGTGATGCATTTTGGAATTGTGAAGTAGAAAGGGGGTTTATTTCCCAGTTAATAAGACCTTATTTACAAGATCTGCAGCTTTATCCCACACACTGACACTGTAGAGACAATGCCATACGCAGTGGTGAACAGTAGTCTGTTATTTTAGGTTATGCTTCATTATCATAACAGAGTATTATGCTTTTATATGTCATCTTGCAGGCAATTAATATTATATCAGCCATGCATGATGCTTATTTCTTTTTCTTAGCATTAAAATAGGACTTAATTAACTCATTTTTATTGAAATTTGACTTTACTGCACATTAGCCACTGTTATTGCTGTAAACATGTAAATCATTGTGAAAGCATTTATTTTTGTTATGGAGTATATTACTCACTTTATATTCCAGAATGCCTGCTGATTTAGTCTTTGAGCTGAATACGAAAATTTAACTTAATAGTCCCAAATGTAGCTTAAGGGATCTGGATCCATAATAAAAACATAACTGGCGAACTGCCAGTTTTCCCATGATCTGCTTTTCTGAGTAACCTGGTGTGAAAAAAAAGCTGGATCTGACAGGAAAATTTTCCAAGCAAAGGCATGTAACTGATTAGCACAGCCCGTGCCACATGCCTCTGCACCGCCTCGCTGGCCTGAGGGAGCCCAGATGACTGCAGGAGAGCGTGGAGCTTGGGAACAGTTTCTAACTTATTTAGAAGAAAGGTGGGACAGGAGGTTTGGGGGCCATATTGCCACATAGCAAAATTTTCTGAAAGCCTGTGCAAAACTCTCCTTCCAGAAATTTTACATGCTGTTCTACCTGTATCTCTGCAAAACTTATTTTTTCCTTCTTTACAAGGGGCAGTGAATTAAACTAACTATGGCGGGAACAGCATATCAGTACTGTACTCCAGCACTGAGCTAAAAAGTGGTATAAACTTTCAGTTAGGAAAATCACATACTCACAACTGCCCTTTATAAAGGCCATGTCTATTGTCTCTATCAGTTCATGAACTGAACCTGGTAACAACGCATATAGATTGGATGAACTGAAGTTAAAGTATAGCTTCAATAACAAGGAAAAGAGGAACTTAGTTTCTAGGAGCTTCTCTTCACATTCCCTGTAGCAATTTTTGTTTTGTCTCTCACATACACAAGTCTGGAATTGGTCGGTAAAAGAAACTCTTTCCCCATTAATATTTTATCGAAAATTCACATTTTTAATTTTCTGCAGCAAGATCTACCTGTGTGTTCTCAATTTTGCCAGTTAGCTTTTTCTTTTTACTTGGCAGGCAAATTCTCTGCACATTGCTGTTCTACTGGGAATATAGCTTTTCAGTGGGTATACTTACTTAATTACCTTGACTAAGTTATTTTTTCCATTTCATCAGATGTTATGCAATTTATGTGTGCTTTAAATTAATAATAAAAAGCTTATGATACAACATAAATAGTAATGCCTATACATTTTCTTCCCTTTGGAAAATAATTATCCTGTTCAAGCTATCTAGTGTATCCAAATCACAGACTCCTCTAGCTATCCACCAACCGATAGCATTCCTCACAGGTCATCTGTGTGCAAACCTTAGATGTACCTGGGTGCCAAAGCTCGGAATAGCATTACTTCTGTCTCATTTTATAGTCAAAGGAGAATGACAGCCAGTTACAGAAGGGTGAGGGGTAGGCTGCAATCCCTGCTGGGTTTCACCATATGGCTCCATTAACTATACAGACACTGGGGGCATAGGTTACACAACCACACGCTTGTAAAGGACTTCAGAGATTATTTAGCTCACCTAATTATGCTTTTAACTGAAAAATTTTGGAGAAAAATATTAATCTATGGATCATCTTGTATAATGTATTTTTTAATTTACAGGGGGAAAAAATTAAATAAAACTTTTGACTGCTATTCATATTTTGATTTTTTTTCAAAGTTTACTTGTGTGTAATAGGATGGGTTTGTATGGGTTTTGCTTTCATGTTACAATCGTTTCACTTACCGGCTTTTCATATTTTGCAGACTACAGGCTGATTGATCAACACAGCTTCTTGCCCTGATGCACAAACAACTGTACCTGTGTCAGTGCTGACAGACGTTTACCTAACCTTTTCTAAAGTCCTCCGGGCATGGAGATCCCTTATTGTCACAAGGGACTCTAATTCATTGGTTTATTTTTCTAAACCTTGAGAGTTTTGTTCCAATATCTAACCTGAATCCTCCTTGCTGAAATTCAAAGCAATGATCTTCTATTTATCTGTCAGTTTATTTATTGGTCACTTGGGTTCTATCTTAACAGATTTGTTATGCAAATTATCTGGGTACTTCTACTCCTTCCCTTCTCCATTCAAGGGGATGACATTTTCCCTGTCCTCACTTTTTACTAAGTCACAAGCCATTTGACTATAGTTGATCTTTTCGGTAGAAGATTATGGAAAATCATTTAAACCATTAGCTTTTCAGCATCATCTCACAGTAAGAACATAAGGAACAACATACCGGGCAGACCACAGTGATTGCGTGACTGCAAATGGCCAACAGCTGCTTAGGAAAAAAGATAAGGCAAGCAGAAATCATACTTCTCTTAACATCACCCCCTCTGCCTCCAGAAAATTACTCAGAAACATGCAGAGTCAAAAACTATATCCCCGCCTTTTTGTTTAATGACATTTTCTGGATTATATTTCAAGCTATGGTCCTAGGACAATGAGTCTCGGGCTTTATATATACAGTGTAAGAAAAATATTTCTTTTCCATCTAATCATATTTGCACCCCAGTTGGCATATTATAGAAAAAGTCATTTTCTATTGACCTGCCTAGTACATTCATAGGTTCATATATTTCTACCACCCACCCCCCATTCATCTTTCTGTTTCTCCCCCCAAAGAAGCACAGGGGCGGCAGGTGAGCCGAGGTGCAGGGCTGTACCCCCCAGCAGGGGTGAGCAGAGCAGGGCCGCTGGCCATGGCCCCACAGTGCCCAGCACAGAGCCCCCGGGGCGAGGGGAAGCCCTGGTGGGGTCTCTCACAGCCCTGTCTCAAGACGTAGCTGTTTTCACAAAGAGAAACACAGCAAATGCAGTTGGCCGATTTATTTGAGTAAGGATTGTACTGATCGAGTAGAGCATTAAAAATCAACTTCTTTTTTTTAAACGTATCATAACACTCTTCTGTATATGCAAACCTTCACCAGTTTCAAGGCTTCTGTAAATATAAAAAGTTGTGATCCTTATTTCCGATTTCTACCTTCTGCTTGCAGAAATATGTATAATTTTCATGGAATTGGCAATGTAATTGCTGAAATAAAATTAACTACTTTTCAAGATTCCCATTGCAGCACAATGATCAAAATAACATGATTCTTTTTATGAGCTAATAAGAAATAGCTAAATCTTCATCAGTGCCATATATTCTCAGTTAGTAGTTCCTTAGCAACTAAAATAATATTCCCTGCAGAGAAAGACAAAAATTTGAAAACTATATGTCTAGCTGGTATTTGCCCAAGGTGTAAGACATAAATCAAATTTTCCAGGACTTTGACATTTTTATGTATTTATGCTATTTTGAGCCAACAGCTTAACCCAGGCTCAGTTTTGTTTCACAATACATTTTATGCATAATGCAATATGTGCAAACTTGTTTGAAGAGGGAATACTGCCCAGTGTTAGCACAGGGAATTGGCACCTCCTGGTAATTTACTGGGATAATGTACTGTTAGGTGTTACATT
Organism: Fregata magnificens; assembly: GCA_013389945.1. Lineage (NCBI taxonomy): Eukaryota > Metazoa > Chordata > Aves > Suliformes > Fregatidae > Fregata > Fregata magnificens. Next base: position 13,680 of record WAAD01035264.1, read on the forward strand.
TTCAGCGACCGAACGTAGATATAATTACATATCAATGTTTTAAGATCACCATAATTAGCAAATGATGAAGAATATTCTTATAATTTCGAAAAGTAAGAGGTTTTTAGTACAGCTGTACTATGTTAGTATTTTTCAATGTTTAAAAAATCATAGCATATAAATACAGTGCATGATACAAGGTTACTTTCTTTTCCTTAATGAACTTCTCTCTCCATGTATAGCAGGACGGAGCTCTCAGCAAAATTTTCTGCCCAGTTTCTATTTCAAAAGTCTCCCTCTCTCCATAGAAGAATGACTTAGTGGAATTAAAACCACTTCAAGAGTGGGGAGAAAAGTGTGATATGTTGCAGCATCAGTTCCTTAGGCTCCATACTGCCTGGCATTTCAACGTACTCTCACTTGCACCAGGGCTTTATGGATCAGGCAACAAATCAGAGTGTCATATTCTGCCCTCCTGATGGATCCAGATACAGTTGTCCCTCCTCAAGCAGATACAGAAGGGATAATTCACAGATACATCTCTGTGGATGCTCTGTGCAATATGATTTATAAAATCTTTCTATAAAATTTGTACAAAATGTCTACAAAATTTGTAGACATTCTGGAGGACAAATATTTAATCAAAACTTATTATGACTATTAAAGAATTTCTACCAGCAAGAATTGTTTCAGAAGCAAAAATGGTTTAGATTCCATTTCCTTCAAGTTTTTTAGGCTGTTTCACCTTCATCTTTCTTTGAACTTTGCACACTGAAAATCACATTATATGGCCATTATTCTTCCAAAGCATCACTATGAGTCAGTGTCATTTCCTTCAAATTGAGTACATCTTTAGAGAGATTTTCTCTTTAATCTTGAAACAGTCATAATATTTGCTCTTTTGTCAACAGCAAAAAGAACCCCACCATTCAACTTTACTGTAAAGGTATATCAGACCTTCTGTTTGAACACTTTGGACCTGATCACTAGTGGGAAATGAGATGGACTGAAATATCCCTTTACTTGCTCCTTTTGTACTACCAAAGCTGCTAGATGAACTGATAGCAGTTGTGAAGAGGCTTTGATATGTTATGCTGTGATTTAATTGTTTGACAGTGTGACTCACTTGAAATGGGATCTCTTCTTGTAGCCAATTTATTAATGTGAAGACATCCTTGGTGCTGAAAAGGCTGCTAACAGCTTGCTTGTCTTTAGATGTTTCCAGATTGGTGGTGTAATTTTCTTTTCATTGTGCATATTTAACTTCCATTAAAATTAATGAAAATTAAAAGGATATACAGTGAGCAAAAATATAAACATAGAAGTACATATTCAGAACAAGATGAAGCCAGTTAAATGAGAATATTAAGGAATAAGTCAGAATATCCCAAGAATTGGCAAGCAAATTCTATAAAAATTCTGAGGTGTTTTTTCTTCTTTGCCTTCCCCAGGGCCGGAACTAACGGATAAGGTCTGCAATATGTTGAGATATGTCATCCTCAACTTCAGCGCACTGAAGACTTTAATACAGCAGTTCACAAAGATCCTGTCCCAGGATCTGAAAACTGGTTGTCACCAAAGAAGCCAGAAGGCAGCCTCCTACTTCAAGCACACTAGGATTATCTGAGACAAAACATTGCTCTCGATCTCCTACTCTAAAATCAAAGAGGATGCTAGTTTCCCACAGCAAATATTTTTCTATTGTGAGTAGATCTTGATCTATAGCTATGTTTAGATCAACATGGTATTTTTTTAATATCAAGGATAAAAACAAGCAGTTTATTGTGATGAACTACATATTAACTGGGGGGAAAGAGGGTAAATCCTGCAACTGCATATAACATACAGCTTTAGAGATTTGTTAGGACATGTGAGATAAGTCTATTAAGGGTCTACAACACGTTCATTAGAAGTCTGAAGCTTGACAGAGTGAGGCAGGAGAAGGCACAGTATCCGAGTCCAGTGTGAGGCCGACTGACAAGACCACAGGGGAATCCATTCCAGTCCAGGTCCGGTGAAGGTGCTGCCAGCTGAATTACGTTTGGATCCATCATCTAATCATCTGCACCTGCTTTCTCATATCTCATGTTATGAGAAGTTTTAAGACTGCATTCACACATTCATACAGAATAGACTTGAAAAGTGTGCAGAGCAAAAAGCACAGAGCAAAATTCACCTCTGTTGTAATTCCATTTCTCTAATGAAGGGATTTATTTAGTTCATAGGGTAAGGTTCTGATCTACCACACACACGTTTAGCCATCAACAGGAAGATTATCTGGGTATACTTCATTCTGATGTTCAATTTTAAAAGATTCTATGTTGACGTATAAGAGCAGTTAAAGTAGGTGTGTGCTTTTTTCCTCAATATGTATAAATTGGAGTGTGATACGCATGGATTGAAAGGATTGTTTCACATACTTCTTGCAGATATGTATTGCAATGGAGACTGACATTGAATTTGGGTTTGAAATCCCCACTGCTTCCTTTCCAAGATATGCCACTGTTGCCACTGCTGCTGGTTCCACAGTACTTCTCAAAAAGAGATATTTCAGACTGTTCCATTTCCAGACAATATACAGGCTTGCCACAGATGGATGTAGATATTAGCAGCCCTAACAGACCTTTCATTAAAAGGAAATACCAAAAAATTTTAAACACAATTAATATCTACATGGTGTTACCTCTGGTAGGGCCTTTCCACTTTGCAAAATATTCACTGATTCAGTTACGAAAGGTAAGACTGACTTCCTAGAACAGGGATGACAATGTCTAGAGGACAAGTCCTGAAACATTTCCTTGGTCAGAAGAAAACTGAAATAGCAGCTGTGAAAATATTCACTGAGAAAGTATTCACGGTACACAGCACTTACACCAGTAACAGGAGTGATCTTGAAAGGCCATTCCCCAAACTACTGTGTGATTTCTTGCTCTGCCCAAGCAGGCAAGGAAGTGATTATTTCGGGTCTTTTCCACTGAAAGGAGGAATTCAGCTTAGGCATTACCACATCTGAGCTTTTTTCTATTTCTTAGAGGTTAAGGCAACTCACTAAGTTCAGATGCTGCAAGTCAGCCCTTAAAATCTACACGGAAGCAGTTTCTCTTTAAAGAGTGTCATAGCTGGGCAAAGCATGTAACAAGAGTGACGGCGGCCTAAACCCCCTCACCTACAAGAGCAGCCCCTAGGGAGCGCGAGCGACCAGGAGCACAGCGAACAGGGCAGGCAAACAGGGCGTGGCGCGTCAGAAGGGCGTGGCATGTCAGAAGGGCGTGGCGCGGCAGCTTGCGCTGCAGTTTGCGCAGGCAGGACGTGCAGGGAGGGCACAGCCCCCCTCCCGGCTCTAAAGGCTCTCGAGGGTAACTCTGCTAGTGGTCATCGCCTTCCCGGGAGAGGACCTAGCGATGGTTTCCATTCGCCCGAAAGCTGTCACCAGAGGACTGTGGCAAGCCAGACGGAGCCCCAGCACCGGCATGCAGCTGTCCGGGTCTCCGGCTGCAGGGAGTGCCTGAGCCTGTCACTCCTACCGGAGGGCAGAAGGGACGACTGCTGCCTTCGGTGCGACCAGGTGGATGTTCTGCTCAGCCTGGTGGCAGAGCTGAAGGAGGAGGTTAAGGAGCATCAGGGAGTGTGAGAGGGAGATAGATTGGTGGAGCCGCACCCTGCCCTCCCTGAGGCCAAGGCAGCAGGCGGAGGCTCCACCAGCGGCAGAGGATCCCCTCCCCTCTTGCCACCAAGCAGAAAGAGGGGACCCAAGAGACGAGGGGAATTGGAAACAGGTCCCTGCTCAGGGCGGCAGGCGAATCCCTGCCCGGCCTCCCTCGCCTTCCCAGCTGCCCCTACACAACAGGTATGGGGCTCTGGAGCTGGAGGGCCAGGAA
>WAAD01035265.1:13154-45613 GCA_013389945.1 Fregata magnificens
ATGAGGAGCGCCTGAGAGAACTGGGACTGTTTAGCTTGGAGAAGAGAAGGCTGAGGGGAGACCTTATCGCTCTCTACAACTACCTGAAGGGAGGTTGTAGTGAAGCAGGTGTTGGACTCTTCTCCCAAGAAACTAGCAATAGGACGAGAGGAAATGGCCTCAAGTTGTGTCAGGGGAGGTTTAGATTGGACATCAGGAAGAATTTCTTTACTGAAAGAGTGGTTAGGCATTGGAAGAGGCTGCCCAGAGAGGTGGTGGAGTCGTCAACCCTGGAGGCGTTCAAAAAAGGTGTAGACGTGGCACTCCAGGGGCTAGTTTAGGAGTCATGGTGGTGTTAGTTGATGGTTGGACTTGATGATCTTAGAGGTCTTTTCCAACCTTAATGATTCTATGATTCTATGAAATACTTACTCCACCCATAATACACAGGAAAGATACTGTCAGAATTAATGAGTAGGCTGAACTTCTGAATTATTCTTTTATAGGGAAATGATCTAAGGTTCACTGTTCATCAAACCAATACATGTGTATAGTAGCTTGTATAATCTGCTTTTTATGAAGAACTTTTGAGGAATGACAGGAAGAAAAGCGTTTCCTCCTGTATACTGCCCTTGACCACTGCAGTCCTTGCATTCCCTCTGCAGAAGGAGTAACCACCTTCCCTTTGGGGACAATGAAGAGAAGCAGCTTAGTGGGCATGCAACCCCTCCTTAGACTAGATAGCAGGGTTCAGCCATGGGAAATTAATGACAGAAAGAGTCCAGGAAAGAGAAAAAAAAAGGTCAGTTATTGCCAAATGCCCTTCCAAAAGATGCTCAGATATCCCTTTAAGAACATGAATAGACAACATGGTCACATACCTGCATTTTTCCTGTCATGGGCAATGCTGGAAAAAGAAAAATACAACTAGAACTGTCACCACAAATGCTCTGAAAACTGTAATTGCTTGTTTATTAATTCCTCAGAGTGGAAAAAAACTCTTCTAAGATGTACAATATATAAAAAATAAAAAGCATTTCTCCAGCCTCCTACACCTGCTTCTGTATACTCAGATATTTCATACAAGAAAATACAAAAATTTTATAGCTGTCAAGAATTTAACACCCCCTAAATATTAAACTTAAGCAACATTTTGAAGAACTTCTGAAAGCTGCAAATGTGTCTGCTTTCAAACCCTTTTATTTTATACCTCTAATAAGAAACTGCCATTTCCTCCATTTTCAGATTTCCTAAGTTACTTCAAATATTTTTTGCAGGATTATTGGAAACCACAGATTTCAGAAACTGCTGATGTATTGAGGCTTCACACCAGGTAAATCTTATTTCTTGTACCAACTGGTGCACTCTTCCATTTTAATCCCCACTAAACTATGCCTGCTTCCTCATTACATTCTTGAGAAGGCTCTGTTCATAGATCACCGACCTTCACTTTAAAACCCCTTGCACACACACGCCTTCCTAAATTTAATAGAGATTTTGTCTATAACAGAAAAGATTCAAACACACTATTTGGAGTGATCAAATCAAATACAGTTTTCCTCCTTCCTTCTACTTGCAAACTTTGCTTAGGCTACCTATTCATTCTTCCCTTTTCTTTTCGGGTACTATGATTTTGAAAGATGATTCAGAGATTCACCACTGCATTGACATCCTCTATAGGAATAAGAACATACTGTTATTATACAAGTAGCATCTAATGGGGATAAAAAATTTAATCTTAATACATATGCCTCCTTAATCATTCCCCAGAAGCTTTCTTTCAATGGAACATGGTTTTTACGGCAATTTATTATACTTTAAAGCTTTAGTCCTTTTTATTAGCAGTTCCATACACAAACTGGTGGTAATTTCACTTATTTATTTATATAAGTGTGCTAAAATCAGATTACTTCCAGATACAACAGTGTTTTACAGTCATCAGGAGAACTGCATCTTTTATCAGGATTCCTTTAAAATACATCATGCATATGATTACTTCTAAGAAATAAAGTGATGCAAAGACATTTTTGCAAAGTGCCTACAGCAGTGTAAAACCTTGTCTTTCCTTGGCCTCACCAACTTTTCTTCTACCTAAGATCCGTGGAAGTTTATTTTACCCTGGGGACCAAGACCCATAATGCTGTAATGCTATTTTAAAAATGAAATGGTGATCATAACAACAGTATGTGTTTAAATGAAGTAATACATTGTATATTTGTATACAATTCCTGCTTTGAGGTAATGCTATGAGATTCTTTGCCCTGCACAGTAACTAAATAACCATAAATGATCTTTCATGAATATGCAAATCTGTCCCTCTAAGCACTTTATTAATTATTTCAAAGATACTTGGAGGTCACCACTCATGGAAATTTCTGTGCATGAAGCCTCATTAATACAAGACACCATACAGAGAGATGGGATAGATTTTTGTTGCCATTTAACAAGGGCAGAGAGTGTATAATCTGTAACGTTTACTTTTTTATTTTAATGACCAATGAAATCTAGCCAGCTCCTATCTATAATTCCTTGCTCTGAGCTAATACACTGGGTTTGAATCACGGGGCTGCTGCCACACTACTCTGAATAGCTAATCCCATCAATGCACCAGTTACCGTGCTCAGAGCTCTGGTCCTCAACGCTGGCTGTTCTCAGCTGAAGTAGTGATGTCTGGCACTAGATTAGCAGCTAAGCACTAAGGAATTAGTGTTGTTCTTCCAAAAATCACAGCAACGACACATTTTGTGTTGGAACAAAGTGAAGCTATGGCATTATCAAGGTGATACATCATAGCTCATCAGCTGAGATGATAGGTGCCTTCTGAACACATATTATCTCCTGCTTAATTAGGCCACATAACAGAAATCAAAGAAAAGCAAGGGTATAACCAAACAAAATACCTGAACGCAACGACAAAATGCATCTTCTCGTATATCTGTGCCAGCAAGCAAGAAATTAAACCTACTCGAGAAGCACTGTTTATCTGAAATCCCTAGATCCTTTCCAGCTCAAGTTATCATACACGTGATAACACTGATCTCGTCTGTCACAGTGACCCTTTGCTGTAGCAGCTGCTGTTTATTTTTATTCTGTTGTGTGTGCAGTGCTTTCACCTCTAGATTGATCCAATAGAAGATATAAAAAACTTGCTATGTTGGTACATTCCCTTGATAAAAATCGGGAACAGTGAATCAAATGTTAATGGGAACTGCAGGCTGTGTTCATTATGTTACCTCTATTTTTGAAAAACACTAGTATGAACAGAATTAATTGGAAGTGCAAACAATTTAAATAGGCTTAATTACAAAACCAAACCCTCTTGTACAGTTCTAGGGCAATGTGTGCACATATGCCTTGAAGAAATGGGCTAGTTTTTAAGTAAATCCATTCTTACATGAAAATGGAAAAGTAAAATAATTTTTACAAAGTCTGAACTCAGAACATCAGTATTTTCTGCTCAAGACACCATAAATACTACTTCAGCATTAGTCTGTGATGTTTAAAAATACATGTATTAATACAGACTGTTTTGATCTGCCTGTGCAACCTGCTCACCTACCATAACATAAATCTCATTACAGTAGATATGACTTTGTTTTGTATTCCTTTTAGAAGCAGGCTCAAATCAACATATAACCTTTCAATAAAGCTCAGATCTAATATTTTTTGCTTTGAGTCATGCTCTGTTAGCGATAACATGTATTAAACTAACATTGCCACAGTAAGAAAGAAAAGTCTTTTCTTGGCATGTCCCATGGTATTCATTTCTGTCAAGGGGAACTCATTTTAGGCTTTGCTGAGATAATTAGAGAAAGTTGTGTCAAACTGTGCTTTATTGTCCTCATATGTAAATACAAACTGCAAACTGCAGTTGCAAAAATGAAGATTGCGAACTTTAGATTGCAAAAATGCAATCTCATACTATTCAATAGGAGTGCCATGATAAGTGGAAAAGAAAATCAAATGATACTGTTCTGAATGTTTCTTAATTGAATTCATTGCTGATGAAAGCTGCTGGATCCATAGCTATGAAGGAGGCTAAAATCCTTTGGAGCTGAACAGTAAGAGAGAAGGAGTTGGCAACTCAGGCATTCTTCTTCTTCACAGGTGTGATGCAACTTAACCTCATGATTTTATCAAAGGACAAAAAGTAGTCATCAGTTCCTAACTCAAATATAACCTAATTCTAGAAACAACCAAATTTCTTGCATACCAGAAAGTCAGGTTCAGGCAGCTGCAGAAATGAACCAGTGATCTTACAACAGCACTGATTAGATTCTTCATCCTGCAAAGCAGTCTGAAAGATAATGCTTACAAATGCTTTTATTGATACAGAACTGCTAACACAACAAAGAGAACTGACGGAGGTAGCAATCAATTTTAGGTTTAGATGGAATATTATTTAAAACTGCTGAATACTCAGAGATTGTGACTGAGAACCTCTCCAACACAAAGCATGCCAGCACAGTATAATGTCAATACTTCTTAGAGATAATCAGGCTGGTTCTGAGCAAGCTGGTATGCCTAGACAGCACCACACACCACTGTGCAGAGATACTAGCACAGGTCCTGAAGTAGCATTTGCCTGGTCAGTCCTCATCAGCCTACCAGAAGTGTCAGAGAGCCCGTTCTACATGCTATACTGACACAGCTATACTTCCTTCCCTTCAGCATCGTGATTCGGCTCTAGCTCAAGAATCTCTGTACTGCACAGCACTGCACTGCACTGCGACACGCCTAAACTGTGCACTCCACTGGCACCTCCACAGAAAGTTTTCCAAGAAACATTCTTACTAACTGGAGAACAGGGAGAAAATGTATTGCAATTGTATTATTATTGCTACTACTACTACTATTAGTACTACTTTCATGTATAGTATTTTGAAAACAACTTTCTGATTTGGGGAGTTCCGAAACTTTAGGATTAGCAATATTTTAGCATTTCCCTATTTAGCATTTGTAACTCTTCAGGTATAACACAGCTGAGGCTAGATTGGCAGCAATAGCTGCTTTTCCATTCCCACAGCTGAACCCTCACTTTAACAGTAGAAGTACAGTCATCCTTTGTGCATCCTTTATGGTATCCCTTTCTTAGGCCAAGCCTATGCCTTCCTCACCTCTCAAAGACTGAAATCACATCCCTGAGCATTTCAGCCCTCTCTTCATGCATTTTCTCCTCATCCCATCCCTACTCTGCTTCTACCGCTCAATTCCCATAGTGTTCAACTTCAACACATAGAAGAGAGAAAAAGACTGGCTTGCCATTGCCAGCCAGGGGTAAAAACTTCTGCAAACTTCTTGGTCTCCTCTCTGAGAAAAAAGAACAGACAAAACTTCTGAACTGAACAACTAGAGTTGCAAGATATATGGAAAAATCCTAATACAAGTTCTGTGCAGCATAGCTAGCAATGGGTTTACAGACAAAAGAGGTGGAAGGGCCATTAGTTCAACATAACAGCCTGAACTGGAGGAAGCTCTCTGACACTAGCCATGGCTGCAAGGAGGCCCACAAGAGAGAAAGATGAGTTGCCTGCTGTACCGCTGGGATAACTGATTAACCTAAGGAGCTAACAGGAGAACAGGGAAGAGAACTGATAAACAAGCGGAAAAAAGGATGGATTCATCTCAAGTAGCTGATTAATTTGTGTGGGAGCAGAAAATGGATTAACTTTTGGAGAAGCAAGGAGGGAGGCTGAGAGTACAGATTGACCACACAGTACTACGGTAATGTCAAGGTCAAGGAAAGAACACTGGGTATAAAGTTCTTGTTAGGTTCCTCATGACAAGTTTTCTTACACAATACTGAAAAGTGTTTTGAGCAGTAAATGTGTAAGTGTGCAAATGCAGTAGCAGATTAAACTGTTGGGGGGGAAGTAAAATGAGACCTGGTGAGACAGCACATAAACAGCAATTCTAGTGAAATGTGAACTGATGACCATTGCTAAATTGCTCCTGAAGCAATTAAAAATAAAAAATTTTGAATGGTTCTTACTACTGTACTTTCAATATCCTCAAGGTATGTCCTCACATGAAGTAAATGCCACTCTCCTAAGAAATTTTGTCAATTTTTCTCCCATCTAGTGATTCGAAACTTATTTGTCAGCCATTCAGGTAACCAGGCAAACCCATCTTCTATGCAGCTTCTGATATGCTGGAAAACGATTCTCATACCACTATACAGCACTTGTGACAAACATATGCACATATGCAAATTTAGCAACAGGAAAAATAAATTCTAACCTATTCCTTCACAGCAAAATTTTTGAGAATTTTGCAGTCCGTGTGCCAGTGTAATTGAATCAATTCTCAAAATACACCTTCCAGATTCAGTGTAAATCTTTGTTTAGTTAAGACAAACTTGATTTACTACTCGGGTAAAACAGATAATCTACCATCTTCTCAGGGCAATCTACATTTCAATCAATGAGGTGACAATTAGTAGCAATAACTTGACCAACAGGAAGGCTATTTGAAATTCCTATTGCAGTCCTTTTTTTATTAGTCCTTGAAGACAGGCCAAGAAAGTTAACAATTTACTTAATTTGAAAGTGGAAATGTGGAGGTCAAGGTGGTTTTTTTCTTAACCAGAGTGTAATGCTATCATCTGCTAGCACTTCATGATTATAAAATACTAATGTGAAGAAAGTATGCACTTGCTTTTAAAAGAAATGCCCTTTGGAATCCAGCTAATTCTCCAGTTCACATGCTCAGGAAGAACCACTTCAATATTCAAATATTTTCTCCATGAAATGAAACAACTCCTATGAAAACAGTATAATTCCACAGATATGCTCAAAACTAGTAGGTGATAAAAAAATCTTGCCCTGAAATAAAAATCACATAAATTTTTAAAAAGAAAATCAGCTAAAACATACCTACGCAAGGGAGGGAATAGCCAAGCTCCGCGTCATGGATGAACTGACGATCATTCAGCATAGTCACACAGTACAAATGGAAACAGTCTAGGCAAATGACATGGCGATGCACGCACTGGAACACAAGCACAGGACTCCTGTTAAAAACAAAACAGTGAAAATGATGAACAAGGACTGGACCAAACTCCACAAAAAGCTTTGTTTCTAACTTCTAATTTCATAATGATTTTTCATTAGTAGTATACAAGATTTTTACATACATAAAAACAGAGTTTAGCCTGGCATATTGCAGCACTTTTAGAAAGAGATGGTTTCTAACATGAATGAGATGCGAGGAAAAGGAAATAAGTTTTTACTGAAAGTCGAAACTTTACTGAAAACTGGAACCTAAAGCAAGAAAAGTGCTTTAGTAACAGAAATCCTTTGCATGAGGTGCGGTAACATCATCCACGGTAAAACATCAAATGGTGGTAGGTAGGATTAAATAGAAATGTGACCAGCTAGGAAAACTAAATAGGACTTTGTGAAGACCACCCTGTGCCTTCAGCCTCTCAAGGCAGCCATTGGAACCCGTAGAGGGCATTCCCTTAGTAATAATGAGCAAAATAATTCAGCTTCTGGTCAGAGGTATGGGATTCAATTTGGGAACAAGACACCTAAACTTCAGTGCTGTATAAAAAGACCTACCTGCATGCTAAGCCAGAAATTCCCGCTATAGTCAATACACTCAGTGGAGGCCGGAGCTGATCAGCCTCCGGGTATCTACATGAGGGTGAGCTGAATCATCCCCTTGGCTCCATTGTCTATATGGACTAAATCTCCACGGACCGTTACAGGAGCTCAGACACCTGGCACACATGCAGACACCTACACGGGGACAACTGAATATGGATATCCCAAGCTTGACAGGATACTGCTTGTGGAGATGCAGAGAGGAAACACTTGGAATAAGTGAGGAAAAATAGTCTGACTCCAGAGCTGGCCTGCACTCAGAAACCCTCCAGCAGTGCCCACAGCAAGGAGGGGCAGCAGCTCCCAAAATCCTACTCAGGACCAGTACACTGGAGGTGAATGAAAAAATGAATAATATAGGAAATATTACATACACATGAAATGTGTCTTCACTGCAGGAACACAGTGATAAACCTAAAGGGTTTGCTCTAATATAAGTTAACTTCCGCTAACTCCTGATGGACATACCTTAACTGTCAATTCCAAAATAATGACTATGAACGCTTTGATAAAGTTATGTGCACTGTAAGTGTTATACAATACTGCTTGCTTATCTCTTCTCCTTGAGGAGTATTACCAACCTCGAGTATCAAAATTGGAAAAATAGAGACATGTGTAAAGCTGAAAAGAACAGTGAGATTCCCATTCAAATGCTGAACTACTTTACTCCTTTCATTTGTCTGTGGGCAAACACAGGTAGAAATGGGTTAAATGTTAAATTTTTTTAGTAACTAGGAAAAAAGAGAATTATTTTCAAAAATAAAAGGAGGAATTCTCACATATTCACTGTACTCTGGCAGACAGGTATTAAAATACAATACCAAATACAGCAGGACTTGTGATAAAATCATTAGAGTTAGCAGTATAGTACTGCTATAGCTTCTATAAATCCTGCTAGATGATGCTTTGAAAACCCACTGAAACAGTAAATCACCAAGCCCTCAATGTGGGGATACAACCACAAAATGTAATCAATAATAATTTCAGATACTGTACATAAGCATTTAATCTTCCATGAAAATATGCTTTAGAGTTGCACATACTATAGAATTCATGGCAGTGTGTTGGTATCTCCAAAAATATAATCTCTGTGTTTTAAGGATTTTGTTGAATAAAGCAGCTTAAAAACTGAATTAAATAAAACCTCCCCATTACTAATCCTTATTAGTTGCCCACTTGCTGTTCTGAATGTAACAAATAATAATTTTAAAAAGACAGCTGTAAGGCAAAATGAGAAGCTGGTCTATATCATTTTAGCTCTGGATGGTCCCAAAATCATTATAGGGAGCTGGAGGAGAAGTTATCTTGTCCCTACAGTGCAAAAGTCCCCATGGCTCACCAGCCAAATGTAACTTTAAGAAAAACACCCCAAAAATTTCTTCCTGAAATGCAGATATATTCAAATTTGCCTATAGCTTTAATGGATATCTCTTTTAGGGTTCAGTTGCTCATTTTTGTTGCTTCAGTATCTGAGTATAGTTTTAGCTTCATGGGAAGCTCACTGGATCTAAATTCACACCTCTCTGACCTTCATTTCAAAGAAAATATATGGTATGTGTGAGGAGAGATCCACAAGAGAAAGCCATCAGAAGTTGAGTATCTTAAAAAACCCAGGCCAGAAATGAAAATGGCGTTATTAACACTTCCACCTAAACTTGTATGAAACCAAGACTAACAGCACTTCATTATGCAAATGAACTACTACAATCATTTACTAATGTAAATTATTTTGTGATAATCAATTTTGCTTCTTAGTATATTACAACTGTTTGAAATTAAACTATATTGTCCAGAAAAGGCACAGCCACATATGTACACATTTAAACTTCACCTTTAGGAACAACATTAATGTTAAAATGTGCTATCTTTTAACACTACCATCAGACTCGCAAGCAATGCATACAAACTAGATATAAGTCTGGGTTCTGACTGTGTCACAAAACACAAGCTCAGCTTTCACAGCTATTACACTGTCCGCTAATTTTGCAGCCCACAGCATCTGTGTCATAAGGCTTGGAGAAACAGTCTGTATGCAATGCAGATTTATCCAAATTCATTTGGCACTGGAACAGTCACTGTATTCCAACATTTGCAGATTTTGTATCAAAAGAAAGCACTTCTAGTTTAAAAGAGATATAAAAGTTTTGTTCCTGAGATCAGTAAAGATGAAGATGTAGAGATTATGTTCATAATGACCAGGTGAAGGTAGCAAATACTCATTTAGGATAACCCCAAGAGTTATTAATAGAAGCCTTGCTTGAACCAAACACAATTTATTTTAGAAAGGAGTATTATGAGAGTAAAAAAAATTGCCATATAGTGTAACAAGGGCCCTTGCTCAATCTAACATAACAGTCTAGTAATGTAAATCTGATGTATATTTTAGAAGGTATTTCATAGGTTCCATTTACATAATGCGTTTGGCTGAATTAGAGGCTTCATGAGAATAATATATAAGAAGAATGTTTCTCACAGCAAGGGATAAATTGGTCCTTTTTGTTCGCCAATTAGGAATGAAACCACTTTTAAAAACTGAAAATCCAACATCACAATGCATCACAGAAAATTTCCATAATAAGTCACTTGCTCCTGTGCTCTGATTCTTTTCGTTAGAATTTTATCAGCATGCATTTACTTAAATGAAAAAGAAAGGAGAACCTAAACGTTTCTGCTTCATGTTATTACTGTCGGGTAACTGTGTGGCACAACAGCAGCATGGTTGGAAGCACTATCTGGTCTGTACGCTCTTTCCTCCTTCTCCTAACTGAGAAGCAGCAAGAAACAGATAATTCTCAGATAGACTACAACAGTATACTGGCTAAATAAAGATAGGAAGACTTGATCTTGTTTAGATAAGAAGCCCACTGGGAAATAAATTGTTTTAGTATATCCCAAAATCTCATGACGGTTATTAATGTTCTGAGAGTGAGTCCAATGGCTATGAATGTGAGGGGCTACTTAGCATAAGGAATTATTTGCAGACATAACAGTGGATTAGCTGATATATCTTTCAATGCCTACTGAAGAAAAATGTGGGGCAATTTGTCCCTTGCTTGGTCTTTATCCTTCATGTTTTGAGAAAAGCTTGACTGAGTAAAAGTTAAACAGCACACCACATATATCAGTTCATTATTTTTTAGAAAATGTGAGTAGCCACAGTCTGAAGCACTTTGGAGAAAGGAATATATCTAAGCCTGTAGAAATCTGTGAAAAACATGTTGGACAAATCTGTGAAACCCCCTCGAGGTCATTTCTAGGTGACAGTTGGATTTTTCTCACCTCAATCTCAAAATCTTAACCAAATAATAATAAAAAACCTTAGCAGATGTCTATAAGGCTGCCTTGCTGGGATTACAGTCAGTGAAGCAAAAATAGCCATTTGGGATTCATTTCTGTGCAGTAAATAAATCTGAATGCGCACAGCTCTATCACAGCCTTTAACCCCACCTATGAGTGCTATATTTATCATAACACACTTCTGCATTTCTAATACATTTTTCCATGTTGGCAATCTTCCTATACTTCAAAAAGCTTTCTATATAAGTACCATGAAATCATTTCATTTATAAATGGATCTCTAAGCCATTCCAAAATGAATCTTTGTTAACTTACAGGTCAGATCGATAAGCACCATTCAAGGAAAGATGAATCACTGAATAAAATGTGTGAAAAAAAAAGAAATAATGGAAGATATAAACTTTGGTGACATAGACACTACAGGCACTCTCCTACTTCATAAACAATCAAAGTAATTAAACAGAAATACTGTCCTTGAGCAGCACTCAATCAATTTTGGCCCTGCCCTTGTAGCAGGACAAAATTACAATGCCTAAATAAGCCAAATTATTCATCCATCACATGGCTTCCTCATAGAACTATATGTAGGAATAGTATAGTCTTCTAATTCATGCAAAGCTGGTGCCACATCTGGTTTTCCTGTCTATCGCATACAGTCCACAGTCTTATTCAAAACTGTTGAAAGAATTGCCTGTTTATGACGCTTTAAGTGTGTGGTTTTCTTACCATGAAAACAATTCCAAGTACTTCCAGTTAGGGTAGGTTATTAAATTCCATTAGAAAGATGCTACTATTTATATAAAATATAAAAATAGAAAACATAGAAAAATTACCACAGTGATTTCTGTTTTAGAACTGAGGCAGTTTGGAGGAAAGTACAGCAAGAAATCCTGCCTTTTAATGAGCAATACGCTATTATAGTTAAATAGAAACAGTGACCTAGCAATTGCAGACAACCTGTAAGTAACAACGCAGGCCCCTAAATATTTAGACAAGGGTAGGCATTTGAAACGGGTATCAAGACCTTACAAGAGAAAAGAAACAACGACAAAGTACTAAGTACTACTCACTGATATGACCTTGCAGTCAAGAACCCATCTTTCATGGACTTTTAGGAACACACAAAAAGTACATCCTTGCTTTCCCGTTCCTAAGGGATGGAAACAAATCTTTATATAGACTGTGCTAATTAAAAAACCCAGTATGTATGAACACAGTATTCTCAGAAAACTGACATATCAAATCCACTAAAACAACCAAGAAAAATCTGGTTTTCTGTCTTTGATCACTTGCCACACAACGCAACAAAGGTCATAAAGTGAAGGTTATGAACAGCATGAGACATCGCTGTGCGAGCTTAAATTTTCTGGCTGTGCTTCTATATAAAAATGTATTCTGACCCACAGCTGTTAACTTAAAGGGGCACTGGCAAGTGAAATCTGACCTACTTTCTCCTCTATTATGTTACATGTTTTCCTCTAAAATGTGCTTTCATGTTTCTTATTTCTATTGGAAAGCAGCGCCAAGAGGCCAGAACCCAGGAACAGCCTGACAGTAATAAACCAGAATATAAGAGGGAAGAACACGCACACTTAAAACTAGCGCACATGATGGCAAGTGCTCCTTTCAGCAGTGCTCCTGTTAACTGTTAAGTCTTTTTTCCTGCTATGGAAGTGACACACATTATTGCCTGTAAAATCTATGATCGCTGTGGCAGGCAACAGCATCTGCTGCGCGAGGACACAGGTAAGGCAATTCTACGTTACATGTATTGGTACACTGATATTAGTACCCAGCATTAAATATGTGCTACACCTGTTTGCACAGACATGCCTTGTCTGAGCTCCATGTTCAGACACAATAACCACCGTTGGCACTAACAGCTGAATCTTATGATATCAAGGAATGGAGAGTGACTGGGCTGGAGAAGAAACTTTTCCTGTAATCTATCAGCCTAGCTGTCTACAGCACTCCTCTGCACAGCAAATAACTGATAAATCAGTCATGCTTTGAAAGGAGATCAGTAGAACCTGCTCTTTTTCCTTCATCTGTGCTTTTAAAACCTCATTAATGCTCCACTGGAGAGAAAAGGAAAAGACCTTGATAATGGAAGAAAAAGATGACAAACGTGAACAAAGGAAGCAGCTCATAAGCTGCCCTAACCCAAGCCTTGATGCCAGGGGTGTCATCCTGTGGGAATATGAGAACAACCAACAGGACAGTATGAGTGTGCAATGTCTTTGCTTTTCACAGAGCATGGAGGACTTTGCATGGATGTGGTTCTTCAGAGCTCAGGGACCCTTGGATATTGATCTGCTCTATTCCTCCCAGCAATCCCCTGGGAGCTCAAGGACTGCCCCGGCATCAGGCTTAGCATGATTTTTTACACATGTACACAACTGCACTCAGTAGCACACCAGAAGTAAGACCATAATCATCAGCAGGAATGCAGTAGGAATGGCAGAGCAGCCTCCTTTAATGTTAAGTCAGAACATTTGTAGCTTGCTGAGCCTCAGCTTACTGTGAACTAAGTCCTCCATACTGGCTCTTTTGCATGCAATGACCTCCTAGAGCCTGTGTCATTTGTACCCTCATCTTTTGCCAGAGAAAGGTGGCAAATGCTTCTTTCACCCTCCCCTGGAATTAAGCGGGCTCACAGCAGACTTTTGCCTCCCCTGAGGCTGCAGCCAGCCTTGAGCAGCACAGGCAAAACTGCACATCGCGGGCAGTGCACACCAGCTGCACACTCCATTTTGCCCGAAGAGCCTCCCTTTCACAGACTCCTAACTTTCTGACTAGAGATACTCGACTTTGGCAGACTAGAGACATATAGTCAGATATCAGCCTAGTTTGATTTTCAGAAAAAAAAGAAAAAAAAAATCAGGGAGGTAATCGATGAAGTTGGGAGAATGATGGGATATCATGATAAGAGGAGGAAGGGCTAACTCCACCTGCACAAGCAGCACCATGCGATCCTTCAGTAATTAAAGATGAATAAACAAAAAAAAAATCAAAATGCCTGTGTACCTTACTGGCCTCTTATTCCCCTGACTGGTTGCTGGGGATCCCATTGATTTCTTCTAAGGATTTAAACCTTATTTAGTCTTACTCCCTACATCTATGCTAGCAAAATAAACTTTGTCAGCAAATGTTCTTATGGCACTGGAATGCAACTGCCTATGCTGTTAAATTGTTGCCATGGGCCCTGGCATGTTTTTAGGCTTGCCAAATAGCAAAGTCCCAGACAGTTCCTGGGCATAGTCCAGGGGTTACCACGTGCTGTCTCCAACAGGTGACAGCAATCTGCATGTGGCCACCCTGCTTTAAGTAAGAGAGTTTAATAGTACAGATTTATGGTAGAAAAGAGCTTTATTCTGGGACCCTTCTCTTAATATCAAAGCTTACTGAATTATTCTCTGTTTTCTTATTTTTAGACTCACACCTCCATTCCTAAAACCAAACCTTTTGAGATAGCCTGTGGAAATTATGTTGTCTGTAAATACATTACATAGAAGAAAAGTTTCCCAACATGAAAGACAAGACAGAATCATGACCTCTTTTTGCCTTCTTATGGATGCTGAAATCCCTGGAAAGACACAGGAGGAAAAGAATATTGGGTATCATCTTAAGGGACACTGTCACATTATCCTCTTAATTCCCTGGGACTCCAGGAGGGACTAGGACTGTTGGATACAGCATGTTTCCACTGTGTAAATTGCAGTTATTCCCTTCCAGTTAGCTTTGAAAATACACCCTGGTGCATGAACTTTAAGACTGTGTCTCTTAAAATGTATAGAAGAAGACTGGAAAACAAAGTAAGGTAGCAAAGGGGGGTACGGGGAGAGCAAAGAAAGATGTAAGAGAAAGCAGGAAATAGAAGTGATACATTAAGTGCATTTGCTCCTAGACAATTATCTTTCACCACCTTAACATTATGTTTTATGCTTTTTCTCATCTTTCTTTTCAAATATGAATATTCAATTTATATGTTGATCCAAACAATAACTTGAGGGTGCTTCCCATTAAATGAGACTTCAGTCTCAACCAAAGATATCATTATTATCTTATAAACAAAAACACCCTCAAGTTACTGTTATAATAAAGCTATTTCTTTATAGAAAACCACTTTTTTTCAACTCCTCACTACCATTATAATTTACAGATAATATTTCACCCTTTCCTCCTCAAGGCAAATACCTTAGCACATATGTCAAGGTGCAGTTATTTGAGAACACCTTCTACATCAGCACTTCCACTCAAAGGGAAGAAGAACAAGCCTTGGGCTAGCAAGTTTCATTGAACACACTCTGACTTGGTAGATTTTAAGTGTACAAATCAGTTAATTCCCCTTAATAGTCTGAAGAAAATAGTTTGCAACACCCACCAGAAAATTGTACTAGCAGGGGGAATAGCTTGTTTGTGTCATTTTTCTGTACTGCTTACAACCACTATCATAAGATATTCATATTGTGATTTTTTTTGTTTGTTATGGCCCTTGTCACAAGAACAAGTGTGGAATTTAAATGCCCAACATGCACACAGCTCTGTGTTTAAGTTTCTTCATTTGCCTCCTCCATCTTTGTCCTTACATGTCAACTTCCATTACACAGAACAGTAAATGGAATCCCCTTTCAAACCAGAAAAAAAAAAAAAAACCACACAAATTAAATAGTAAAAACCAGACAAATTAGTACAAGGTTTGTAAAGTATCAATTCTGAATTTGTAATTGGGCCAATAAGAAAAAAAAAAATTTGCAGAAAATTGTAAAGATATACAGAGATTAAACTCTGGTCAAAAGAGCATTGTGGAAGTTCAAATGATTTTGTGTGCCTCTTTCTTGTTTAATCTCAGCATACATTTTCATTAGTTTTGTACTGCCTACTTGGAAGCTGGCTGGTCCTCTTTGTGCCTGTTCTTTCAAGGAATTACAGTATATATTAGGACCCAGGTAATCTACTGCTCTTTGTACAGGGGTACTCAGGAAAAATCTTCTCCCATTTGCCTACCTGACCTAATAATCTGTGTAACACTTAGGAAGACTGACATTCATCCAAATATAACTTTGCATTTCTGTAGGACCATTCAATTCCAGATTTGATACCCAAATGATGCATGAAGTACAGTGAAAGACAATAACAAATAGTCACGTGTGAGATTTATCCCTCGTCTAAATTTAGTGAATATTGTAGGAATGGAAGCAAGGGTATTCACAATATTGCTTTAGAACATCATATCTGACAATTCTGTAGAAGCTGTTTTTGATGCTAACATGGACTGACTTCTGAAAGAAGACATATTGCAAGAAAAAAAATTGTGGTGGCCATTTCCTCTGTTCTTCAAGCAGACCAGGTTTTTAGTTAATGAAATAGTGATATACTATTCATATAAATGTCACAGAACTTATATGAAGACACTTAGTGGAAACAGAGTGTGCATGAAAGGGCATGTATCTTGGGCACCCTCACTAATACTTCATTTTTGCCCATCTTTCCCTTGTTTTGATGAAGCTATTTACTTCCCACCTCACACTTATCTAGTTACATGGACTTACATATGGGGAGGGAAAGGAGTATGGATTTTTGATCTTGTCCCCTCCTTGTCCTCATTAAGTGTTTGCTCAAAGAGAAGGATGCAGCAAGCAAACTCTGCAACTTTCTTGGAGGGAATATAACAGCCATAATTGTCAGCACTAACAAATAGTTTTGACTTCTCATATTTATCTACAGCTTTCCCAGAACACATAGAACATTCCCACAGAGACTATTCATATTCACTCTTCTGTTACACTCTCTCTCTGTTAGAGGAAGTAGCCTGGCCTCGGGAGAGAAGACAGGTTATAGGTAGAAACTTGACATGTATCCCATTAATTTCTGAGAAAAACTGAGACAAATAAATTCAGAAATATTAACAGGCATTTACTAAGGTAAGTTTTCCTCTGCCTTCAACTTCCTTTTGACAACTTCCTCAACACACCATAATTACTGCATATGAGCTAGGGTCCAGATTACAGTCTAGCTAACAGAAAAAAAAGGAGGAGTAAAAAGAACAAGGAAACACAATGGAAAACAAGCAAAACAAAATTTTAATGTAATCAGTTAAACTCATTTAACATGTGAAATAATATCCAGGAGATGTCTTGCAATCATCATGGATAACATCATTACTTAGCTTCATGGTCCACCTATATTCATTCACAGGCTGATCAAACCATAAACTGTATACAAAAATCTTTCATTATAAATGGTGGATTTCTTCCATTAAAATGGCAAAGCCAGTATATTTGTACAGGGGCTCTAAGAGCTGGCTCAGCCCTAAGAATCTGTACACCCCTAAAACGTGTCCAACGAATACATTCGGACTCTGTGACAAAACCCTTCCTGCTCCTTCGTTTGTTCAGGGAACAGAGAGACACGTTATTTCTCAAAACATATTGACAAAACAAACAAACAAGTGAGCATCACTTAATTCAAAATGTAGGACAAAATAACAAACATTTCCCAGAAGAAATGTTTCTGAAGCTCCTGCATTTTCTCTGTCTCAAATTACAGAACAGCGCCTGAAATAAATGGCAACCCCACCTTATTTAAAATGGTATTTACCAATGATCATTGGAAATTAGATCACTCATCAGTCTCTACCTTTTGCTTTTAAGTGAAACATTAAAACTCTTGTACTTTTTCTAATCAGTTGAAATATTATATATGAAAATTGTATTCCAAGCTATATTTTTGCCCTTAAAATTTACTTTAAAGTTTTAAAGTTTTACTTAAAGATTTTACACTCATATTTTTTTTTTTTAAATTAGTGTTGTTTAAAAGAGACAGAACATGTACCTACTTTCTTTCAAAAAAACATCCAGGAGACAGGGGAATGGCTTGATCGGATTTTAGTTTTTAATTTAGATGCTATGTAGAAATAACCTCTGGGATTAAGATTGTGCATGGTAAAAAATAAACATTTTTTAGGATGTTAGTAGTGAAAAGTACATTAGCTAGACTGTGGTCTGTAGATTCTGTCAGATAAAATAAGGAAAAAACCTGAAACACAAAAATGCAGATTCCGTGCCTCAAATCTCTGCACTGCATTATCTTCAGATAGAAAACCCTTAGAGATACTAAGGAAAAAGATCTTTTTAAATTAGGGAGTCTCACTTCTTTATTCTCTTTCAAAAAGTCTAAAAGGTCACATGGTATAAGGCTCCATTCACAGAATGGACTGCAAGAACTTCTTCCATAGTTCTTCCATATCCTAAGTTATGACTCATAATGGCTCATGTAAAACATTATTCAGTTGCACTATTATCAAGTTTACATGTAACAATACTCTGAAAGGAAATGTCAATGGATGTTTGATATTTAATTTTTAAATAATTCTAATTAATCTGTTTTCTAGCATATATATAATTTTTCTGCCAAATTCTAGTCTCATGAAGGCAGAAACTTTTCTGGTGATAATGAAGAGAGCCTTGAAATTCAGTGATGAGAAATGGAGGGCACATAGAAAATGCAGCTGTGCAAATTACATTAACAAGTAGGGCTAGTAGGAGTACAAACTTCTCTGAAGTCATACATCCTGCTCTCAAAGTCATTTCATGTCTTTGAAAGTAGTTCATACAAAGGATTTATGCTTTCTTCAAGAGAAAGAGTGCTGTATTGCGCTTGGCCCCACACATTTCTATACAGATGGACACAGCATACACTTTCATTAGCACAAAAGCAGTGACTGAATCTGGTAGGAATCTGGTGTTGCTTCTCTGAAGAAACTACAGAAATGTGTTTGGCTGGAGCCTGCAAAGGAGCAACTAATATCACAGCAATGAAAAACTACACAGGACACTGGCAGGGAAGTTACCGAAATGACTAACAGAAAAGTTAAGATTTGCCACTTCTTTCCTAGGTCTGATTCTGTTTTCATTATAATCAATAGCTAAAACGTCATTGACTTTATCTGACCAAAATCTGACCTTACACTTTTTTGAATTACTACAAAGATATAATTCAATGTGAAAAATAATAATATCTTAAATTGACAGGGGCAGACCAGGTGTTTTAATCACATCTAAAAAATTTAATTGCACAGCAGCTGCATACAGAAAACGTGTACATCTGCTTAATTTTACCTGGAAAACATTCTGCATTAGCATTCATTGGACATCTCTGTATTTTTAAGTGGAGGAAGACAAAAAGCTCAGTTTTGAAACAAAATTAACTGATAAAAGTTTTACTGGAATTTCCTTGTCTGTCAAAATAGTACCTTTCCCCCTCCACCCCAAATACTAGAATCAACATCTTGCTTATAGCACCTATTCAGGAGTTTGGGGGACTAGTTAAGGCCAGTGAATCTCACTGCTATGCTCTGCCTGACCTGATTTAGAGTTCAGAATCAGAGAGAACAAAAGTTCATCAGCCAAGTTAAAGCTGGAAGCACAATAAGGCACCATTTTTAGGATGCTAATGCTACTAACTACGCCAGGCTTCCTAGCAGTTACATCTTTGGCTGCACAGGTACTGGAAAGGTCCTCCCTTGTGGCAACTTCATAATCCCCTAGCAATGCGCAGATTGGGTAGGAAAAGGAGAAAAACAAACCAAAACAAATATAACCCTTGAAATGGCAGCTACTAGGAATACTAGGAATACTCAGCAATCCAAGTGTATGGATTCAATTCAAAGCTCTTCCAGAAACTGCCAAACCCTGTAAGCATGATTGATACCCCAAAGAATGTTCAGGCCAATTTTTATCAAAACTGGCTCACTCATTCCCAATTATATAATGTACCAATTATGTTTCCCATTCTCTCTTACATTAGCTAGCCTGACAGCAGCCTCCTTGCGCTCTGAATCACCACACTACACGAGCTCAGCTGAGCGCTGGAGCCGCGCAGGTTTTATAAGTAGTGCCTACACACAGTTTCAGAGTACTTGCGCAAAGGACCTTTTTATTTGAGGGTTGGCCTCACTACAAACAGCTTTCTTACAAGGGGTGAAGTTTATCGGATTAGAAGCAACACTGTTAGTATTCAGGACACATTTCCAAGTGCATATGACAAGTCAGCTGCTTACATATCTTCCAATTCTGCTTCACATATTCCTTTTAAAGTTAAACATGAACTGACAGAAGTGTAGAAATATCTGTGTCCTGCACTCTGTGAACATAACAGCTAAAAAACCCATCTTGACGTGTCAGCTGACAACAGAAAAAAAATCCCTGACCTCTGCTGAGGCGTTCTGATTTTCCTAACATCAACTACTTGTAACAGAGAGGAGAACTGAAAGTACATAATCATAAACTCCACAATTAAATATATATATATATATATATACACAAAGCATGAGGAATTTTGTTTGCATACCCGAGACAGTTTCAGTCTTTGCTCCTCTTTCTGTCTCTGTACAACTACCTATTCTACTTTACAGAGATATCCCAGAGATCTAAAAATAGGGCTGGCTAGTTGTTTAATCCATGTATTTGTAGCTATTTTCTTTCAAAAGATATTTTCCTGCATCTTCCGTTGACAGATACGCTTTCAGCAGCTAGTTCTTCCATGGTTTAAATAAACAGAGCACTCCTTTTCCTCCAAAATTAATTCCCTCCTACTTTGTTTTTCTCTCTCTGCCCTTGAGATTCCTCTTTCAACATCTCTCTATCTAGATAGATAGATGATATTCAACATATCATCTATCTGATACCTTCAGCTGTCATTTCCAAATCAAGGCCAGCTTGGTCACCCTGGGTTCCTGTGGGGCCAGGAATCTAGTTCAACAAAAGAGGATGACCCTCCCACGAAAGTGATGCTACATGAAATTTTTCCTATTAGTCTGATTCTGCATTCTGTATTTACTGTACAAACTCCAGTTTCTAGAAACACAGGGGCAACAGGTATAGATTCGTTTATGATAAACACAACACATTGTGCATTGCCAAAGGATTTCTTCTTAGCGTTATTCACATCTTAATTTTACATTCAATTAACTACCAAGAAACTTTTGACCTTTTAATATTCAATATTTGAGAGGTTATATGATGAAATAAGACCTTTCATTTACCTAATACCCTGGATGATGGGGTTGATCATGCTTTAAATGCACGCCCTCAGGGTGGGGGGAAAGCTGTAGCTCTTTAAAAGTCACACGTGCCCACACGACCTTCAACATCCTGCACATGCCATGAATTGCATGGGAGACATTTGTTATGTACCTTGAAAGGTGAAGAGCTTCAGCAACCTTGTCAAGATTCTTATCTGTACTCAGAGGATGGGGCTTAATTTTAATCTTGCTTAGTTCTGCATTAATCAGAACTGACTACACACTGAGGACAGTAAAACTGGTCAACTGTAAAACCAGTGGGAGATCAAGATTTTGTGGCAAACCAGGTACTTGCAACCCTCTCGCAGTCTTTCTCAGATAATGGGTCATGATCCTGAGAGAGGTCACAATCAGAACAATTGGAAGATTGCAGCAAAAATGTCACCTCAATTATAATGCAAAGAAAATAAAATTAATGGAAAATTAATAGAATTAAAGGAGGCCAAAACCTTCAAAGTTAGGTATCACAAGGAACAGCAGTGCACATTTTTAAGAAAACACAAAAGGAGGCCCATTACAAAAATACTTGTCTTTGAATCGGGCAAATGGGCCACCTGATAAGTTTGAGAAACTCATCCCTAGCCATTTCATCCAATTTACCTATTTTTCATTTATTATTTGCTATAGTTATTCATATAACCATCTTATATTCTAAAAGGTCACTATCCTTATCTGTCATGGATATTTCAGAAAAGTCTACCTGAGATAAAGCTAATGTGCCTGTTTCTGGGAAGAAAGTGCCTTCAAATGTTTTCTGATGATAATATTAATGCTCCACAGTAGAGGTGATACTTAATCAGCCTGGAAACCAACCGTGTGTAGTGCAATATATAGTTGCTAAGCGAAATGTATGAAGGTGTAACTTCCTGACCCAAGTGACAGAGGAGCAAACAAGGAGATGTGCTCTGCTGGACCTCATGTGCACAAACAATGAAGGGCTTGTTGGGGATGTGAGGGCTGATGGCAGCCTTGCCTGCAGTGACCATGAGATAGTGGAATTCTGGACCCTGAGAGGAGGGAGCAGAGCAAAATGTAAGATTAGAACCGTGGCTTTCAGGAGAGCAGACTTTGGCCTCTTCAAGTATCTGCTTCGAAGAGTCCCATGGGATAAGGCCCTGAAGGGAAAAGGGGTCCAAGAAAGCTGGTTAATATTCAAGGATCACTTTCTCCAAGCTCAAGAGTGATCCATCCCAATGCCAAAAGTCAGGCAAAAATGCCAGGAGGCCTGCATGGATGAACATGGAGAGCCTAGAAAAACTCAGACATAAAAAGGAAGCATATAGAAGGCGGAATCAGGGTCAGGTAACCTGGAAGGAATATAGAAGCCCTGTCCAAGCATGCAGGGGCCCAGTTAGGAAGACCAAACACTACCTGGAACTGAATGTGTTGAGAGATGTCAAAGGCAACAAGAAAGGCTTATATAAGTGGCAAAAGTACAAAGTCCTGCACCTGGGGAGGAATAAGCCCAGGCACCAGTATATGATGGGAGCCAACTAGCAGGAAAGCAGCTTTGCAGAATAGGGCCTGGGGGTCCTGGTGGACACTGAGTTGAACATGAGCCAGCAACAAGCTCCTGCCACAGAGAAAGCTAACAGTATCATGGGCTGCATTAGGAGGAGGGTTGCCAGCAGGTCAAGGAAGGTGATCTTACCCCTCTACTCAGCACTGATGAGACACACCTGGAGTGCTGGGTCCAGTTCTGTGCTCTCCAGTACGAGAGCCATGGAGCTACTAGAGAGATTCGAGCGAAGGGCCATTAGAATGATTAAGGGACTGGAGCATCTCTCATATGAGGAAAGGCCGAGAGAGCTGGGACTGTTTAGCCTGGGGAAGAGGAGTCTCAGGGGGAATCTCATCAATGTATAGATATCTGAAAGGAAGGTGTAAAGAAGACAGAGCCAGGCTCTTTTCAGTAGTGCCCAGTGACGGGACCAGAGGCAATGGGCACAAATGGAAGCACACAAGCTTCTGTCTGAACATAAGTAGAAACTTTTTTACTGTGAGGATGACCAAGAACTGGCACAGGTTGCCCAGAGAATTTGTGGAGTCTCCATCCTTGGAGATATTTCAAAGCTGTCTGGAAATGGTCCAAGCAACCTGCTCTAGGTGATCCTGCTTGAGCAGGGGGCTGGACCAGATGACCTCCAGAGGTTCCTTCCAACCTCAACCATTCTTTGATTCTGTGGTTCTGTGAATGAGATATTAGCATACAGTAGAACAAACAAAGCTAAAAATTACTGTATTTCATAAAAGTAATACAGAGTTGCACCATTCATTAATAAAAGGTGACTAACTCTAACTAACTAATTAACTAACTAACTGAAGATTGCAACCCCAAACTGAAGAGTGTGCATAAGGGGTTCTGGGCAACGTACTTTTTAAACAGAAGAAAGTTATGGGAGAGGATTACTTTATTTTTTTCATGTTGGGATGGTATATACTAACTTTAGCAAGCACAGTATCCTTTCCCTCCCATGAGAAACAAAACTGCTTGCAGGGCTCCTCTGTACCCTTGTTTAATCTGTGACACTGCAATTGGAATTTGTCACTCTAGGAGCTACATCTGATGTTACAGCCTGAAGCGGAGCTAAACCAAAATAAACAATCTGCTCCATTCTGCTTAGACTAATACGACAGTGATGTAAGCCCCAGCACAGTGGAAAATGCGTAAACGGGCTGCCACACGCACACATAAAACCAGCAACAAAGCTTAGAAGTTTTATTACTAATACACATTGGGTGAAAGAAGCCTTCCTTGGACTTTGGCCTTGCTGTGCAACAGTATATATTTTTTTGTGTCTGTTAATGTGGAAAATATGCTTTTTATTTCAAAAGGACCTAGGAATTTTGTGCTGCACTGAGAAAAAATTTTTTTTTAAAAAAAAAAAAAAAAAAAAAAAAAAAGTTCAGTCAAGTATTTGCTTCATCACAACTTGTGCAAAGTTATTAGGGTGGGAGAGCTGAACAGGATTATTTTATCATAAACATCCCACAGTGACATAACTGTGCAAATATTTGTCCCAGTATCTTGTGTTTGAATACAGTATTCATCCCTCCCTCTCTGTCTCTTTCTCTCTCTCTCTCTGGTTTTTGATTTAGGGTCTCTGGAGCTTTGCCAATGCTAGGCTGTTTGTTCCAGTTGCACATACAGGCTCATTTATGCAAATAGTCACGTTGAAGCCCTAATCTGGTTATTCCTTCTACTCAGGATCACTTGATCAGAATGAGGATGGGGGGAAAAAATGCTGTACATAATTCTGTTAAATTCGTCAGCCGGAATGGCTGACCTTAAATCCAGAGTGTTACATGCACTCATTTTTCCTTTTCTCTCTCCCCAAACTAAGAAAGCCCTGCAAAGGCAACTGACTGAGCAGGTCACATTTTTTATAAAGACACAAAGAGGTTATCTTGTTCCAATAATTTTATTTGAGGAAAAAAAGAGGATGGAGTGAAAAGGAAGGCAACAAGGTCACTTCAATAACATCACAGAATATTTTCTCTTCTCCTAACTGCCTTACTATTTATATACTTTCAACTTCAAAGATGCATTTTTATATAAAAAAGGCAAGAAAAAACAGCAACAAAAAACCCATTTTATGTGAATAAGGCAGCTCATGAAAGTTAAGGGCCTAAGAGCTTAGAAAAAACCTAAGAAAGGTTTTTTCCTCCTCTCTCCACATCAGGCACAATTTATATGGCCACAGTGCAAGCTTTGCCATATGGTCCTGCCAGTGACCTTAGCCCTCATCTGTAAAATCATTTTCTCAAAGGAGATGAGGTTATCTAGTCTGGGTGACAGCTCAGGTCCTGCGTTTCTTCTCATCAGGGGCCCCTACATGAACCCAGCTAAAGCGTAACAGCTAAAATTTAAAATTAATGCTAGGGAAGATACTTAGAAAGCAGCGGATACCCGTTTGTATTTTGCAGAGAAACATCTGGCCTTTTACAAATATCCTGCTCTGCTGTCCTGCTCCTGCCTTGCTGACAGCCCAAACTGTGAACTCCTTGTTTTCCCTGTTGCTGCAGATCGTGTGCCGGGTGCTGGCAAGGCAGGACTCAGCCCTCACTTGCTACTTTTGCTGTGCCATGGGACCACAGCACTGCAATATTAGCAAGTTTAGAATTCCTCTTGATTTTTCAGATTCTGACGTTAAGCAGCTTCTTCCACCACATCCTACGAATAAAGGCATCATGCTTTGCATGTACTTGTTTCTATTCTCAAGCTGTATCTCAGACTGGATCTGGGTATTTCCCAAAGCCTCCCTTCCCCCATCAGCCAGACTCCAAGACAGCAGAAATATTCAGCTCTACCCCTAGATGGGGCTACTGTCCACAAGTCGCTGCACCGGGATTACAAATTCAATTCTCTGCACACAAGAAACTGAAATTAAGTACGGACTATTTATTAATCTCCGGCCCATTTATTAACCCCCTCATCCTTCATCCATACTTCTCTGGCCTAGGCTGGCACATGCCAGTGATCACAGTAAAACCTTTAACTCTTTCTCATCCCTTTTCTACCCTGCAATAAGAGCTATTTTCCAATCACATAAAACTAGACAGAAAAAGGAAGAGCTAACAACTGCTTGGAGAAAGCTCTGGATGCTTCCTAGGTTAGCAGCAGCCAGCAAGTGATGTAGGGACAATTCTGTCACGAGATCCTATACTGAGATATTTCAACAAGATACAATAAAGTTGAAAACACCTAGGGGATGCATATATTAATTTTTCTGTTTAACTCATATGGCACATAATATCTTTCACATTTATTGCCATGCAAGTTATCTCCTTCATATTATTTTCTATTTTCAGCTTCACACTTTTCTTAGCTGGTTGCAGCTAATGAGCACTATATTGAAAAGCTGAAGTAAATCCCTAAACAATGTGTTTAATACCCAAATAAAATCATTTCATGAATTCTTCATGATTTTAGCAAGATCTCAAGAGTGATTTCACATAGCAAAATGAACAGTGATGATATAAACAGATCAGACAGATTACTTTGCATATTTAAAGGTCCCTTTCCATTTGATTGCTTCAGGAACTCGTCCCACGCTGACCTGCACCTCTTAAAGCCATTTCCACTTACACTGAGAGTGCAAATCACTGTCACATGAATTGGAAATATTTTACATCCACTATGTAGAAATGTAAATGGACAAAGACAGGAAGCAAAGAATTCAGTCCTCTATGATTACTAGTGTCTGCCAAAGTGATTATTATGCTATTTCCACTCTAACTTGAAGACAGAGATTCTGCAGTTTGTTTCCTAGAACTACTTCTAGAAAGTTTGTATGTATGTTCACCTTTATGTAAAAGAAATTTATAGAAGAGTTGTCAGTACTGCTGCATGTGAAGATGAAGTGATTCCATGCTAAGTCAAAAAAAAAATGGAAAGAAAAAATGAAAAGGAATAAAGAGCACGCACGGTGAAACAAAGCAGACAATCAAATAGAAGTAGACAGAATAATTATAGATGTCTGAATAACACTCCAGATGGCATTTTGGGCATCACAGTTAATAAGCAGGCTGTTTCAGGGGACCAGCATGTTAGCACATTATTGCAACAACTGGAAACCAGCAGCTGAAGCATGTCTGTCTGATTATCCAGGGAGCAGGCTACATGCAGCAGCCAAACCAAGAAAAATACAGTGTCTGAATGCTTATTGGTATGACGGATTCAGGGACCCATTTTTCTTAACAGTGAGGACATGCTTAAAAGACGTTACCACAGCCATAACTACCAGCCACTTCATGAGGAAGTGGCCTTAGGCCAGTTAATCGGCCTAAAGTTTGGGCATTTAGAAAAGGTATCTTTTCGGCATTAATTACCCCAGCTATATATGTAAATTGAAATTTCTACACTTCTGGTCAGATGAAAATCAAGCTGGTTCCTGTGTTCTTCTCACTCTGTGCAAATTTATTTTAGTAAAAGCAACAATAACAGCTGAAAGGGAGCTTACACTAAGATTTCATTTTATTCCTCTTTTCACCATTGAAATCTGCAAACTACTTCTGCAGTTGCAACTGTTCAGGTTGAATGTCAAATTATCTGCCAAAATAAGCTTCATACGTTATCAGTTATCTTCTCAAATGAAACAAATCATCTTCAGTACAGCAAAGAGTCCCACTGCTGATATGCAGCCCTCAGGAAATGTATTTCAGGAATGGAAGGTCTGATATTTCCATCAAGTAGAAAGACCCTTAGCAACACCCATCCCATAGTAAGCTCTTAATTTATTCTAAAACAGCAATTCTGTGAAAACATAATATATGATATTCTCCCAAATGTCAAAAATAATGTGCCTTCTTACTTTCAATTTCACATCAAGGTTACGTCATAGAGCTCCCACAGATCTGAAATCAGACAAACTCCACAGTTTCAGCTCTGGAATTAGAAGTTTTAGTACTGAGTATCTTCATTCTTTTTCTTTGATTCCTGTCTTTAGGTTTTCCCATTAATGACTCTTCAGGTCTCTTTGTACCTGAGTAGATCTACATATAAAAATCCCAAGAAAACAAAGAAAAAACCCCTTAACACTCATCCCTGAGATATTAGCAAAATAAATAAAGATATTTGAAATAATCTCTTTAGCTCACAGTGTGGTTTTTAACTCTTTGCATTGAAAAAAATTACAGTTCTTTACTGCTCCTTGGTTCACAAAAAATCCCCTTACAAGTGCAGTAGAACGCATTCATCAGTTAAAGCATTTGCAGAGCCCTCTTACCTCCCCAAGGGTATTAGTTGCTTGTTCTGAAAACAGAAAATAAATATGTTATGGTGGGGTTTTTTTGGCTGGAATTGTTATGTCACTGTATCAGAAAATAATAATAAAAAAGTTTGGTTTGGAAAATATAGTAAAAATATGCAGTAGTTTTCTAGCTCACTGTGGTATAAAGCATATTTATCTATGTACATACCTTCACTGAAGGATTTCCTGTTGTAATACTGAACAATACCAAGCTTGATGTACCTTAAGGTTGGCACACATACCCATTCCTAATATCTTTTATCCTCTGGGAGGAAAGAAAATACCAAATACATCAGAAAAGAAGGCAATTTATGAATAATTCAGAGTGGCTTCTTTGGTTCTTGCTTTCTTACTTAGTATCTATTTCAGCTTGTCTACATTTACGTTAAAAGAAAAGAACTACAAAAAAATCTGGAAAGACTGTCATGAAAAAAGTACAGGTAGGGGCTTCGCTTGGTAAATTATACTGGATATGATGTGCATCCTGATTCGACAGGGTACTGTGGTTGGCAAGGTCTTACCTTTTTTTTCTCGTCTCAATGTTTAATTACGTGGCAGAGAAAAACAAACAAACAAACAAATCCAAATCAAAGCATAACGTAACCTGAAATGCTAAGAAATTAAACACAAGTCAGAAAACAGCCAAAGGTATTTGTTCTCAAAACATAAGCTCACATAACACACTTTAAACATAATTAATTAAGATGTAAATTCAACAAGGAAAATCAGAGTACTGAGTGTTATTTATGTCCAGCTTGACTAAGTAAACTTTGTGGGAGAGGTTTTTAGCATTTCTTGGACTAACTCTGAAACACTGCATGCCAGATAAGCCACAAGGGAAAGAAAAGGCATAAAAAGAGACGGAAAATTTAAAGGTTGCCAAGTCCCCTATTGTCAGTTCAAGAGTTCCCATCCTGCACATGGAAATCTCCTTGAGCAGCATCTAGACCACTTAAGTAAATTATGGAAACTTTAAAGAAACATAAAAGAAATGTAACAAAAGTTTGGCTTGCCAGCATCAGAGCAACGTCTCACATGCTTGCCCTGGAGGAGACGTTAATAAGAAATGGCCCACCTCTGCCAGACAGGATTTTAATGGAGTTTGGATCCTAATATGCTTTGGCATTTCTCTGACCTCCTTTGTATTATGTGCACCTTGTCATTCTTCTCTGTATCTCCCCTCCCTTTACATGCTGCTAAAACATTTGACAAAACTTCCGGAGACTTCTGCTGTTCTACTATTAACCTCACCATCAGCAAAAAAGGCTTTTCTGTGAATTAATTTCCTTTAAAAAATCACAGCAGATACACAAAACTCCTCCCAAAGCCCAAGAACTGGTTTATATCTTGCCCAGATTACTTTCCTGTTTTTTCTTTCTGTTACTTATCTTAAATGTCTTTTTTTGAGTCCACAACACAATTATTTGAACAGTGGTCTATTCAATGTAAACAACATATAACAAAGAGGAGAAAGGAGAAGAAAGGTTGTCCTCATACAGGGTACTTTCACCTGGATGGCATCAGCAATAAATTGCCACAATCCTGAAACAGTACATGAAGCCATATCATGGTCTCTGGTTAGGCACAGTAATATAATGTGTTGGCTGTCTTCAGAGGAAGTCTGAGATTAAAC
Organism: Fregata magnificens; assembly: GCA_013389945.1. Taxonomy (NCBI): domain Eukaryota; kingdom Metazoa; phylum Chordata; class Aves; order Suliformes; family Fregatidae; genus Fregata; species Fregata magnificens. Next base: position 42,507 of record WAAD01035265.1, read on the forward strand.
TCAGAAATGTGTCTTTGAATGGATTCAGTGACCTTCAGTGTAAAGGCCACTGAGGAACCACTAGCAAAGATGGCTTCTGAATTCCAAAGTTTTTTCAGGATTTTTCAGTTCTAAATGTATAAATACCCTGCATTAAAATAAGATAAATCTAACTCTTTGTTTACAACAGAAGGAAGATACTCATGAAGCTTCTCTGAATTCTCAGCTCATGAAAATGCCACTGATTTACAACATGGTGAAAGAAAAAGGTGATTACTATTCATTATTTGAATTATAGTCACACCAGAAGACACAAAGGAGATTGATACCTCATTGTGCTGGGTACAATATAAAATACAGAATGAAAGACAGTTCCTGACATAAGAAAGATAAGAATCTAAATAAACAAAGGAGGTAAAAAGGCATGGGAAATAAAACAACTTCTCTGGAACAATAAGCACTTTTTTACCAGGTGAACAACAGAGACAGCACGTAGGTGTCCCGGATCAGGATGACTGTCTGATGTTTATGCTTCACAGTGTCACAGTGGGAACAGAACGAATGTCCTTCACAAACAATCTAAATGACGACATTTAACTCAAATGGAGAAAAATAACCAGAGCTTACAATTACCATGATTGCCACAGTCACAGGTTCAGGGAATGGAATGTCCTTCTTACTTTCTCAGTAAAATTCGACCTGTGAAAAATTTACTCATTTCTTGGGAAGACAGGAAAAAGAAAGCTGATTAGGCAGCCACCTTTATCTGTAGAGAGATCTGCACCAATACCAGACAGTGACGGTGGATGGAGGAAGGCGATCCTACAGAAGCTTCCTTTGAATGGTTCCTGGGACAGCAATAGAAGAGTAGAATATCAGACCAGAGGAAAACTGAATTCAGAGATAAAATTTTGAATAAGAGTGTTTTGCTGAGAAAAGTAGCATTTACTAAATGGACAATCAGATTAAATATCTGTTAAAGTTAAAAAAAAAAACACAAAAGGTTGTGAAAGCTTTCAGGAAAACAGCTGTCAGCAGAAGACAGAAGATGGAGTGAAGCCATGATGTTCAACATAATTTTAAACCTTTAAACCTTTGAGTGTTTTTCAGACCACAGGTTAGGTTGCTAATGAAAATAGTTTATTAATGTTTAACCTGCTCCCTTGTGAGGCACAGCAAAAACCCCACACATTTCATTATGATGAGAGGCCTTTTTTGTTTGTGTTCCACATCGAAGACCTGGATTTTGAATAGGTGGGAAGCTGATCAGGATAAAAGAGCCTGTCAGAGTGCAGATGAAAACTTTTGAAGTTCACAACTGCGTTACATCTCACTTTGGGCTCTCAGTCCCTCATTTTCAACATATTCATATTCTGTCATCAGGATTTTTGTTAACATAATGCTGTAGAAGAGTGAGCCAGTAAAATGAGACTGCTAAATCCCAGCTTTATTCTCTAATGACTGCCTATCAAATATGGTCAGATTACCTGTCAAAGAGAAGATGTTTTTAAATTTCTAGTTCTTCAAGCCCTGTGGGAACCCAAAAATCCCAGCACTGCTGCCTTTGACAGTCACACCAGTAAGAAAAAAGCAATCAGAATGTAGCTGACAATCATGGTAATTATGCCAGCAAAGTGCAATAACTTGCACCTTTATAGCTATTATGCGTTTCCCAGGTAGAAAAAAGCCCTCACTTCTCAGTAAAAAAAGTAAATATAAATATGTTAGGGTTACATAGTTACTGTTTATATAAAGCCACCTTTTTGTCAAAGCACTGTAAGAACTCAGGAATTTGTAACGTGGATTTTCATGAAAGGATCAATGTTCCTGCACCTAGGCAGAAGCTTAAGGTTTGGAAGAGGTATTCTGAGGTTCTGTCAGAGATTTGCTGGGTACACATGGAGAGAGGTCTTTTCTACACAGGCAACTAACTAGAACAGATATTCAGGAACAATTATCCCACAATAAATATCCTTATACAGTTACCATGTTTGATGTGACTATATTGTGCAGATATTCTGTTCCAGAATAAAATGTTCTTTTTTAGAAATACAGAAAGACATGCAGAGTGCAATGGTTATTATGAGAATAGCTTTTCCATTTAAATCCCTTGTTGCAAATAAGCCTATAACATCACTTATCCACGTTTTACAGATGAAGAGCTGAAGCAAATAATATTCCCCTACCTCAAAAAGGAGGGTAAATACATTAAAGAATGAAAAATCCCAGTTGTGAATATGTGTTTTAATTCCCTTAGTAATGAACGCAATATAAAGAATTTCGAGTAATAAAGTCAATAGTGAAGTAAAGCATGTCATATGTATAACTTATGCTGCTTAGTTAGAACCAATGGAAAGGTAAAGCATAAAAACCCAGCTTTTCACTCCCTAAAAATAAATCACTGCTTTAAACTGCATAAAATACAGTATATTTCATTATATCACTGCACTATTTTACAAGCTAAGGACAGAAAACTTCTAGGAGGGTGGGCATTATATCAAACATTTACCAATGGAATTTGCTGTAGTGATACAAGGGTGAAAATCATGAAACCTAAAAGAATGTCATCGTGACTTGTTTTGTTGAAACTCTTTTAGTACCTAGTTTTTATGACAAAGATTTCTTTTTGTTTGTATAGGCATCCTTCCTCAGAGGGCATTTTACTGAATATGGCTTTCTGCTCAGAGATAGAAGCTTCCAGGGCTCTGATATCCGTAGCGGTAATAAACAGCGTGGTAGCACTGTCAGATGCATCAGAAATCTGACAGGAGAAGGGAAGGGAAAGGGAAGAATTGATTCTAACCAGATCATACTCTAAAATTTTCTAATGCAGATTATTTTTCAATATTATTATATTTTTACTAAAGCTATACAACATAGACTATATACTTTTGCCAACATTTGTCATCTTTCCTCTTATATGCCTCAATTCCACTTCACTGGTTCCTCTGAATTCAACTCTTTATACATGGCATTAAATTACATTTATACAGGTATTTATGGCTGCAGTTCAGGTGGCCAAGAATATTGCCAATTTTCAAAGGCAAATGAACGTACATTTTTCTCCTTTTTTCTCTTTTTCTGTTCCTTTTTTTTTTTGAGGGGATTATTTTTGTTTGTTTTTGAAG
>WAAD01035265.1:49063-65059 GCA_013389945.1 Fregata magnificens
ACTGACACTGAGCCAGAAAAAAGTAGTTGATGGCTTCATTGCGAGCAGGTTCTCTGGAGCGGAGAGCGTGGCATCTGTTGAAAACACACAGGGCAACATGGTCTAATCTGTTCTGTACAGGTACTTACACCATGCTCACCACCATAATGCGAATGCCCTCCAGCAGTGCATTAAGCTACATGATTAACATCTGCTAGCAGGTGTGCTAATTATTTCCATCATTCTATCAGGTACTGCAAAACCAGTGAGAGTTAAAGAAGCTCTTAAAAACAGGCCTTTTCAAGGCAGGAAGGTGGTTAATGGATATTCAGGTTAATATACATCCCAGTGAGTTCTGTCAAGACTGTAAATCACCATCCTAGGATAAATATCTATTTATCCAGAGACTACAGTGTTCATTGCAGGTAGCATCATGACATAGTCCTTGAAAGGCTAAGAGTTACAGGAAACAATTTTCCAAGTAGGATGCCTACAGTTTACAGCAAAATTTTAGACAGACCCATTTTAAAGTGGCAAGGATTCCAGCTAAATCCCTGAGGCCTGATTCTTCTTTCATTTACAACCAATTGATCCTTATGTGACACCCACTGCTTTCAGTACTTTTTCCTGATTTAATTCTCTATAAGGAAGAAGAAGAAACAGATTTTCAAAATCATGGCTGACTTCTCCCAAATTGTTCAAACTCACAAACCATACGCAGTGATCCATGTATTTTGAACTATATGAAAGAATATTTCCATGACATCAAGGAACTGAATAATGTGAACTCAGATTTGTTTTATCAATGCCATGCAGATTGGACCATTCTAATGTGAAATAAGCTTATACTCTGCGCTGGCATTAAAAGGAGGCACTATGTGCCTTCAGAACTCTGAATGACAAGAGGCACAGCAAAGTCATGAAGGCTATGCCTGCTTTTTTCAGTACAGCTCTAAAAGAAATAGATCTAGATCACACTCTGATTATATTTCTTTAGAATTGCCACAGCAAGATTTATGAAGGTACACCTGGAGATTGACTGCCTACCACCCATGGTGCATCTTCCTGTGGTTCAAAAACTGACTATAACCATTACATTGGGATGGAGACTTGTATTCCTCTTAAGTTACCATCATTGAAATGAAGATATATTCTGCTTTGACAAGTTTTATTAATTACTTACCATTACCATCTAAATCAAAATATTTTCAACAGGTAAGTACTTTCTAAATCTTCCACTGTGTGGCTTTACAGATGGAAAGATGCCTAATTTTCAGTTACAGCACTGACTTCTAAGCCTTCTAATATCTTCACTATCTGATTCCATAAACATGATTGCATTTCACCTGTTAAACCACTGGGCAACAAGATCCCTGCATAATATTTAGTTTCAACTTAAAACAATAATTTGGACTTACTAAACACACCTCTAACCCTGGATCCCTGGATCCCGAACTGTGATAAGTATGCTATTGCTCGTATGTTTACCCAATGTTCCACCCTTTGACTTCACGATATCTTTTTACATGGCACCTGAACCAACCAGAAGTCTGGTGGCTACCAAATTAGGCATAGTTCTGCTTCCCATTTACTCCTAAGGTCAGATGAAATCCCTACCTCAATTTATCTCCCAGTAACAAGTTAGCACAGAACAATATTAGCAGAGTGACTGTCCAGTATAAAAGACAGCTACATCACTTATTGAACAGTTACTAAAACTGTGACGAGAATTAAAAACACTTGGGTCATTCACTTTCTGTCTATCAAGTAATTGTTTAAGTATTGAAAAGAATTAAAAATAACCACTGTAATTTTCCTACAAGGTTCCTGCCTACTACATAAGATATAATTGTTCCTTTCCATCACGATTCAGCTGGTGGTTTTATGACTCAAAGGTCCCGACCTAAGGTTTTCTGGAGCAGGATATTATTTTCCTGATGGGGTGGGTACCACGAAGTCATACTTCTAAAAGGCCTCTCTTTACTCCTTTCAAAAGGAGACAGAACAGCATTGTGATTGTCTTTGGGATCAGTAAAACATGTGGGCGGCTGCATGGAAACAGTATTATACAGTGTGGGTAATTGCTTAGTCATGCCTTTCAGTTAACTAAGCTTAGGCTTGTTTTTTTGTCTTGATTAGCCACGCAAGTCAGCTTGAATGTTTCACTTCTGGGATAAATTTCACAAGCACCTCAGTCTTCATTTTATTGTCTGAACAGAAAACTGATATTGATAAAGAACCCTGCCCAGGTGAAAGGGATTAAAATAATCTCTGAAAGTCCCAGAACCGCCAGCTTTATCACTTACAAAGAAGGAACCATTCCCAGAACTAGAATATTAATAAGCGGTTACTGAAGGAAAAGTGTTGAAGATTTATGTATCCTCCTACCATTGAAGGAAGCTTGTACCTCTCATTCTGGGTTGATAGCAGTTAAAATATTTTTACAGCACACAACCTCACTGTAAAACCTTTTTCTGCTGGGGTTACATCCTAAAGAGAGGGAATTTGAACAAAAACATTAGCAGTGTGCACACTGGTCTTTACAATAAATTTATTGTTGCAAACTAATTGGAGGCAAAAGTCTTCAGGAAAAAAAAATTCTGCTAAAATTTATATACATAAAGAAAAATCAGAAGGTTTGACAGTGTTCTATTCCATGCGATGATTGTAACATTTTTGGCACAGTATATCCTAATACACCAGGAAAAAAAAAAAAAGGAAACAATTGGGTTTATAAAATAAAACCTGTTTCCAGCATTAAAATCTAGCACTATTTCCCTCAGCTGTCACCTGTGATAAGGAAAAGAAAGACTCAAACTCTTTTTCTTTTCTTGTGACAGCTGCTATTCCACAACAGGCCAGCTATCCTGCTGTGGTTTGACACCTCTTTGTCAAGCAGGCTGCTTCCTCTGCATGAAGGCACCTGATGCTACAAAGACCAGACAGAGGACTACCTGCAATGGCAACACAGCCACAGCGATGGCTGAGGATGGGATTTTCAAAAAGGCTCAAGTCATTTATGATCATAGATCCTACTGAAAGTTAATGAAGTCTGGGCTCCAAAATTACTATATTCTTTTAAAAACAAACAAAAGAAATCTACCTTCAAAAAATTCACTATAAGATTTTCTCTAGTTTATAATGAATGGAAGGTGGAACATAGAATAGAAGATGGGGTAGTGTTTTGCAGCTGTGAAATGCAACTCTTTCCTAGTTTTTATTTCTTCCACTCTTTTTAAAGAAAGGTCTTTGGTTTAGGCAACTCAACTCCTTGTTGCAGATGGGCTTGTCCCTAAGCACTATAAAAGAAGACTTTTCATTCTGCAGAGCTCATATGAAGATTTAGAAATTACTTCAAAAAACTTGGAAGTTTGCATTATGTGTGATGACAAACATCCTTCTTTAGAAAATCCTACCCTTGATTCCCGAGCCCAGACCGTACCAAGCACAAGAAATAAAATTGTGAAGAGGGGACTTGCTTTTATGGTGTGCGGGATGCTTCAGTCCTGTTCTTATAGGCATAGATTAAAGAAGCTGAAAGCTTTTTCAGAAGAATGCCAAAAAGCTGAGCGCCTCAGAAGACAGCTGGGAACTTCTGGACAGTTCAGCACTTCAGATGCGTTTTGGCCATATCTCCTCTGATGGTAGCTTGACAAGGGGAAGCTAAAAAGGACCTTTAGCTCTAGGTTGCCCTTACATGCAAGAAGAACCCAAAAAGTCTAACTAAACCACTTGGCCACCTATTTTATGCTACTTAGAGAAAAAATGCAAATGGCAGAACATAACGTCAACTTGGACTCAGAATAATTTGTGTAATTTTCCTTGCAGAAAACCTTGAAAATGTTTGCTGTGCTGCTTTGTGTCTTCCTCTGGAATGTCAAATGCACTAGAGAGCAGAGCAAAAGGTCAGAAAGAGCTTGGGGCAAAAGTACTGAAGATTTAATCCTGCCCTGTTAGTCTAGTTTGGCAACACAAAATACTTAAAAAATATAGTATGTCCTGTGCAGTTCAACATACCATTTTGTATTTCTTGCCTCTGGTTAGCAAACAGTGCAACTTAACCACATCTCAATTTATGGCTGTGTGATAGCCAGCTTCAGTTGCTGTCAGTCATGCATCCCCTAAGGAAATTAATCATAATCACAATTTTGCACAGTGACTCTGCAAGGACTTTGTCATTAAAAAGCTTGATTATCCTTGTTAGTGAGGTTTTTAAACTTTTACATACAACAGTTTGTTCTCAAAGCTTGGTATTGGGAAACACTTGCTAAAGATAACTAGGTAAAGTGCTAACTCACCCTTTTTTGTTTCCTCTGCTAGAATAGCTTCTTGATTCTAATTAATTAAAGTACACGTCATGTCATGTGAGGAGCCATTGCAGCTGCCACAAGGATATTATATATTTTTGAATAGAGGAAGAAACACTGAGTCATCTTGACACGAAGAAAGAGTTTTTCTATTTAGATGCCAGAACTCCACAACCAGTTTCAAGACCTCCTTTTTTACTGTTTGGCATTTCGGATGAAGTGATCTGAGAAGGATAAAGTGATTTATACCCTAAGGTGAAATTAGTAGTAAATAGCTCAGACCAGGTTGTCAGAAAAGTAAGGTTAAAAGGAACAAAACAGTCAGAGAGCTGATGCACTACCTCAAATGCAATGGAAGAGTCAGCTGGATGGCTCGGCTCCAGTCTCAGGCCAAACAGCATGAGGATGCTGTGGCGCTGGTGTGCAGACACAACATGGCAAAGTGGCATAGGGCAAAGCAGTCACCAAAATCAGAGTCATGCAAACACCTCCCTGGGGCCCTGCAGCCCACAAGTAAGGTACAAAAGCAACAGGGTTTGTTATTCCTTGTTTCCAAGAAGTACTGAGTAAAATCAGCTTGCAATTTTTCTGGTGATACAATGCAAACTGGGCTTGAGGGTCTGGAACACAGACAGATATACTGATCCAAACAAGAAAGATGTGATAGCAAGGCAATCCAGTCAAGCCCCACGCTGGAGAGAAACTAAATTCAAATGTCCTTTCTTTGATGGTGCATCCTTGTTGCTATTATATTTCTTAATTTATTAGGGTAGACAGATGCAAAAGTGCCAGAATGATAAAACTGAGGCAGTTGTACGGAAAATGTGAAGGAAATATTATCTGTATGCTTCCTTTAAACTTGTGATCTTGTGCAGAGCCATTTTACACTTAAGTGAAACTGTCCCTGATCAGAATTTCCTACGATACCTTAGGGGAAAAAATTGCATGCAAAACCACTTCAACAAATGTTTCTGAATGCAAAGGTCAGAGAAGAACCAAACTGTTTTCAAGATTACATTATCAGGAAAGATTCCCAGAGTGAGTGAAACATCAATCAAAATAAAACAGTCCTGAGAACACAAGCTGAAAATTGTTTGCTTGCAATTATTCCATTTATTTTTGTGATGTGCCCTTCTGTTGACACATTTATCCCAAAAGGATACTCAATTTTCGCAGTAGAAATATCATACAAAGAATATGGAATTCTCTTTCAATGAAAAGTAGGGAAGCACATATTAAAAATACAGAAAATAATTTTCCAATGCTGATAACACTGAATCTTTATTTCCCTGGTTATCTCTGCTATTCAATGATCAAACAGCAGAAGACTAAGATACTGGTATTTCAAATAAATAGTGTAATTAGTAACCTAAGCAAGAAGAAACAAAAAGTACAGAAGCCAATTTACCAATGGAAGGGGGAAACCTATTCAGAATTGACTTATGTTCAGCATTTATTATTTTAATAAGCAGGTCTTTTATTTTGTAGTCTGTGCAATTCTCTTCATTAAAAATTCCAAAATATACAAATATATATTCATGCCTTACAGACATTTTCCTGAAAACATATTTGTACGTATTTCATATAAACATGGGCAAGCATTTAGGTTACTATTTAAACAATCTAGTCCAAACATGCACATATGTATTCATTCAGAACGTGTATCTATGTATGCAGATCAGGTAACTCTGTGACATTTTTGCATATGCAATTACCCAATTTGATCACCAAAATATGTATTTTTTATTTCCGGTGAAACAGGTAATAGATAATTCTTCATAATTTAGTTATTTCAGCCTAAACCTAATAGTGCAAACATGAGCACCCATGAATTATTTCAAGCACAAGAGAAGTGCTTTCAACAAAAGAAGTTACTCACACTGTAATGCTTTGCCAGGCAAGTCTTTATACAAGGAAAATGTGTCTAAACTAAAAAGGCATCGGACTCAAACTTTTCTCTCACAGTCACACCCAGAATTTTAAAGAAATAAACTGCCAAACAGTTTATGGATACTGAATATTAAGATGATTATTTTATCACTTCTGCAGATTTTGAGACAAGGATAAGAAATCACAGATGAAGACAGATGCCTGTACTAATATTGAATCTATCAACTGCTTTCACTGTTGTCGACTATGAAAAACAATCTTTTTCAGAAAGCAGTTGATGATTTTGAATGTCCTAGTTTTGGCAGGGCCCAAACAAAGCCTTTTCAAGGACTTCCAGGGCTGAATTCATGGCATTTCCTGCACAAGATGAGTTTCTAGTATTTTCTAAGAATGCTCATGTCAGACCCAAATTAAGGAACCCCTTCACCAGCCCCACATTTCCAAATATAAACTGTATATTGGGAGCAAATAGGGCTGCTCTATAAGAGACTTTGATTCTTTTGTACTTAGTACTGCCAAAGAGAACTGTCAGTCACTCCTAAGAACATTATTATATAAAATGCTACAAGGTTTCCTCTATTTCCTCACTATTGACAACTATCAATGAATATCTGGGTGCTGAAAGATAAAGTGAGGATGCAAAGCTATTCTTGCTCTCTGCATACTGCTGAAAATCAGCTGCATAGCCCCTTCTTCCATCTAACCCAGAAAATGCTGCCAAATATGTTACAGAGCGTCTGGTCAAGACTGAAGCGTATCACTGAAGACTAGTTGGTAAAACTGAATCTCAGGGAAATGGATGTGATACCAGCAGAGCGGCAGAAGCTATCAGAGTCAATGTCCAGATTATACATGGCCTTTTTTCTGAGACTGCGTCTACTTATTACTCAAATTTGCAACTTGGGAATACTCTATCTCCTGTTGCTACTAGAGAATCAAACGGCTATGGTCTTTCAGCAGGATTTTTCATTGCTGCATGACCAGAAGACTGCAACCATCCTATTGCTTCCATCTATTTGCATTGAATTCCCATTCCTTTCCAGTTAGCTATCCCAGCCATATCCGAGTTTATATATTCCTTTAGCTATAACATTGCACCTGCCTTAGGTGCCTTTAAGATGCTATATCAGGTAAATCCTGAATGCTAAACAACTTCCAATAATGAACACTGGGTGGCAATTATGACTTCTTATTTGCATTACAGTTGTGCCTAATAGTTTGCACTAATATCAAGGCTCAGTTTTCCTAGGTAGTGAAGAAAAACACTGTAAGACATAATTCTTCCTCCAAAACCCAAGTAATGTAAGAGATGGCTAAAAAAAAGAGTAACTTAGGGACATGACACTGTTTATATGATAGCACGCAGAAAAGGAATAGCAAGAAGCATTTTGCACCGGTCTTGTTCTCTTGCCTTGTAGACCAATGCTTCATGCACTGGATTATGTTGCATTGCCGTGAACGATTTCCCTCATGCAGTTTGAAAGGTATGATTAATTTTGCATAAGCCATTTAAAAATACTACCCTAAATCTTATAAAGCAGGGACTGCAAGGTAATTGCTGCAATTTGATTCTTCTTTGAAAGCATATGGATTCTGTATTTAAGAACAAATCATGAATTCCATCAATGATTTGTGGAACATGATTATCATATCTAAAATTTGAAGCCGCTAAAAGATAGAAAATGAAAGTAGAATATAAATTATCCAGCATCAGTCCCTCATTATAGGGAGAAAAAATGTTTATAAAGGAACTGATGATGCCTGAGATTCACACTGATTTAACCTTTAACAGGCCGGCATGCTGTATTTTATGGTGTAACGTAATCACAGTTTTTACTTTTTAATTGTCCAACTCTTTTGTATCCTGTAAATGGCATTAGATAAGTCTATAAAAAATAATGTAGTAGCTGATTGGGCCACAGCCGTATTTTTTTACTTCCTTAATGCATTCTGTGCTATAAAAACAGTGTGAGGCTGGTAACACTAGGAAAAATAAGGACAATTAGCCTTCCCTATATGCAGTTGTACATTTCAAGATCTGGCTAAGTGGGTTGGTATTACACTTTACTCCCACTAGTTCAGGAAAGTCAGATCACTGAATAAAGTCAAAATTAATTGTGAAAAAATCCTCATATAACACTACAGCATTTTGCATTCCATATCCACGAGAAGACTTCCAGACGTTTTAGTGGGACAGTTCTCCTTTATCCTTACTCTCCTCTATAAGGACAAGTAGCTTATATGCTCAAATTCAACTACAGAGGGAGGATGAGAAAAATCATATTGAATACAGTTAAGAAAAACTTGCAGTGTCTTTTAAAAGTATAGTACTATAGAAATATGTATGATAAAAAAAAGAAGTCTCTCATAGTCTTCCAGGGCAGAAAGTAAGTGCTAATTACAGAGTCTCTTAGCTGGCATTCCCCTTTTCTAGCCCCAAGTCAAGAAGGGCACCATTTCAGAAGGCATAAGATTAGGTACCGTGGCAGTAAGACCAACTGGCATGTCCTACTTTTAAGGAAAATACTAATAGGTTGAACATATATGGACTGCTCCAGGACTTTGAGAAGGACTCTCAAACTAATTACCCAACATATTATTTAACCAAACTTTCCCTCATGCTCTAGCTACAATTTTCTGAATTAGAAGATGTAATGGAAATCTAAACCTATTAATGGGTACAGCCTTATAGGTTTATATGGGCTTAGGAGCAGAAACTGTATGGTGACCATCAAGTCACCCTGGTGATCCTTGCCCTTGCTTCTGATGATTTGTTTCTTTTACAGTATTTTATTCTAACCACTGCTGATAGGTATCAAGGTTAATGGAAACTCAGGCCACAGTGGTTTTGAGATGTTAAAGTATCTTAAATTTTACACATGAATCTGTTGCATTCATTAAATTAAATGTTGAATAATGGTCTGATTTTTCTGGATTAGCCTATCACTTTGTCCTCAGATGGACCAGACTCAATTTACCTGATGAGAAAGCCAACACTCTGTCCAAAATTTGATAGCAACTGACATCAACCTAACATGAGAACCTCTTTTAAGAAAAATTTAAAACAACCAAAACCCCAAGGAACAATTCAAAGAAGAAAGATCTTCCTTTCTTCCCCCCCCCTNAAATCTTTTGGTGGATATCATTAACATGCCGTCATTATCAAACAAAACAGGTTTTCTACTTTATATATTTTTTCTTGTACAGTCAGACAAAGAAAGAAGCTTAGCATCCTCTGTGGGCTTGTCAAGAATATGAATCTCCAAGGATACAACATTAAACACAGAATACTAGGACACAGCCAGAACCAGGGGAAGCCACCAAGCCATCCAAACAACACAGAAACAGTGTTTTCTTGGTCTCATCTAGGATGGAATCTCAACGTTCATTCTTTCAACTCTTACTCCTGTGATTTATTTTCTTTCCTTGCAAATAAATTATGTGGTTGCTTTTTCTGTGTTTTGTTGTTGTATTTAGCCCAGAAGTCACTTGCTGCTTAGCCATGGTAGCCTTCTAGTATTTCATAGAGTTTAAAAATTGATTAAGGTTGTATGAACTTGCTGCCAGAAAATCTTGCCCGTTGGATTCACGATCTAGTCTGGGTAGCTTAGAAATGAGGTCTTTTCTTGACAGTGTCCTCTACAACAGTCTTACAAGCAAGCTGGGAAAACACAGTTCAGGTAAAATTTCTATCATGATATGCACACATCAATAAATGCTTGTACCCAGAGCAATTATCAGTATCAGGCCTTGAAACTTCGTCTATTCAAAGTTTTCAATAACATCTTGTAGGACCGAATAGAGAACATACCTTTCACCTCTAACACTAGCCTTAAAAAGATTACAAATGCCAAAGGGACAGGATCAGAGTTGAAGAGATAGACGCCAAATTAACCAGGTAAAGGAAAAAAAGCAACTTTAGAAAAGCAAATGGGGACTAAAAAGGCAGAATAAATTACTAGGCAGCAGAAAGGCATAAATAAAAAATTGAGTACCTCCTTAAATAAATACAAACTAACCATGAATTATAAGAGCAACGAGATCATGTTGAAACATACTTCAACGTGGCATGTATATGACATATGTAATACACTGAGGGCAATTATTGTGCTCTATTTACTGCTGAAGAATACTCAGCTGGAATACTCTGCCTAGTTTCGAGCATCACAATTTAAGGAAAATATGGCTAAACTGGAGCTATTTCAAAGGAAAACAACAGAACATTAAGTCTTTTGTTAAACATGAGCTATATAGAGAGACTGAAGGAATGAGCTTTGCTCAGATTAGAAGAGAGATAAAGGAGGTAGATATGGAAGGTTTCCAATAGGCAAACAGCCAGAAGAACACAGTGGCCCTCTGCTCTTAATGTCTGCAGGAGAAAAGACTTAAAAACATCAGCTTGCCTACGAGAACAGAAGACACAAGACATCCTTTCTCATAGTAAAGAACAGATATTCCACGGAACAGACTGCTTGGAGGGTACAATATCTCCATCCTCAGAGGTTTTTAAGAGCAAGCTAGACAAATATCAGTCTGGATTAATTTCAGCATATTTGATTCTGCCATGGATGAGAGGTTTGATTAGGTGGCCTCGTGAGGTATATCTACTTCTACATTTCTATGACAGTCTTCATTCTGACTTTTCTTAATCAAGTGAAGTCTTAAGCTTTTCAGTTCTTTATCTCCCTGCAGACTCACACAGGTTTTACTCTATTTTTCCCTTTCTAACAGTAATGTGTTAAAAATCCCCAGTGCTTACCACAGGTTAAACACCTTCTCTGGCATTCTCAGGTAATTTAAGCATCGAACTCGTTCTCTCCGAGTGTGGAAGTAAATAACACAGTTGTGGGGAAATGTAAAATGAACCAATGCAATGTACAGATGACATCTGTTGTTAAGGACAAATATGTAATTCTCCAAAAATGAAAGATTATAAACAACAACATAAACTCTGCACCAATGGGGGGGAGGGAAGGTTTATATTACTTCACCTTGAAATCATGTTCCAGAAACCTGAAATTGCGACTCCAGAAAAATTAGACTTCTTAAAATAGAAACAGAAAATTAGATTAAGTTGCCTATGAAGAGATCCTGCTTATAGCTACTTAATTATTTTGAATATTATTTCCCTTGCTTCATGAAATATGCCTCATTTTTCACATGAACTTGCAAAACCGTTAATTTTGATGTAAGTTGGAGGTAAACACTAGACAACTAGTTAAACAGAAATTGAGCTAGAAGCTCTGTTTTTTATCAGAGATTCTGTTCTAATAGTACTTTTTATAAAATCTTTGATTATCATCTTTTTTTTGTTCTTCCATTATCCAGAGGTCTTCATTATATGATCACAATCTTTTCTATACTGTAAACAGTGTAGAAAATTAACTGGAAGTGGAAACTTTAGCAACTAATGAAAAAGCACTAGAATTACTTTTTCAAAGCCAATCTCGATAATTTTCTCCAACCTCAATAATTAAGAACACCAAATGTATTTCACTAACGCATGATGCTTGGCTGCTACATTAAAAAAAAGTGCTGAATAATTGGTATGAATCAGAACTGGTCTGTTTGAAACAAGACACACACACTCCCTGTAACTCCTATTAAATTTGACCATGAAAACTTTTACAAGGATAATTAGAACCAAACCAAATACATGAGGAATAATATCAAGGAGAAATGATAAAAGCAGAAGTTTATCTAATTTTTTCAGCTATAAATTTGGTTTGGATTAAGTTTATAATCAGCATATTTTGATTCTGTGTTTGCTCAGGCTTTGGCAACTTGTCAATAGTTTGTTAAAACACAGACAAATCTGTGCTTGTGACAGTTCAATACTAAAATATAAATGGAGAAGAGACAAGACTTTTTAATGTTATTAAACCATGACGTTTTGAGGACATTATCAAAGAAGATGCCCATAACATCAAATATGTAGTCAAAAATTATTTAAATTATTTTTTACTTATAAAGTTTAATAAGAATATTGACATGTTCAAATGACTGACTCAAAACTCCACTCCCCAGTCATACAGGCTGTAAACATTTTCAACTTTGTTAAACTCAGTTACTTATTTGAGTTATTGAAATGATGCATCCTGTGTTATGAGTGAACAGAGAAGTGCTATAACGTATACCATGATTTTAAATATAGGTAAAATTGAAAGTATGATTCTTGTATGTGTGATTCCTCTATATGATTCCTCTAACAACTTCTTCTCCAGGCTGATTACAGTGAGCTGTAAAAATCAGGAGTTAACACAACTCACATACTTACATATTTACAGCTCATCCTTACTATACAATTACTCTTTATTTCACTAACCTAAACCAACTCCTTTTCATCTTCTCTTCATATTCATTTCCAATATATGTGTACTCTAGCACCATCCAAAAAAATTGAAGGCAATTAGTCTCCGGACTCTCTCAAAGGGTGAAGGTGGAGAAATTCTGTCTCAACACAGAGACTGTTTCTTAACACAGTCCATGCACAGTAGGTTGTAGTAATCCTGTATATCTCAGGTAATTATCAATTTAAGTATAACTAAAGTGTATTGGGTTGATTTTGGAAAAACATATTTTAAGTATATTTGGAAGTACTCTTTGTTCTCACTAAAGATTAAACATTTTACTGTCGCATTCAATATGTCAGATGCTATACAAGCTCTTGCTTGGGTTCATCTATGCTTGAGAGCAAGCAGGAAGTTCACTTCCCACAGCAGCAGAAACTGAGAGACTCTGCTTCTGGAACTGTAAGTTCATGGACTTATCAATACCTTCATGTTGGTCAGAAGAGCACAAAGCAAGCCATGAAAAGGATCTTTATCAACACAAAGCTAACAAATAAGTCACACAATCTCTCCCTGTAGAGCATCTAATTTATTCATCTAGGCTTTCTACCAAGTCAAGATGACTTTAGAAGGCAGTCAAAATCCATCTTTTACTGTATAAAATACATTATATTATCCCACTAGTAATCAAGCTCCAACTTAAAACTAATTAAGGGTAGGGCGGGGTTCCCCAGCATCATTCTTACTCAGAAGCTCTCCTCTCATGGCTGGATGCTTTTAATTTCTAGCTTAAAACTTACTCATGGCCAGCCTACGTGAATTTGCTTTTTATTTCTGCCAATTAATAACAGATTAGATGTTTTTTCTTCAGAGTTATCAAAGTCAATTTTTTTCTTATTTCCTAGAACGAATTTCCATAAAATTAAGACACTGTAAATATTATTCCAGTGGAACACTGATCCTCTAGGAAATCTTGGGGATCAGTTCTAATTTAAATACATTGCAAACGACTCATAGGGAACCAAGGAGAATGTCCACATGCAGTAGGTCTGTCATGAATGGTCCCAGACTAACTGAGGAAGCCGCTGTTGAAGTCTGTATCTAAGACAGACCACAAGATTTAATAGCAAAGAAAATATGGTATTTGTGTTTGTAACAAGGGCTAAAGAAGACACCGAGGATATCATTGCCATTTAAAGCAACTCCTGGGGCTGCCTCAAGTTGAAGTGTGTTCATTTTTGGTTTTTCTTTCCCCATCATTCAGAATCTGCCACAAGTGCAATAAAAAGGGGTAGCACAAGTGATACAGATATCCATGTGTTAACATGACTGGTGAGAGGATTAATGTGGAGAATTAATCTGGATATTAAATAGGCATTACTACATACTATCAGAAAATGAGAAATGTTAGATGCATATTTCGTATGTGACTGAGCAGGAAAAAAACGCTGTTATCAAGGCAAAGACTGTTTTTTAAATGAAATTTAAAAGGGGATGGAAGTGGAATATAAAATCGTACACCTGCTCAAAGTTTATTATGATGACCATACCTCTGGCTTATACTGGCCCATAGACGTAATGATGACACCAGGTATATCACGATTTAATATCCTCAGTAAGTCCCCCAGAAACTTGTAAAGGGGATTTTAACACTTCTTCAAAAGTGGTGATAAGGTAGCAAAGGTAAACAATTCAAGGCTGGGATTTGAAATTCAGTGCAAGTAAAAGGGAGTTCAGACCAGGTTACCTGGTCCAAGTTTACATCTGATTAAAAGATCACTGGGTGCAGCGATGTAGACAGAAAACATAGACCCAGGTGCAAGACAATAGGAAATGAGAATACTCAAAGCTCTTATTAAGTACGCTCAGCTGCTTGCCTGAACAGGGCTTAATAGAAGTAATTTCTAAGTAATACTCTGATGAACTGAAGGAGGAGTGTAGGAGTGATAGGACAGCTTCCCTGACAAGCAAACTTGCTCTTTTCAAACACGTTTGCTTGTTTATTTACTGCCAAGGTTGCCTGAAAGTATTTTGTTATGAATGAAGTATGGAAATCTGGGAAAGCAAGAAGAATCACTGGAAACAGGAAAGATGTAATAAACCATTAAATGATTCCCCAAATTTTACTTTTAATTGTGCTGTTGACTCCTATGAATTGATATCCTTTCAAATAGGGCACAAAAAAATGGGCAACTATCATATCGAATGCTCTGCAGATATACCCACAGAGGCAGACACAGCTGTGCATAGCTGGCCCAGATGTTTTAGTTTTATTTTTGTTAGCTCTCAGTCAGATTTTAGGGGGAGATTACTCACAGCTGTTGCACACAGAAAAATAATGTACTGGCACTAATCCTCATCTACAATGTGACTCAATGCCAGTAGTAGATGTAGGGTTACTTGCTGCTCTAGGCAAAGAGGTGAATGCCCATTTCTCCTGGTCTTCAGTCTTTCAGACAATAGTCATTAACTGTTGTAGCCCTAGGTGAATGCTTGTACAGTACTATACTTGTCCCTAGGAGGAACTGCTAAGACACTTCAGATGAGTAAGAACAGTATCTGCAGTCGCATTCAAGGGGATGAAAATTATAAGTCAGAAAGAAATTTCTCCCTATGGTACAGTATTACACAACTAAGTGCCTTACAGTTTTTTACAGCTTTCCTTCAAACATTTTCCGCTGCTCATTTTTGAAAAATAACATTACATGGAACGGAAGAATTGTCACATACAATGAAACCCACATTTTTATGATGTTTTCACTACTCCTGTCTTCTTTTAGCTTGAGTTAATATCAGGTAATCAAACTTCTCAAAAACTAGAGGAAAAAGAAGTTGTGCTGGATTCAATTAAATGAGCATGTATAATCTCATATATGTTTCTCCCTTGGTGTTCAGGACAGGCTATAATATTTCCCTGTCTATGTTGTTTGCTGAATAAAAAAAGATGATAATGCATTATTACATTTTCAGAGTTAAGGCCACATTTTTTTTTTTTTAATTTAAAGCAAAACCAAGTAAAAATGTTCTGCAACATGAATAATTAGTATCACTGCCTGCACAAAGACTTATCATGTAATATCTGCTATTTTATATGTTTGGTCAGAGTTCTTCATATGCACCATAACAATCCTACTAGAAGGAATTAATATGATTCAATTTTACTGGAATGAATACAGTTTAACATTAATTGACATAACACGTAAATACAGAACTCAAGTACATGATTATTGCTGAACAGGTGAATTCTGATGTGTAAACCCACCCCCACTCCTCACCCACCTAACCCTGCCCTGCCCTCCCCCCTCCCAAATTATACATGTGCTCCAAACGGGTACTGATAGTCAAGCTGCAGTGGTCCAGATTGCGAGTTCAAGACTTTAACATAGAATGAACAGATGTGAGGGTCAAAATAGAGCCGCTACTGTCCCAGATTTTTGTCAAGGAGTTTCCCAGTCTCCCCCTCTTGTACACGGTTTCTGAGAACTTATCTGACTTGGTACCATGGCAGAAGTTCAGGAGAGAACAGACCT
>WAAD01035265.1:67252-85647 GCA_013389945.1 Fregata magnificens
CTCAACGTTAAGTCCCCTTTCATTTTCCAAAACCCTGGATCTGACCACACAAGTCAATGATATGTTTTTATACCTTGTTATTTTTATTCTGTTATTTTATTCCCTGCTTTATCATGAGGACTCAATCTTTTCCTTATTAAATCAATGGAAGAATACCTATTGAACTCAACGGGAGAGAGACTGAGTTTGCAGCCCTGCCACCAATACAGGTATTACTTCTGATTTACCAGTCACAGGGAAGCCCCTTACAACATGCTGTCTGGTAACATATATATATATATATATATATAAATAGAAATCATTGCCTTAGTGAAGACAGCAAAGCCAAAATTTGTTCTGTGATACTCAAATTCATTCAAAAAGACACATATTAAGTGGTGATTCTGGTGATTCAATTCCCTTTTGAGCTTCTACCTGAGAAAAATCCTGGAGGCATTCCTTTACAGTTCCTGAATGGATGTTGTAATAGAAGAATTTTTAGAGAGCTTAGGAGGAAAAATGTTACTGGATTTCTTTCCCTGTATCCTGACACTGACTTCAACCTTGTCCAGACTCATATGTATAACCCTACAGTATGACCATATGCTGGTCCACCACAGAAGGAATATTCCTTTCATATGTATGAAAACTGTCCTGTAGATTCCTGTTGAATCATACAGTTTTAATTGTATTTTAGGATCCAAAAAGAAGTAACAAGGCAGCTGCGAGGTCCTTCCCCTTGCAGTAAGAGGAACAGAGTTTTTTCAGTGAGTATATTCACAAATCAGAGTTTTAGATGTGGTAATATTTATTTCTATCCAATCCCAATCACCTTGGCTGACTAGAGAGACCACATCCCTGTTACTACAACAAAGTCACCAAGTGCTGCAAGGAGGCAATTGTTTCTAGGTGTTACTTATTTGTCACCTGCTCTGAAGTATCTCTTTAGAAAAATTAGCTCATTCAATCAAGGAAGGGAAACAAAACGTAAGCAGGCCAAACTGAATAGTCAAGGTCAGTTGATCTGCAAGCATGCTGAGCGGCTCAGGTCAGTTTGGGGTAGACAGCTGGATCAGTCCATGTTCAAACTGAATATTTTTACAGAATTTGGGAAACAGTTACGTATATTTCAGACACAGACAGGAGTCCTAAAGATATGATAGGAAATGCAAACCAGCAGGTACTTCACTTCCCACACTGAGATAGGATTCCAATGCCAAAGCTGGAGCAGAGATACATATTTGTAAACGATGCTTATATCGTATATGTTGCATAAAATGAAATACGAAATACATTTGAAATTTTCATGGCTGTTACGGTTACATCAAAATGAAATTCATCTCCACTTTAGAGAAAGATTGCCACTCTAAGAATTTCAAAAGGAAGAATTTTTCAGGGGAGGATATTTTTACAATGCAAAATAAGCACTGCTCTTGATTGGCCAAAAGGGTCTGAATCAAATCTCTGACAGTAATGAAATGCTTTTAATTTACCTGTTGAACAGCTTACCACAAAGGGCATCAGAATATGACTGGGCCTTCCTTATTCTGAAATAAAACAGACTTCATCCATATCTGACATCTAGTTCACATATTTTCTAACAACAATACAGTTGGTGTTGGTAGGTGTTAAGATTAATTTATGAAAGACGGGTCATTGAGGGATGACTAGGATTTTTAACACAGATCTATTACAACAAGGCAGATTTTAGGTGAATGCAGTTCAAAATAATGAAGTGCATTGTGGGCAGTAATCACAATGGAAAGGCTTTATTTGGAATGTCTAATATTGAAGAAATCAATCAGATGAAAGATTTAGTGATGTGAGACATATTGAACAGGTAAAACATGGATGGGGGTAGGAAACTCAAAAATAACAAGTGATACTCCTGACTACAATATTTTACAATCTTTGTTGAGAAAACTACTTGCTTAATTTGTACAGAATAATCACACTAAGACAGTAGATACGCATTGCTGCTCTAATTGAAGTGGAATAGGCTGCATACCTGTCCCAGATGACTTGCTATGAGTAAACTACATTTAGATTAAGGAAAATCCTTGAAGATATTTTAAAGCGTTTGAAACTAGATACTCACAAACTAGATAAACGTCTCTAGAAGTTCTTGTAATGTACTGTAATATTGTGTTCATATGCAAGTTTAAGGTGAAGTTTCATCTTGCAAATTGTTTTTCTTAGTCACAATTTATTTTCAATTTCCATTTTCTGCAGTTTGAAATTCACTCTGAGTTCATTGAGGCAAGCATAAAGTGTCCAGCTTGTATTAGGAACTCCACGTCTCTTAAAATGCATGCAAAAACAGAAAGCGTGAAGTACTATCATTATGTTGTGCAGCTAAACAGCTGTTCACTTTTTTCTCCTACACTGACTTTTCCATTTCTAGAAAAGTGCCAAATGCCACTGCAAGGGTTCCTGCAAGATGGAGGTTTATTTGTTGTTTCTTTCCTGGAGACAGTATTTGCTTTCCCTTTTTGTTTTTCAGTATTTTTCTAAGACAAATACCTCTCAGAATACAAATACTTATTTGCTTTTAGTATTTAAAAAATAAGAGTTTTCAATATTAAGGGTGCTACCAGCAGTATTGGGTCTTATGCTTACTAATTAACCCAATAAAACTTCACTAATCCCTCCCATTTAAGAAGTAAAATAACAGAGGTAGCAAAAAAGCTACTTCAAGTAGAGCTCAAAGAGAAGTTCAGGTGTCAATTAAGCAAGAGTGAAGTCTAATACTTTCATCCAGACCAAATATGCCAAATACATCTGCTTGATTACACTGTAAATAATAGTAAATTTTGCTATCACGATACATTCAACTGTTATTGTCCAGAAAGCATTCCTTGGCTTCACAATTACACCGATTCTTCCATGATGGACTGCAGCCCCTTGTCTTAGTGACAGAAAATGTGTGTGAAAGACAGTGCTAAACCAATAGAGAACAACGGGGATGTAAGATGAAGAAACTTCCTGCTCCCACAAGGCATTGCATCAGCATTTCTTAATAGATTTTAAAATATTTATCAGATGAAGTATTTTGGATCCCTCATTCATTCATTGATCTGGATAGGCTGGATCAATGGGCCAAGGCCAATTGTATGAGGTTTAACAAGGCCAAGTGCCGGGTCCTGCACTTGGGTCACAACAACCCCATGCAACTCTACAGGCTTCGGGAAGAGTGGCTGGAAGGCTGCCCAGCGGAAAAGGACCTGGGGGTGCTGGTCAACAGCTGTCTGAACATGAGCCGGCAGTGTGCCCAGGTGGGCAAGAAGGCCAACAGCATCCTGGCTTGCATCAGGAATAGTGTGACCAGCAGGAGTAGGGAAGTGATTGTGCCCCTGTACTCGGCACTGGTGAGGCCACACCTTGAATACTGTGTTCAGTTTTGGGCCCCTCAGTACAAGAAGGACACTGAGGTGCTGGAGCGTGTCCAGAGAAGGGCAACGAAGCTGGTGAAGGGTCTAGAAAACAAGGCTTATGAGGAGCGGCTGAGAGAACTGGGGTTGCTTAGTTCGGAGGAGAGGAGGCTGAGGGGAGACCTTATAGCTCTCTACACCTACCTGAAGGGAGGTTGTAGGGAAGCAGGTGTTGGACTCTTCTCCCAAGAAACTAGTGATAAGATGAGAGGAAATGGCCTCAAGTTGCATCAGGGGAGGTTTAGATTGGATATTAGGAAGAATTTCTTTACCGAAAGAGTGGTTAGGCATTGGAAGAGGCTCCCCAGAGGGGTGATGGAGTCGTCATCCCTGGAGGCGTTCAAAAAAGGTGTAGACGTGGCACTCCAGGGCCTGGTTTAGGGGGCATGGTGGTGTTGGGTTGACAGTTGGACTTGATGATCTTAGAGGTCTTTTCCAACCTTAATGATTCTATGATTCTATGATTCTACGATTCTTAATGAAAACAAGAAACATACAGATAACAGTTATTTAAAACTTTCTGAAAATTGAAATTAATTTTGAAAGGATTTTGACGGAAAAAAACTGTGGTCGGCCTGCTTTCAGTTTTGGTATTTTCCAGTTTTGGAGTGCTTGACTTTTCTACCCTCATAGTCTTTTGAAGAAAAGAAGAAGACATCATCTATATAGTACCTCTTATAAATTGTATGGTACCTCAGGATATTCTTTGTGAGACAGGGTTCAATTACAGTAATTTGTATACTAATGTGAATATGCAATTCACCTCCTTAATCATCTGGAATTACATACATATATGAATTTTTATATATAATGTATAATTTATATCTATAATATAATATTATAATTAGATTAAATTCTACAACTTTTATAGGACAATGATTTCAAGTATTAAATATAGGTATCTATAAAAATAACTTGAAATCTTATCATATATACTTAATTCAAGAATTTAACAGCTCCAGCCAGACACTAAAAACCAGAGAAACTGCTAACTTTTGCACTCAGTGAAGCAGCTGATCATTATTGAGACATCCAGAAATCTGCAGCTGTTGAAGTGATATTTGAGATAAGTCTGCTTCCAAGATAGATGGCAGGTGAGAAAGATCTGGAAGATTACAATAATTGCCAAGGTCAGTCCTCAAATACCAATATGAAGAGATGTATCAAATAGCAAAAGCACCTCTGCTTGCAAAAGCAGTCACCCAGAATGGCCACTGTAGCTTCTACAGCTGAGTGCAAATCTGGGAAATTAATGGAGGCAGAGCAGCCAGTGCTACTACTGGCATAGTCCTGGGAATGCAACAGTTGCCCAGAAGCAAGGGCAGAGTTGGCAAGTACTAAAATAATTTACTTCTTGAAGTGATGTTGAACCTCTGCAGCCTACCATAACAAAATACCTCTCCCCATCTTTGTTTTTCAACAGCTTCAGCCCATTCATCCTGCCTTGTGAATACATGTATGCATTTATTTTTAATTCTCCACATGAATCCAATCACTGTTTCTGAAAATTTGGCCTCTGTTTTCTGCCAACTCTCAGGGGTAAGCTAATTGCTGCATGTGACAACGAGGAAAATATTTTTCTGCAGCAGCAGGTAAATACACTTTATCTGAAGAGCAGCACTGTGAAGAGGAATTGTGACAGATTCCTGCCTGTGTTGGTTAAATATTTATTTTAATTGGCAATAAATTAAGTTAATTTTCCCCAAGTTGAGTCCATTTTGCCCATGACAGTAACTGGTAAGGGATCTTCCTGTCTTTATCTTGACCCATCAACTTTCTTCCTCCTGTTCTTCCTATTTTCTCCCCTGTCCTGCTGTGGGGGGGGACTAAACAAGCAGCTGGGTGGGAGTTTGGATGTTAGCCAAGTCTAACCCAGCACACAGGGATATCTACAGGGAAGATTTTGCACTACTCTAATATGTCCTGGGTATATCATAGGGGCCACAGCAAAACACAAAGTCTTCTTCCCAAGACCAAGAAGAGTTGCAGCTGAGGAAAGTTACAGAAGTATGTTTTATACTAGGCCACACAAATAGAGTTACTCACTCTTTCAGGACTTGGGAGAACTTGACAGAATAATTATCCAGCACCTCTAGTTTTGAATATCTCTTTTTCTTTATGTTCTCACTATTACTGTAAGGATCTTTGTGTTTTTCTGAAGTCCACAACATAAGGAAAGCTGATTATCTGTATCTTTTTTCCCCAACTGAAATTAAACTTAGTCTTTCTCCTCGTCCTCTGTTGCCACATCTTTCTACCTTAAGTTTATTCATTAGCTTATGACCACAAGTTTGGCCAAGATATCAAGCAGCAGGTCAGCTTGACCACATGTCGGGAAATCAAACAGAAATCATTTTCTGGAACAGAAATCTCTTTACACTTCCCAGCCCAAACTCACTTGGACTCTAGGGAGCTTATAGTTTAACACTAATAATAAATAAAGCTCCATTGGTTTATTTTTAAACGATGCTGTTCATTAAAGGGATAACAAAGGAGTTTCATGGCTACCCCACATTCAGAAGGCCAGAATTCACTGCTGGGAAAAGACAGCAGCTGCCGCTCCAATGCTGCATCAGTCCAGGCACAGCTGAGCAACAGCACTGCATTCGCTTTGCTATGCTATTTTTCCTTTGTTGACAACATCATCACTGTGTTCCTGGACGCCCTAAGGGACTACTAGGAGCTGCTTCAGCTGCTCAAAAGAATAACATAAAAGTCACTTTTTTCCCTCTTTTTTTATTTACTGAAAGACAGTTTATTTGTGTTAAAAGAGCTAGGCACAAAGGGACCAGGATGCATTGCCAGCCACTGTTTACTCCCACCTATCTCCCATCATTCAGTGTGTACAGTCTAAAAAATAGGGATAAAAACAATCTTAGAAGTGGCAAGGACGAGATCAGACATCACGATGCCAGAAAAGATCTTCCCACGCCGACTGATATAGATGCTAAAGACTCCTGGTAAAGGAAAGGTCCAGAAAGTCTCAGTTGGCCTTTCTCTTTTTTATACCCTAACCTTATCTTCTACTAGGAATGCACCACTTCGGTGCAGGTCCCTGCCTTCAAATACTAGATCCAAGGCATCACATTGCCAGCTGTGCCAGGCTGTTATAAGTGTGATGCAGTTACCCGTCAGAACTATATATATAAAAAGTATATATACTTTGCAATATAGACTAATATAAAAATATGGTTTTCCAGTGCTTAAACAATAAAAGTACACTAACATCTTTGAAGAAAAATTCTATAATATAGATCTTTATTTTTCAATTTAGGTTGCAATATCAGCCTCTCATATTAATGCCAGTTTATTTACCCTAATAAGCTGCTACTTCAGTAAACAGTTAAAATTTCATTGATGACTGCTATAATTTCTCTTCAGTTTTAAAGGGTTCACAGGGCTGGCATTAACAATATGGTACAATATGTCTGCATGCTAAATAGATATTACCAGTAATCTAATGATTTTTTTTTAAATCTGTGAAAGGATAGTTTAATATCTAGTATTATGGTTCTAAAATGTTATGTTTAATTTTAAAATGTTTTGTTTTCTTGAACTTTAGCTTTCAAGATTTTTTCTTTTTTTAGTCACTGACAGATATTTTGGGAGTCAATTAATACATTAAAATTACATTAACATGGAATCTGATTTTTAACAGAGCAGAAGACAAAATATTTCTTCTCCTGCAGCATTCATTATTTTTATTTTCTTCTTTTAGAAAACTGTACAGCAGTCATGCAAATCATTATATCCTGCTACAGTGATTTTATGTTACTATACACAGTGATGAGATCGGTTTTTAATAAAACTATATTTTGATTATTCCCCCCCCCAAGTGGTCTTCTTGATCACAGACATTTCTGCAATTCACAGTTGTTTCCAAATAATGGCTCAGAAGATTTTCCTGTATATATAGATGTGATAACAATTGGATATTGTTTTGGGGAAAAACTTCTAAGGGTTAACACATTGCACAAAGTAATCTGGTGAATGCAAAGAAGGTGTTACAAATTTCCCTTCCTAATCCACTAGCCATTTTATTTAGGATACATGATTGGAGCCTTTCTTGGAAACAAAACTAGGAAAGAGGACTTCTAGCTGAGCCTTGCTTGATACAAGTTGTAAAAACTCAATCTGCTCTTTGCACATTGCTGCTGAAGAAGCTGAACAGATGTTTTGCTGCAACACACAAAATATGCAAAGTACAGATTCGGCTAAAGATGCTTTTTGGGAAACTGGCTTTGAACCCGTTGTGCCAGAAAGCATATAAGAATGGCTTTTGCCAGCAAAGTTTGACCTAATTACAAGAAGAATGGAGAGGCAATTTACAATAAAGCACAAGATTACAAAGAACAATGAATAGCAGAGAATATTTTTTTAAATACAATTTTAAAAACCATGCTCAACTGACACATTCCCTTAGAGAATATAAAATAAGTGCTCAGTGTCCACCTGGGGACACAACCTTACTTTTTTCTGTGGAAGAATCCACTTTTCTCACTACAGGTCCTTGCATGAATACCTACCATTTCGGCATGGTAAAAAACATAGGCAGTTAGTTTTCAAATTACCTTTTTTCAGTTCCATTCAGTGGATATCGAAAAAAACATGGAAAAACCCCATTTTGAGAATGATCTCTCGCTTTTGCTAGGTGTGTGGAAACGCTGGCAAACATTTCACAGTTGTGAAGCAGACCTTTACAAAGCATTTCCAATTGACAGTTGTTTTGATTTCTTTACCTGTTCTGTCCACTCATATGTCATTATAGAAGTAGTACAGAAAATAAAGAACACATGCTTGCCTAGCCCTAACTTCTATCAGAAACGTTTTCTCAAAATTTGTAGGGCACCTACCTTCACAACACTGTTACAGACTGGCAGTACTATTCTGCTTGTGGGGACCTTAGCCTTAGACGAGACTATGCCACTTTTTGAAGGTCACAGAGGAAGTCTATATCAGCAAGGGAACACGAATACAGGTTTTTCTAGATTTGGACTGGTGACTTAGGCATAATCTTTCTCTTACCTCTCCTTGCTGACATTGTAACACCTGTGGCAGTGGGCCACAGATGGGCTCTAGGTTATGCAGGTATTTGTAATAAAGAGAGGGGCTGAAGTCACAGATGTCTATTTCCAGACTGAGAGAATCATCTTTTCTCAGCAAATGTAAAAAAAAAAAAAAATCTTTAAATGACTTGGAGATTCATTCTGATAGCACGCATATAAAATAAATAACTATGAAAAAAGAAAAAGAGATAAATCATTCCTACTTTGCAATGGATAAGGGATTACAGTGTCTCCAAAGTCTACTTGGTTTTATCCACTTCCTTTCTCCTGATTTTTGTGCTTTGTCCCTGTCCTTAACCTATGCCCCAGAGAAAGAGTAAACAGCTGCTAACAGTGCCAGTAACATTCAATAGTTCATGTTCCTTTACCCTTTACCCAGGCTGAAGTAACCACATTTGGTATGCATTCCACTCTGCAGCATCCTGGAAACCTGCAGTCTGAACCTGTTTTTCAGTTTAGCAGCAATGCACTCTGAACAGCAATACGTTACGGAGCCAGCTGGTCTTCCTTAGCCTTTTACCCTCTTTTAATCTTTTAGTGTTCTATGGCCACCCTCATCTAATCTTGGCTGCTGTAACCTTCGATCATGCATCATGTTTGTTGTATTCTTTTACATTGCCTTAACCTTCTTGTTGTAAAGGGCAAAGGCACTGTGATTAGCATTAGAAAACAAGTAATCTAATATTCCAATTAATTCAGAGTTTGGAAGGAAATCTGCAGGTAAAAGAATGTGAACCATCTTTGGTGTGTATTTAAAAACAAAACAAAAGCAAAGATGAACAAATCTAGCCAGTTTAAATTTATAGCTCCTTATTACAGAATTTCATTCGTAAGTGTATATATATGCATATATGTACATACAAGTATATATATCTATACATCCACGCACCTGCACAGATGTGCAAAGGCACATGCACATGTTCACAAACACAGACACACACACATACTCTGTTTGCATATGCAGTCACAGAAGAACAAAACACATGGTTTTTACACAATGATTTGGTTAGAATGATCATCATAGCAAGAAACGAACAGTAAAAATAGAGAGGGAAGCAAAGACTCTATTGAGAAGTTTAGGCAAACTGGCCTCAAAGTATAGAAATAAAAATGGCTGACTTTCCAGTTAAGGAACAGAATTCAGAGAAAAATATGGTAAAGTATTTAAATTAGATATGCATTAAAAATCTCAAAGTTTTCAGGTCTTAGGATACAGAACATATTCAAGCTTCATTCTGTAAAGTGTCTTTGCTGTTCTTTTGGTCTACTGAAGATGGAGAATCATATGGACTTCTCTATACACATTAAGAATTTTAGCAATATAGGATGTGATATTAGCAGTGGTCATATATCTGGTTTTACTTAGTAGAATAATTCTAATGCAATTCTCCTAACTCTTGTGTTCCCAGGGATATATCCAAAGGAAAGGGTTTCCAAAGAAAGAAGTATTTGTACTGTTGTACTGAACTAAGCATATTAATTACACTGTAAGTTAGTCTAGTATGGTTAGACTGCAGCAAAGAAGGCATAAAATTTGATTTCATGTAAACTTGTTTTTGATTTGCTGGAGAAAGAATAAGTTATGAATAAACACAAATGTTTGGGGTTTTTTAATTTAAATTTTCTAGAGAGCAATATGAATCAGGAATACTTGGCAAATATAATTTACATTTTAAAATTCAGAGAGTGGTCCTTTTCCTCCTAAGGATTAAAATTATCAAAACGTACAGTTTGGAGCTACTTGTGAGGATTCAAGAAGCACAATGAACATGTACAAAACAAGGTGAATGTATGTCTCTTCAGCATCTGCTTAATTGGTAAAAGAAGTGACCAGAGCTTTGCCCATTAATCAAGAATCAGGTGACACTGTTTAAGTTCTAGCATTATTAGTTTATACTCTTAGACAAAGTTCTCAACCCTTCAGAATTAGAGCACAAACACGATTATGAGTATGTGTAACATCGAACAGTTTTAAGCCTGAAAATCTTAAGTATAAAATTTAAAATTCTAATATACACTCTGGAATCTCAGAGATAAGCCTACGTAGTATATTTTGAATTAAATGCTAGCAGTAAAAAAGAAGCAATTTGTGTCCTAATGATGTCTCTCTATACTTCTTATTTTAGCCTGACATCTGGTATCACAGCAGATTTCTGCCACCTGCAAGGTCAGGAAAACACAGACATCTCAACACTTACTGACTACAGCGAGCATTATTGCAATGATTTTTGTATGGGTTGGATGGCTTCTGTTTCTTCCCAAGCATCTCACATACATATATAAAATAATAGCTATGAAAAAGGCAATCTTAAAAAGGTACAAAACTGGAAACCAGCATTAAAATGATCCTCCTGGTTAATGAAAGAAACAATTATGGCATACAACCCTCTAAATGCAACTAAGTCAGAAAGCCATCATAAAGTCAGACATGATGGCTTCATGGTTTGTTATTCTGCCACGGTATATATTAGCCTCTACCTGTAGAGGATGCTGTGTGCCAACTATAGCTCTAGTAGCTCGGCAGTATATTGTACACAACCTCTGCATCATGCACAGATCCCATCAGCCTAAAGCCTCACATGCAGACTCACCTCCCCAGCTCCTAATGAAACACAACATCATTGTGCTACAAGGTATCTCAAAAAACCCAACAAATGCCCATACTTCTTGAGCAAATAAGCTTCTGAGTTCATTAAGCTTAAGAAGCCAACTGTTTCCCTTGCCATCTGCTAACCTATTACATCCTGAAGACTTGCCTCAATCTCAAGCACGATGGTTATTGGAATATCATCTGTCCACTTGCAATACTGATTGGTTGGAATAAGAATATGCTTAGACACTAATTAGTAAAAAGACATTTATAAGAGAACTCCCCTGTGCTACTGTTCTTCAGTCTTCAGCTGTGGACTACCAGAGAACTCAGCCCCACTGAAGCAGCAGAGACAGGAACAACCATGATAACGGGGTAGGCAGCCAAGCCTAACCTGGCACATTAACTGATGAATCAGACCGTATATTGCAGTCACATGAGACTTTTCTTCAGAATACTGTTTTCTTTCCTGTTAGGATAGTGAACTCCCTGACCTCCGTTTCAGGATGATATGTGGCTCTTTCAAAGAATATAAACAACAGAAATAATTCTTCTTGTTCTTCTTTTAAAAATACGATTGTCTTCCCACCATCATTTAATAAACATATACTTTAAAAGTGTATCAAAATCCCCTTTCCAATATCAAAGTAAGTAATTTTTCAACAGGTATAGCCACTTTTTTGTTTTCTCACAGAAAATTGACTTCTAGCTCATATAGACTCAGTGGGCCAAACTAATTCTTGCCTAATCACTGGAGCTTGGCAAAATTACACCAGGGAAGAATTTGGACCAAACATTTCTGTCTAAGATACAGCAGCAGGAAGATGCCCAAATACTGTAATCTATCCCATATTTTGCTCTTAAGCTGAAATCCCCAAAACCTGTTTCTACGCAACCAGTTTGACTCTAAATATATATAAACCTGCAACAATTATGAAAACAGTATCACCTTTTGGAAAGCAAGCAATTTTTGATACTACAGGAGTGAAAGGCACTGAAGAATATGTGCCCATGATCCACCCTGGCCAAAGCCTGACAAAGGTAATTCAGCAACAGAAAATGTATCTGAAGTAAACATAGTTTAATTTGCTGAGTTTATTCTGAGTTGCAGTTTTTGCATTCTCTGTTCCTGCTGCTTTCACTGTAGACAGAACTTCTGTACATCCAGATGGACTAAACAGCCTCAGATTATTATTATTTTTTTTAAATTCATGTTACTCCTTGCTTGGCCACAAGAGGCATATAAGAAAACCATAGCACACCTTCTATGTTAATATCATTTGTTATTCATAGTATTGTAGTAACCAGATGCCTCAGTCAGAGAGGTACACTGCTGTTCTAGAGAAAATCAAAGGCAGAGGCACAGATGATATGTCTTTTGAGGAGCTGTAGAACCAAACTAAAGCAGGATGACAGAAATGAGCATCCTGAGGTTCACCCAGAGCTTGGGTTGGATCTCTTTGCCATCTGCTGCCTGCAGGAGCTGCCCTGAGGCTGCCTGCCAGCACACTGCCGCAGAAGCCCCACACTGCACCATGGCAGGAGGCATTCCTGAATCCTGTTGCCAGCTTAAGCAGCAGTGCGGAGAAGACTTTTGCCCCTACTCTGCAATTCACTGCATCAGTTGGAGAAGTCCTCTAGACTAGTAGTTTTAAACAACTGAAGATTACCATTTTGCTAACTTGACAAATACTCTGACTGATAAAGGTTGTGAAGATATCTAAGTCCCTTGAGAGTAAACGAGATCCTCAAGAGTTCAGCAGATATCAAACACACGCTGCTTACTTCAGCATTCCCTTGCACGCCTATAGCTTTGGATGTGTTGGTTCTGGCTCCTCTGTTTCACACCTATCTTGCCTATAAAATGGATGCATTAAATACTCAACTGGCATGGTAGTTTGGTTTGCATGAATTATTACAAAGCATTTAAAAACCCTAAAGACAGCATAACACAACATAGCATACTCTTTAACTATTAACTCTTGCCATTATTTACTTTGCAGGTAGGTAAAACTAAGCACGCCTTCCACATCTAAAATACAATGTGGGGCATGTGACTGAGGATGGTTACAGCTGTTCTGAAAAAGCTAATAATTCATCAGAGATTGGGTCTGGAAAAAGATCTACAGAGGACATGATTGTGCACCTTTCTACGGTAGAGGTAAGCAGT
Organism: Fregata magnificens; assembly: GCA_013389945.1. Taxonomy (NCBI): domain Eukaryota; kingdom Metazoa; phylum Chordata; class Aves; order Suliformes; family Fregatidae; genus Fregata; species Fregata magnificens. The sequence goes on from WAAD01035265.1 coordinate 80,489, forward strand.
TACCCAGTTAAAGCTACTGGAGACTACTTGCACTAATGTTGCTAACATATGCTTGTAGAATCAGGATCTAATTTCTCACAATATCAATGTATCTTAGACTGCTCTGTGGGAACATGATTGTTTTGGGCAGGACTGCCCCTTGGGGTGTGTGTCCTTAATTTATTGCTGCAGGGTTGAGTAATGCACCCATCACAGATTCATTCATGTTTTATTAAAATTAATTTCAGGGGAATGTTGTTTTTAGGAAGTGTGTATAGGACTACTTAAATGCTTTGACAAAACAGCAAGGTATTAAGGAATAATGAAAATGTTTCCTTTTTTCATTCCTTTTATCTTAAGACAAGTGAATTCTAGCCTCAGAGTATGCTAAGGAAAAGGAAAAAAGCAATGGGAAACTCCTGCTATTTTGTCCCAGTTTCTCTGATTTCTCCAGTCTGACTGTCTTACATCGCTTCTCCTGGAAGATCTTTGCTAACACAGATCTTTAGGATCTATCTGCAGATCTGGGTTAGCAAAATAAAAAAGTTGTTTGTGAGACATGGCTCTCCCTACCAAATGTAGATGGGGTTTCTATAATCTCATCTCTGATCTTCATATGAATATTTCTAAAAAAAGTGCCTGTTCTCAGATATTTGCTAGGTGTGTGGGAACAGCAGAAAATAATTGCTTTGTCTGGTAGATCATTTATTGTCTGAGAGACTATTTTAAGGTGAAGAGATGCCACCTGCTATGAAGTTGTCTCATTTGGTAAGTGATAATTAAAGGCTGAAACTGGAATGGCAGGAAACAAATGTCGATGGTTTCTTGGAATATTTCAGCCACTTTAAAGTGAGGCTGATCCAGAAATTCCCATCTTACAAGGGAGAGAGAAGAGGAGGTGGGGGAGAGCGAGCGTTCACATGTGTGTGTGCACTGGCTATGGGTATACTCAGGGAAATATTCAGAAATATGATGGTGACTGTGATTACAGGCACAAAAGGCCTAAAAATTTGTATGACAGGAAGCATAAAAAAAAAAAGAAGCTGTCCTATCACAAGAACAAGAAGAGATCAGATGCTTTCTGTTACACAGATAGCACTGTTTCAGATGTACACAGCAAGACGGAGCTCATACATCACCACATACAAGCATACACCCCCGCTGTGGACACTTTGCATATGCACCAGATGTGGTATCAAGCTGGTCTATATAGAAGAATCTTCCATTTGTCAATGCAGCATTTTCTGAAAACAATACTTAGTGTGGTCAACAGCCTTTGCTATAAGGAGAGCAGGACTGTTAATTTTGTTATTGTGTCACAATACAGAGAAAAAGGAATAAAATTAAAGTACAAAATGACCTATCAAATTTGCTTGAGAGGTACTAATTCACTTTGATCTATCCCTCACCATAATTTCATTGGCAGGGAAACCATACATATTTATAAAAGTGGGAGCAGGCTGCTGTTGTTCTGTTTTAATTTACAGCAACAAAGAATTCATTTAGATTACCGTACTTGAAGTCCCAAGGTGACTCTGCCGTGGTTACAGGCCCCCTGCTATGCAGGATACCTAACATAATAAAGAACAAAGCAAAACAATGCTACACTGAGACCAGGGCTCCTGGGTAATCAATTCAGGTATTTACAGCTGAAACAATAGCTCTGTGCAAATCAGCATCATTACTACAATTTGCTGATAGAAACCCCAGGGAACTCGGGAAGTGTCTGCCTGCAAAGCAGCTGATTAATCTGGGTTACTTATGTTTTGTTAAAGCATTATTGTTTCCCATCATAATTAACAGTAAATGATTGTTTAAGAAAAGGGCAAGGGAAGTGCAATCAAATGCGCAAGATACACATCTCTTCTACCATTCTGGCCTTCCACATTGGTCAGCAAACGTATCTGTCATGAAAAGGAACGAGGCCAGTTTCAACCTTGTGTACTGTGAAGCACCATTGACTTCAAGGTAGTCTGAACCACTGACTGCCTGATTTTTTTTTTTAATGCTTGCTTCTAATCTTACAGACTTTTGAAAAAATGCAAGCATGGACTCAGGGAGAGACAATTTAATCAATCTACAGCTTCTTTGCTTTTTGACACATATATAGGTCTTGATGTCTCCCCATTTTGCTTTTCCAATAGGAAAAGCAAAGCAAAGAAAAAGCTACTTCATTGGCACTGTCTCTCCTCCAGTGCTTTGTCTGATAAAGGCAAGGTGTCCCACAAGACCACATCTTTCATACATAGTGGAACAGACTCTAATTCTGACTATTCATATATTTCCTTAATGTTCTACTAATATAAAGAATGTTCCTGCTCAGAACTAGCAATTCATCTTTAAGAGACATGAGGCAGACTGACTTGCCTTGCCTTACCATGAAAACCTCTGCCATGAATGGGAGGTGTATGACTATTCACATCAAGTGTGAAATGCACCTTACACTGATTTGCAAGCTGTTTAGGAAAAATTGGAAGCAGAAATTACTTCTTCAGTGAGGGATGTTTTCAACACTTCCCAAAATAAAATCCTACACACGCTTGCTTTAAGAATGTTTCTACCTATACAGAAATTAGATGGTCTAGTTGATACACCATTGCCTGAAGTACCGTCAGAGTAATAGTTGTTTAAACCTGCTTTTGCCTCAGCAAATGAATAGTCACTATCCAACTGTTCCTATGCATGCTGTAGGCTGCTCCTAAAACACCTACCCAAAGAGGAGACAGTTGTACAGTGTCCAAAAATCTCTGAATTTCATGTTAGCTATGAGTAAATTGGCTTTTAAACTGAGACACGTCATATACCTCAGTCACTAGTTTGTTTCCATAATGAATATCTGAGCTGCTTCTGCTACAGTTATGTTTTTCAGAAGCATCTATTCCATGTTAATTTCCTGACTTATAAAGAGTATGAGACCAAAATAACAGAGAAACACGTATTCTGAGCATAAACTGAAATTCTTAGAGCATTTTCAGGATGGATCCATTCCCTCAAAGCAAGCAGGACTCTAAGGCAAGAAGAGAAAGTCTGGAAATGTCATTGCAAACTAGGGAGTTCTGCCTTCTTCCAAAGATGATGCCGGGCCCAATTTATAGGGACTTGGGGTCTGAGGAATCTCTAGATACTGCATAGAACTGAAGAATACTGCAAAGTGCATCGGGAGCCTCTTCACATCTGAGTAGTCAGGTTCCTTAGTGAGAAGCTGAAACATTTTTCCTTGAAATGCTGAAACTCTTACTGCTGTGTTTACGGGATACCCATATGGACATGCCCAACAACTTCGGCACCACACAGAGTAACACAGAAATGATCTTTCTTCAGACACTGCCAGAGGAGTAAAGTTCCTTAGTCAGTGACACTGTCTCACTGCACTTAATGGGATCATAACATAGCATGGACTGATAATGAACTGAAGTGTGATTTTAAGTTTCCATGAGAACACATATCTGAAAGTATTTTAGAAAAGAATAAGAAGAATGCATCCCTAACAATAATCTAAGTTAAGAAACAAAACGAGATCTTTTTTTTTGAAAGCCTAACAACAACTTCGCAAGAAACCAATGACTGAAGCAAGTAAGGCACCCAACTTCTAAAATACAGGTGACAGTGGTAACGTTTTGGGGGGATACTACTATTGTTTGAGCCCAAACTTTGAATGGGGTTGGAAGTTAAGTCTCATGGCTGCTGATTCCTAAGTATACATTAAGGGTAAAAAAAAAAAAAAAAGTCTCCTGTTTGTAGAAAGGGCAAGAAATAGGTACTGCTGTGGGATGTACAACAAAAAAAAAGAAAAGAGGTTCACGGTAGCTTTGTCTTCATGTCCATTCAGTCCTCTCCTGTCTACTAAACTAAAAGTGCACACATTCAGCTCAATCACCCAAAAAATTACAATGCTTAGGAAGTTCTTCGTATTTTAATTTTGGAACGTTATAACTAAACAGGCTGAAAAAGAACTATCTAGTTTGTTCCTTATATGTATGGGATAACCTCAGAAAAAGTGTTGTTCAGGCCCTGGCAAAGATTTTTTTCACTCTGTTATCTGCTTATGCTTTGAATAGCTTTTCTGATGTGTTCCTGTGTGACAGATTATCCATCCAAAGCAACTACCCTTCTCCCAAAGAGATACAGATAACTCAATTATATCCCTCATGATTCAACCTGCATTTTCTGTTTCCTACTTGCACTCACTGTGCATAGTACTTTCCCACAGAATTACAGAGAGGAAAGCTCCTGCCATTCACTGCTCAAGCATAAAACTATGCTATCTCTTTTGGTTGCACTTCTAATAGAAAATTGTGATAGAACTGAGCTTTCAGAATCACTATCCAACACTTAGAAGTATCAACTATTTAGAGAGACAGATTCTTGTAGAAACTTGGAAGCAGTACAGAACAGAACTCAGTTCAGTTTAGTTCAGATAGGACATATGGTAATCTTAATTTTGTTAGTAAGTTAATTTTTCAAATGAATGGTCAGTCTCTGCAATAAATTTCAAATGAACATGGGGCAGAAGAAATCTGTGAAAGAAGGAATATAAAAAAAAAGATGGAATGAAGTATCAAAAAGCAAGTAGAAGCCAGATTCTGCACAGTCTCCAAGAAGGTATTTATTGGAGAGAAGTAAATCATTTTTGTGGATCTAACACACGAAATATGAGCAAATTTTTTGTCAAAAGTTGTTACCTTGCAGTTGGTCAAATTTAGCCCCAAACCCAAATGCTACATGCCAAAGGAGATTCATTTTCATACACTCAGGGTAAATAGAGCTACAGGCAGTAAATAAAACACAACTGGGATTCAATTCTAGATTCAAAGCATTATACTTCTAGTTCCAATCACTTCCAACAACGTAAGTCTCACACAAAATACAGAGAAACAAGAGAACAAAATAAATAGAGAAAACAAGTCTAGGATGACACTAAATAAAAAGAAGTTAATCCAGCCCAGAGAAGTAGAGTAAATGAGAGATTGAAAGGATGAAAAATTAACAGATTTTTGTTTAAAAAGAAAACATGCCTATTGTTTGGAAAATGGGACTGAGAATCGCCAACTATAAAATATATTCCTTTGCAGCCAACTGATATTGGGAGACTTTTAAATAGCGTATTGTTTTGGTTTCCCTCCACCCCTAGAATATGTCTACCTCAGAGACCTATGGCCTGTAAAACACACTGAAGTCCA
>WAAD01035266.1:0-36663 GCA_013389945.1 Fregata magnificens
AGCTTTGGTTGTATTGCCTTTCAAGTTTATAATTCACAACTAAATTGTGCAAATAAAAACTTCCTCCCCAAACCAAAATTGTTAGCAAAAATCTCTTTGTAAATCAGGCAGGGCATAATGAAATGTCTGTTATAAGCTTAAGTAAGCTGCCAGTCAATTTTCATCTAAAAATGTATGCATATACATTCAGGAACATATATAAAGTCTTCTGATTGAGGATTTGGGTTTATTTTCTGAAATTATATGGTTTACATACAATCATAATTGGGACCTGAGAGCTTTTTCTGTTACCTGGATGCATAGTAATAGTTAGGTTTAAAACAAAAATTCCCTGTTCCACAGATGTCCACATCATGTGCTCTGCTTATCCTACAAGTAGCTTTATTATGTTGGTGTCAGTCTTCAGTGGAGCTGCCTGAGGTTTGAGTGCACCAGCTTACCTGTATGGTTAGACTTTGGAAGGTTATTTTTTAATTACTGATAGGTTTTAGTTGCTTTTTTGTATGACCCACTTTACAAGACAATTAATAGATGGAAAATTGTCATTCTTTATTTTTAGATAAACTGAACTTTGTGAAATATGGTTTGATCTATTTATAATACCTTGAATTGATTGGTGAAGAAATTAGGTGTATTTTAAACTCGGTGATTTTAACCAAAGTACAGCATGATTTACTGATTGGTTGAAAATACTGTTATACTATACTAGGGCTTTTTCATTTGAATGTTACATAAAGCTCTTAAATTTTGCTTTGATATTTCTTTCATGTGAACAGCATATGAGTAGTCTTCAAAAACTGGAGTTTGGTTATTTGCACTAGTTCAGTGCTCTCATTTTATAACAAGTCATATGAGTTATAAATCAGGTCTAGGTTAAGGATTATTCCTTCCGTGTAATTGTACAATCAAGAATATTTAAATGGGATAAGCTTATTTTTATGAGCTTAGCTACTGCCAAGTTTTGTATGTGAAACCAGCAATGTTAGTTTCCTTCACGGGTAACTGATTTTAAGTCATTCTGACTGGTATTTCATAGGGCTGTCTTTTTTTTTTTTTTTTTTTTATTTGTTTTCATTTTTTGACTCTAATATTGGTAATAGAAGACTATTTGCTTTGTAGTCTTCTTTCTCCTTTCTGTTGAAATAATTGCAGTAAGTGCACTTATGACCCTTAAATTCATTAGAAGAATGAATGAATAGGTGCTTCAATTTATATGCACATTTTTAACTGCATGTGCTTCTGCTTACTGTAGTATAAGAAGAACTTACTTCAGATTCATTTTAAGAGGATCAGGTAACTGTATTCCATGTTTGGGGGACGTAGTTGTAAAAACTTCTTTTGTTGATCCAGTAGTATAGTTCTTAAAGATATCATAGTGACGTTTCGTTTTTACAATAAGGTATATTGATCAGTGATAAAAGTGTAAAGGGATTGAGTTGGTACTGCTTGATTTCCTTTATTCTTTCTAAAGAGTTGTAGTGCTCTTTTTGGGGAAAGGAAAAAAAAAAAAGTAAAAGAATTACTAAAGTTATATGAATGATGTGTTGCCAATGAAGTGGTAGAGTTAGTTTCAATTATTCAATGTCTCACAGGTCCTAGTAAGAATTGCAAAGTATATTTTGTAAAGAGAACTCATTATAAAACTGACTTAAAACTTTGATGATAAATTAAAAGATTTCTTAGGAAACTGGTGATGAATAAAGGAATTTTAATCTAATGAGATTTTTGTTTTAGAATGCAAATTCTTTGCAAACTCTTAGATTAAGATATAATTTGAATGTATAATGAGGTTTCAGATCGAAAATCTTTGTGAGCATTTAACATCTTATAAGGGTATTGATATTTTTGCCAATATCAACTAGTGCAAAAATGAATAGGTAATGGAGCATGTATTATTCTGGGTGTCTGTCTTGAGAAAATAAATGAAAAAGAGGTTGTTAGTGAATTTTAGGTTTTATATGTTCATCATTAAGTTCATCATTAAGCTGAAGTTGAAGGCTTACCCCTGCAATCATCAATTTACCTTGGTGGAACAGAAGTATAATCCCTGATACACAAGTGGATGATGTTTTGGTTCTGTTGAATGCCTGTGTTCCGTAGGTGGACTGACCCAGCTTTAAAGCATATCAGGTATAAAGGTAAATAGTGACTCACAGATTTTGCTAGAGCATCTAAAAAGCATTTCATTACAATTAACATATCTATTAATTCTTGATTGAACTGATTTGGCAGTGTTAGGTTTACGGTTGGACTCGATGATCTTAAAAGGTCTTTTCCAGCCTAGATGATTCTATGATTCTATGATTTATAGCTCTCTTTTTTCCAATTACAAAATCTTCTGCGGTTGATTGTAATACTGAATTCTGCAACTGGAGATAGACAGACGTTCTCTTTTAAGAACTATCCTAAGTTTCTATAGTAAGTTTTTGAAAACTTTTTTCCATTAAAGTGAATATTAGAAGCAGCTGAAAAGACATCACTTTTGTCAGTCTTGTTATACTGACTTGGAAAGATTTTAGTCCTAGTAAAATCAAAGGTGTGCAGCAATTCCTTCCCATTGATCTTATTAAAAGGTGAAAGAACTGTTTTTGGACAGATTACAGAGTAAATCCTCATGTATGTAAGGTGGAGGAGGGTAAACAGGGACAAGGTAAGATTTTGTTCCTCCAGTCAGTAAAAGGGACAATGACAACGCTGTTGGGGTACCAAGTTGCGTATGCGCAGGCTTCCTGTTCTTTCACAGTATGCTTAGAAAGGGTTTCCTTGTTTAAGTATCCTTCTGAAATGTCATCGCAGCAAGTTCCTCTGGGCCAGCATACAAACAAATTGAACAGGAACCTCAAGGATTAAGCGGATTAGTATACTCCGTAGAAGGCTACGAGTTGCCGATTTGCAGCTGGTAACACAACAGTTTATATTGTTGGGTCAGGCAGAATTGTGCCTTAGATTCTCAGTAGATATTCATGAGAACAGAATAGCTTGATGTACTTTCTACAGGTAATGAAAGCATGGTGGTGTTATTGTCAAACCAGTAAACTGTATGAGAGAAAGTTCTAGATGTCTGCTTGAATGAACTGTCTGCCAAAAAGGCTCTATTCTCTCTATAACACAAGGTTCTTTTGCCTTGGCTTAAAATTTTTCTTTATTCAGCAGTAAAGTTGTAATACCTTTACTCCAGTATTTGCAAAATCTAATTGGATAATATTGCCTGGAACTGAAAATGTTTTCCCTAGTATGCATTGATATGAAATTATTTCTATCGAGAAGATTGTGTACACATGCGAAAATATCAGGGAGGTTTTAAAGTTGAGTATCATGTATTGTTAGCAATGATGTTTCAAGTAGAATCTGCTGGCAGTATGTGCCTGGCTGTCAATGATTCAGTAAACATAGACCGAAATTTTCCCTTTCGTCTTTTTAATTTTAAACCTTTTGTAGATACTCTATAAATTATCTTAATTCCTAACTTAAGGCTTATGACTTGATTTTTGAACAACCTGAAATGACACTATGAGGGAAGGTTTTAAAATGTTAACTTTGACCAGGAACTCTTCACACTGCGTGTTTGACATTTGGTGTTGCATTTTTTTAAAATCTGTTTTAAAAGGTATTTGCAGAATAAATTGTCAATAGTAGTTAGTATTTTATCCACAGATCTACTACTGATTAATCCACATTCCCCCTTGCACTGTTTTGCTTTCTTTTCTGCTCATGGAAGTATTTGATCATCTTACCGTATCTGTCTGCAAGCACTGTAAAATATCAGAATAGTGATCTGCAAGAAGTGCTTTGTAGCACAAACATATTTCCCATTTGAATATCAAATTCAAGTAACCTCAGGACCAAATAATTAAATAACCAAGTGAAATTTTGAAACTAATGCTAAAGTAGTGGAGTTTATTTTTGTATTCTGCAGACTGTGTCCTGCCATACCTCTGGGGAACGGCTCACCGTTCCATTTCAGACGTGTGTTTTTTACTGACACCAGAGAACCTGTATGTCTTACTCTTGCAAACCACAGTATGCAGCCAAGAAAACTTGTCACAACAAGCCTCTACGCAATTTTGCAGGTGTGATATGCCAGATGTATTTCTCTTTCCCAAAACAGAGCTTCCACAGTATTCAAGCTTTGTTTTACAAATACAGAGATACAATTATTTAGTTACAACTAACTAAATAAAATTACAATACAATTATTTAGCTTATTGTACATAATACAAAATACGGTGCTACTAAACTGCAGGTGATTGATACTGATGCCATTAACTCAGAGCTGATTGATGACATGGTGCTTTTGTGGAAGGCTGGGAACTCCAGCTCCTGATGAGTTTTGAAACTGAGCAGGAGTGGAGAGGTGGGAGCTGCTGCTTCACCTAAGTGCTTCTCTCATGGTACCCCAGCTCAATTAGTTTGAAAGGCTGAATTTTCTCTGTATTAGGGACTCATCAAGAGCTTTGAAGCCCTTACCTTGCACAGAGGTAAGATTCAGATGGAGTTTCAGTATTTTCTTTTTGGTATGAAAAACTGTCTTTTTAATTTTTTTTCCCCTGACTCCAAAACTGTGTCCCTCCAAAAAGCTTCTGCTATTGCTTGTCTGTGGTCTTTGACACGTGCCATAGATTGCCATTGCATAATTAAAGGTGACTTGATGGCAAATATACTTACGTCAGTAATTTTACCTATAACAGAAAAGTCAGCAAATTTTAAACACAAAAAATAATGTCGACAGGCATTAGACTAACTAAATTTTTTTTTAATAATTATTGCACTATTTTTACTTGGACGAGGTATTGGGGTTTTTTCATGTTTTGGGTATTGATACGAAATGAGGACGTTATAGAAATATTTCTACTAGGAAGCTATAAAGTCTGCAAAGAGTTAGAAGGGAACAGAGGTGGCATCACAAACTAAGCTTGATATGATCCTAATGTAAAAACAAGTACAACTAAAGTATACTAAAATAGGAGAAACCTCCTTGTCCTCATTTATAGAAAATCCTGAAATATATAAGAAAGAGTTTTGTTTTGTTTTAAAAAAAGCATGTTTCTTACGGTATCGTGCAGATAGACACCTTCACTCCACTGTTAGCATCCAGCTAATCCACCTACCCCAGAACTTGTTCACAGAATGCTGGCCTCTTCCCAGAAAAACAGTCTATAGAACTGAGTTTTGAGGTATGCAGAGACCCACTAAAGAAGGATCCGAGTCATCATGAGAATACCACATCACAGAGTGTACTTTATTTCTTTTTAAAATTTGCCTGTCACTTTGTAAAATTTACCAACCCAGCAGGTCTCCCAGTCACCAGAGTAAGTGAAGTTCTTTTGTGCCGTGCATTTGCCTTGGTAATTATTCTGAAGCAAATTGGTACATTTGTAGTTCTAATTCTGTACAGCTACTTAACTAATTACTGCTGTCAGTAGCAATTTTTATCTGGTAGTAATGTTCAGTTTAGCTGCATATTACAGCTCTGGTGACCACCTCATAGCCAGCATATTTTATGGTTCGACTTAAAAAAGAAAACTGCCGGTACCTGTTTGAGTAGTTGATTGAAATCCCATAGGGGTTTTGTAGTTTGTTTTTGCTAAACATTTATAGTACTGGCCGGAGTAAAGTCATTGACCCACTTGGGTACCAGCTGTTTAAGAAGCTGCCACATTTGTAAAAGGCAGGAACATCAAGCAAGTGCTGCTTTTGCTCTTGTTTAGAGACCCTCATTAAATTATCTAGAGACAATAATCAGATAGCTGCTGTTCAAGTTAATGGCACCTCTGAGCCCCTGTCAAGAGAGCTTTATTTAATGCGCAACAGACCTGGAGTGGTGCAGGTGCCATTTCAGGCCCTCATTTAATTTAAGCTGCTTTAGTTGGCATGGCAACTAGTTGAGACATCTGGGAGACATTATGCTTGGGATTGAGATTTAGGAGGATTTGTGGCGTAGCAAAACAAAAATCTTATCATAATAAAGTGCAGAGTAATGCTTTTGGACTTTTTAAATATTTTATGTTAAAAATGAAATGTAAAGATTTGTTGCAGCCATAAGGTAAAACCCGAATTTTAAAAGGCCGGTATAAATATTTAAGAGGGCCTTTGCAAAAGGAAAAGGAAAATTAGAGGACTAGAAATTATGGTGCTGCAGCGTTGGGGTTTTTCTTTATGAATGCAATTTTAATCTGGGGGGTTTTTGGTCAAAAAGTTGGCAATATTTCATTTATAAAATGAATTTTTGTGTGGTGTTCTGATGGCAGATGAACAATTTGGCTGATAGGGATTTGGCCAGATAGGGTTTGCAGAGCAACAGATGGAAGGAGAACATTGATTAGGTAGAAATGAAAGAAAATATAAGTTTTCTCTAAATTGTTATAAGTGCAACTTGACCTGTGCCAATTAATTGGTGATAAAGGTAAGAACAAGTAGAAGTTTCTGCTGAAGCTGACTTGCATACTGTGTTACTGAGAGATAAATATCTTAACTGAAGTCAGGGTTTGCTGTTATATTTCAGACCTGATATGCAGCAGAGCTGGTTATAAAGAGCATTGAACCAACTGATAGGCTCCTGCAGGATAATGGTGAGATTCGAAAACAAAACAAAACCCTCAACGTTGACCTAGTTAGCTTTGCTTTCAGAGAAAAGGTCAGGACGGCACACTCGTAAAAATACCACCACGAGGTCGATGAGTTCATGAAGTTACCAGAGCTTGTGCCTGGCAGATGTGGAGGACAAGTAGAACCGAAGCGTGTAACTTCCTCATGCACAGCAAAACCCTGTTTCTTCCTGCAGAGTGGAAGGCAAAGCTGTACATGCTCCAGCGTTCAGGTAGCACCCAGTCGGAGCAGGGCAACTGAGCTGTTGCCGATTCTTACAGCTGATCAGTTCGTATTTTTGGAAGGCTGAGAGCTGACTACTGCTTTACCTTGAACTGTGAATGAACCTGGCACACCAAGGGACATACTAGATTGGGGCCCAGGAGATGCAGTTTTAATTCTAACTCTCTCCTTGATCTTTTGCGTGACCTTGACAGTGTGCACCACCTCTCTGCCGCATTTTTGTCTGTTTTGAATGTTGCAGGGCTTGGTGTAACTTGTAATGCTTAATGCCTAATGCAGGGGTCTCAGCAAGACATTCGATACCTTGCTGTAAAGTAGAAGTTCAGTTAACATATGGCTACTGTGTTTTCCACAAATGTAATAATATCAGAGATTTTTGTTTCAAATAAGACTGCTAAAGGTAGCTTTTAAAGCAGTAATGTTTCTTAATTATCAAGCTTATTTGTTGCAGAAGTTGAAAATTCTCAATATTGCAAGTTCAGTCCTTCCTGAAAGTTGAGGTGCTGTGGTTTTGCTTTAAACTCTGTTCCGAACCACAGGTCCAAAATCAAAACTTAATTTACCAGTGTTGTTTGTGAATGAAGCGGAGTACAGCAGAGGCAGCTTCTCTGCAGCTCGGTAGGCTCTTCATCGCTGGCCGCAGTAAAAGCTGTCTGTCGCTAGCTGCCCTGTACAACTCATGGGCAGCGTATGTCTGTAGCATCCCGAGTATTTATCATAATGATTTTTGCCTGTGTTTTATTACTGTAACGTATTCAGGAAATCGACACTGTGATATTGATTTTGTGGGTCAAGATATGCTGGTTGTGTCTTCCGTATTTCTCCATTTTTGAAACATTACATTTTTAGTGCTTCCTGAATAAACACAATGCCCTCTGAATCTACATCTTACCTTAGTATAAGCCACAGCATATACAACTCTGTATCTTCAAGTATTTGTGTAAAATATCACTGAGCATGACTATTGCTGTGTTCTGCATGTCTATGAGTATGTGAAATAGAGGTTTCTGTTTGTTTAGTTTTTCCTCCAGATAGAAGTTTGGGGTTTTTTTCTTTTTCTTCACCTGTTATAAGTCAGAAGAGGTTTTATGACTGGGATTTGTATGCATGTGTATATGATGCTTGAGAAGGTAAAATAGTGGGTACTGGGTAGATTTAGGGAAGCGTATGTGTTTTTAAAAGTCTGCATTACTGATCGTGTAGCAACCTGCAAGGTATTTTTGATAACCGACTTTCACAGGCTTGCACTTGCCAGTTTGTCTGGTTGAACCGTGTTGATGTACGTCCACTATGAAGACGCTACTTTAGTTGTTTGTAATTTGTGGCTTACTGATCTTAAGGAAGAATTTAAAGGTTTCAAGATGCCATTAATTATATTAAAATTTTATCTTGTTTTCTGAGTCGTAATTTGACTTTGGAATAATTTTGTAAAAACTACCTTAATGCAAACGCTACTTTATTGAGTAATCTGTTTTCTTTCACAACCCGTTTTTTATTTTCATTCTTGTAAGAGTCTCGAGACTTGACCTCTGAAGAAGCTTTATTCTTTTTTACTTGATAGCTCTGACCTGTAAGAGCTCAGATTCCTAGGAGTTAGAGTAAATGTTTCAAGAGATTATGTGCTGGACTTTCTGCTTTTGCCTTAACTAATAAATTGAAGATATGTTGTCACTGAATTGATGCAGAGTGACCTCCATAAGATTATCGTCTCTCCTCAGCCACTCAGCTCGGATCATGTCAAAGTTTTTCTTTACCAGATTTTAAGAGGTAATTTTTCTTCTTTTAAATGTAATGAAAATTATGTAGTAGTAGTAGTGGTTTGGGTTCTTTTTTTTTTTTCTGTTTCTTAATGTTTATTCTCAAGACATCCTCATCTTGAATAAGTTTCCCATGGAAACTTGTTCTTTTTATTTCATATTATGAATGAATAGCAAGCATTAATTATTCTAGTTATAAGAATATGGCAGCCCTGCTGCCTTCCATCATAGTCATGGGTAAAGATGGCAAGACTTACGCTTCAGCTGCAAAGGCTTTTCAGTGGCCTGTGAGAGTCTTAAGATGGGTGTGTGTTTTAACAGTCCTCCAATGCTTTTTGAATCAAGGTGCAGAAAGGACACCTAGACTGAGCCAAACTGATAAGTATATCTAACCATACCCACTTAAGGTATTCTGGAGAGCAGCCTAGTTTAAATTGTTACGGAACAGCCCACTAAAGTTTGATTTTTTTTTTTATTTATTTATTTTTTTTTTTTAGCTACAACAATTTACCATAATAGTAATTTTAAACTTGATTTTTTTTGTTTTTTTAGTCCATTTTGAAACTTTTATCCAAGAAATGAGATTATTGTGCTTGTCTTTTGAACATCTGATCAGTGTTAGTCCAGTTGCTTTTCCATTGGCTTTATTTCAGTCCTTCCACTGGAATAAGCTGAAAGTAAAGAGTCAATTTTATCTGGTAGTAAATAAATAGTAGATCGTATTCATAAAGAGCAGAGCAAAGAAATCTGAATTATATCCCGAATTAGTATGGGCTATTCCAGGTACCTGTTGTGCTAGAGAAAAGGTTTATGCCCCTAAGGGACAAAAGGCATTTGTGCCTCTCTGATTACTGAGTTTGATGACTGGGGGAACACTCAAAACTCTAATTTCTATCCAAATGGCAATGCAGAAGTGTCAGTTAAAGTTTGTTCAAGAGTTACTTGAATTCTCATTCCATTTGCCCAGGCATTTGACCTGAGAGCTTAGTGTTCCCCAGTTTAATGCTATTTATTTTTGCTCTATCTTACCCTACTTGAATTATGGCCATTTTTCCATTTTCCATGCTTTGTCTACTACTGTAGTTCATGTGCATAAACAACTTCATGTTGGTATACTTTCTTCCACTGTACTTTTTAGTGAGGTGCTTTCTGCATTACTTTCATTTTCTTAAAAAGATCAGAATTATAGCTTCAGGGACAGCAAAAGCCCACAGGAAGCATAGGTTATCTTTCTTTCCTAACCACCTAACTGTTAGAAACATCCCCAATGGCTATAATCAGATGTTCTAAGTTCATTAGCTCTAGCTTTGAATTTTTGCACTAATAAGGTTAAGAAAAGGGCCTAGGCTTTACTGTAATTTGGCCCTGTATTCTCTTAGCCTTGTTTTACATTATCTGCTGCTGGCTTATGAGGTTTTAGTTTGAAAACAGTGATTTAAAAAAAAAAAAAAAATGCAGATTAGCTTGGGTTTAATCTGAGGTTATTTCTGAAGTGCAGCTGTTACCTAGGAAATTGTTCAGTCAAATTTTAGTGCTGCGGAAGTTAAAACTGTTACTTGGAAACAAAGCAGTCAGAGGTATATGTCAATATTCCAGTGTTGTGAGTAGTGGAGTATCCATGTCATAACCANCTCTGTCTAGTTTGTATACTCCAAAAAGTTTTATCCTTTCATTGAGTGACTGAATGTATACTAGAGACTGGAAGTTAGAATCGTATAAAAAACAAGCCAATGGCAAAGTCTTTGCTGATCAGGAGTTGCAAGCCCTTCCAGGAAAATGTTGTCAGCCTTAAACTTCTTTTGAAAGGAAAAAAGGTATTTATTTTAATTTCGTTTAATATTTCAGGTCTGAAATATCTACATTCTGCTGGCATTTTACATCGAGACATTAAACCAGGGAACCTACTTGTGAACAGCAACTGTGTTCTTAAGGTGCTACTTAAATTTATTGAAAATGTACATATGTATATGCTGTTCATTATAAATCAGTTGTTATTTTTTAAACAAAAACAGTTAATATGAACACTTTTCCTGAAAGTCATTTTAAAAGAAAAAAATCTCACAGATTCTTTAGAAATTATAAATTAAACAAACATCTTCCTTTCCCCTTTTCTCCCTACCTCTCCCCAAATCTGTGAAAGCAAGATAGACGTGATTCTTTTGTTTGACTGGTGTGGGATCTCTTGTGCCCTCAGCAGCTGGGAAAGGCAGGCAGTTTCTTCAGGTATTGCAATGTTAGTGTTCAGTGTGCTAGTCAAAGTAAAGGCGATACAGAGTGCCCAAGACTCTTCCATTAACTTCTCAGGCATACGAAATTTTGGAGGGCTTAGGTGTGTTGTATAGCTATGCCAAATATAAAAAAATTAAATTTTGTTTACGCTGATTTGCTAAGCATTCTAATTGTGGAAGTTTTGGTCTGTTTTCTTAACCCTTCTGGTTCAAGAAATTCTTAAAAATTCTCAAAGCCAAAGTGAGTAGAGGGCTGAATCTTTCTGTAATATTTTGATGCATATCATGAACAATTGAAATCTGGTTTGGGATGAAATATTCTGTACCCAGAGGTTGGCAGTATGGGGTTTTGGGGTTTTTTTTAGTGCAAAGTTTTTTAATCTTTTAGATTATAAATATTGTAATGCCAACTAAAAATGTACTGTGATTTCAAATAAAATTGTAGAAAGTTTAAATGGATGTGGAATAAAGTAGCATAATTTCTTCCTATTCCCCTTTCCCTTTGCTTATGCAGTTACAGCAGATTATCTGATTTATTTAAATGCTGGTTTGGAATTTCCTGCTTCGTTACCAGAAGGTTACCTATTTGAAATGCATTAAGTGTTTTGGTTATTTTAATTTTTTTATTTACCTTCTCAATTTAGATTTGTGATTTTGGATTGGCCAGGGTGGAAGAATTAGATGAATCTCGTCACATGACTCAGGAAGTTGTCACTCAGTATTATCGAGCTCCAGAAATCCTGATGGGCAGCCGTCACTACAGCAATGCTATTGACATCTGGTCTGTAGGCTGTATCTTTGCAGAATTACTTGGGCGAAGAATATTGTTTCAGGCACAGAGTCCCATACAGCAGGTATAATTAAATTTCCCTTTAAAAATTTTTCTACTGCATAATTTCATGGAATCAGTTATACTGATGCATTTTGAACCTCAGACTTGCTTTTGTTTTGCTTGGTTTACACACAGGCAAAAAACCAAGCTACTTTGAAACACTGAAATGATAGCTTCCAGACAGTATTACAAGTAGTAGCTATTAACGTTAGCTTTTGAAATGTGCATTTTTTTGTAATCCCCTGTAATCTGCTGCAGTACCAAAGCCTGCTGTAGCATTTTATTGAGATAAGGTAAAGGTGATAGAACTGGGATCAAGTTCTTTGTAACATCTAATATGAGAAAGGAGTAAGTTTTCTGTCAAGATATAACTAGAGATACAGTATTGGCATTTGAACTATTTAAACTGCCAATTAGTAGTATTGCTCAGACTGCTTCATTTTAGTAACAGGCAAGTGTGTAAGAAGGGATCGAATGTTTTTTTTTTTATGTTGTATAGCTGTGGCTAAGTATAAAAACATGAGATGCACCAGAATACTTCATCACCATTCCAACAGTAAACAAGCTAGTATAATATCCGTATATCTCTAATAGTCTTGAAGAGCTATTTTTACAGTACATAGAAAATAATGTCTGCAGCAAGAGATTAGAGATGGATGCATTTATACTTCTATCTAGGAGAAGGAACAGGATGTGTTGACATAAACATGCTTATCTTGAACGTTGCTAGTATTCATCTATAGATAGGAACTACATAGCATTAAAATTGTGAGATTACGTATATTGATTGACAAGAACTAAAACCACAAACTTTTGTTAAAGGTGACATTCCAAACTCTATACTTTTCTTGTCTGTTTATGCACATAGCATTTTCACGTGTTTGAGAAACATTCACGTTAGCATGCTGTTTTCAACATTCGAATATTTAAAATGTTGTTGTGTTGTGTATATATTTTTTCAATGCTGTGTTCTGTCTATTGGTACCTATCATGTCACCGCAGTAATCTTCCCAAGAAAAGACTTGCTAGTCATTCTAGACAGCACTGATACCTTGTATGATCACAAAAAGTAGACCTTCTCCCAAAATACGCCTCTCTTACCCTTGTGAAGAGACTGCAGAGGAGAGAAGCAGTAATGTAATCGGAACTACTGGTTAAATTGACAGCTATTCTGTTTCAGTCTCAAAAATATTTAAGATCTCCTGTTTTTCTAGTCTTTGATCTTTTGCTACACTGAAGCTAAACATATGTGTGATTTTAACAGCCTTAGCTATCCTTCTTGAAATTTAAAGTGCGAAGACATTCATCAGATAACTCTAGAACAGCATTATGGGGTGGGGGTTTTTGGGTGGTGTTCACTTGATTTGATTGAAAAGTTGTATAAAGTTACGTAAGAGTTCCTAGATCTTTTATAATCCCTGTGGAGCAGAATGGTTTAAGAAGTAGTCACCATATATATTTCAATTACGTTCTAAGAAATTCAGTGCTATTCAAAGGTGGATAGAGTCTATAGACATGCCTTGGGCTAGTCAATGTTACGGTCTTTCCGCAAGCCTGTGCCGTGCCCTTTAGGGTAGACTGTACACTAAAAATGGTTATCCCATACACCCAGTGGAGTTAACCAGGACAGCAAAAACTCTTGTGATGTCAGGATAGCCATCATCAGGCTAAAGTTTTCCTGGTAGAAAAACCAGGGAAGAGATCATTTTAAAACTGGCTGTACTGGAATTTTTAACTCAAATCTGTGATGAAGTGAACAGAGCTTTACATGATAAACCAGACTGGAACTGGTGATTTTGGTATTTTAAACTTTGGATAGTATCATGTTGAAACTGATTAATATATCTAAGTTGTTTACTCAAGCTACAATAGCTGACTTTTGATAAGGATTTTGTGGGATTTCTTACAAAAGGAAGAAATGAGATAGTCTATACTGAGACTTAGGTAATCAGAAACGCTGTCAAATCTGATATTTCCTAACACCTTCCTATTTTTGCTTTTTGCTGGTACTGTTTAGAATAGTTAGCATTTTTGTATGATACAATCTTTCTATTTTTGTTTAAACATGCATTTTTAAAGGTGCAAATACAAGTTATTTTTAGCTATATGTCCAGAAACATTTAATACATCTAATTTTATCGTTCAGTGCATCTGTGGTGCAGGAAGGGTGATCTCTGACTTTCTGACTGTCTGTGGGAGCAAATGCCTTTCTCTGCTTGCCTTAAAGACTAGTCTGCACACTGTTTTGTAAAAGGCAGGTTATAGAGTGCTGAGTTTTAACCACCTTCCTAGGTTAGCCAGTTCCCCTAGTCTGAGTTTGCTGATTATTATTTAATCCTCTTTAAAGATAACTGGTCACATGCCTGAGACAGTAAGCAGAATCTGTTTGGAAGGATCAGAGTGTCAGGAAGAAAGGAGAATAGAGCAGATAATGCCAGCCTACTGTAGCCATTTCCCATCAGCTGTAGCGCGTACATGAAGTTGCATTTCTGGCACGTTGTGCAGCCAGCCTTTGACGTGTCGGCACGCATGTACGCAGAGAGGAGAGGCTTGCTGTTTCAGACATCGGTATACCAAGGGTATGCTTGTTACTGGATACCATTTTTGCATTTCTGACTTCAGCAATGTTTACTTGAGCAATTAGCGCGTACCAGCAGGAGGGGATCTGTAGAGCGAGGTAGTCGGTGCTGGGGACCTGACACCCCCATTTTCCACAATTCAGAGTGGAGGTGCGCTTTGGAGTGGACCTGGTCTGGTTTCACAGGCTGGATGCCCACTGGCAGATGAAGTACCTTTAGATGTTCTCATGAAACGCATCCCCCAGTTAGTTTCATCTAAAAGGAGCCCAGTGGCTGTGCTCCAGGACGCTCAGTGCAAACCAGAGCGCAGGCAGTGGCAGCAGCTGAGAAGTTAGCTTTGAAAGTGCACTTCTCCTTCTGACGTAAAATAATAACGTAATAATGTAGATTCATTGTATATACCTGAAAGACTTGAAATTCATGCAGCTGAGGTCAGTTGAATTCAAAATTAATGTTTTGTAATATTTTTTCTATTTTTACTCTGAAATTTCAAAATATATTTTGTAATACTTCAGAAAAATATGTTTAATGACTGATGACATGCATCTCGATAAATGGAATCAGACCTCTTAAAACTCTTCTGTGAGTGTATTGGAAATGTATGGGCTAAGACAGGAGAATTTATATCTTGAGAGACGTTAATCTTTAACTTTCAGGAGATCATTATGAAAATTGTTTTCAGTGTTTTTTCTTGTAACCATTAGAATAAAGCGTGTGTATTTATATCCATATCTATATATATAGATATAAACCTATATTCACATATCATTGCTGTGTGCTTCAGGAGTAGTTGGCTGAAAAATACAGGTGTTTATGCAGTCTACTTTCCCTGATACGCTGGTATCATTTATTATATTACTTTTTATATTTTGTAAATACATTGATCTTTTATTATATCAGCTCCATGTGTCTATTCTCAGTTACATATTTTCCACATCTAAAAACCTCAAGGTTTAGGAGGGGTTTTTTTTTTTCCTGTCTAGTTTTCCATCTCCTTACAAACGTAGGTACTTTGCTGTCACTCCCCTATGAAGTTATGCTAGCCCTGGCCACACGGTGCCACGGCAAACGGGAGGACACATGTTCAGTACCAAGTTATGACGTTGCATGTACCTCGAGGCACTGGACAGACTCGTGTGTCTGCTGGAGAGTGGGGAAAAGATGGAGAGAACACACCAACTGAAGAGTTACACAGTTTGGTGTGTGAACAGAAATCGCATTTCACAATGTTATACCAACAGTCAGCGAGTGATTTTCATGCTTGCAAGGGCTGTATGATGATGATAATGGGTTTATTCTCAGAGGAGAGCCCTGTGGTTGCTCGTTAGCATGGGTGGGCGGTGGTCACAAGGGAACACTTGGAACCAGGGTGCTGATCTCACCACTGACAAGACTTTTTTTATTTTATTGTATTTTACTTGACNCACACTTTTGTAGAAATATAGAGAAAGCTTGTCTTTTGCTTTCCAAAATGAAAAAGGTGAATGAAATGTCATTTCATTTAAAGTTCAGACCAGTTTTAAATGCAGCATCATCTTTGCTCTTTTGTAGGTAGCTTTTGTTTTCCTTAATAACCAGCACCTCTCCTTTTCTTTCCTTTGGTGCTCAACAGATTTTTTTTTTTTATTATTATTTATTTTTCTTATATATTGCAATTTTTTAATATAGTATGTTTGTACTGTAGTTCTGAGGGGTTTTTTTGCCTCATTTTCTATAGTTTTTTCCTGTTGATGGCAAAATACTTTCTGCAAAGTGGTGGTTGACCTCGTTTTTGGGGGTAATTTTGTGTGGTGTATTGGTATGCAATGCTGACGTTCAATTGAGAAGATTTGGGTTTTAGAATGAGTAACACACACCATTAACAGTACTTAACAATTTTCTTAATGACGTAAACTTGACTTTTAAATTGTAATAAAATATTTTACTAAACGTGTAAACAAAAAAAGCTCCCAAACTTGAAAATCAGCTTCTGTTAGGGCTTTTTCAGTGAAATTACAAATGTTGGTGTTTGCTATCTACTAAATGTATATGTTAATGTTTGTAATTTACTATTTGTAAAATAATGGTTTTGAACTGATTCGTACCTTAAATGTAATTTACATTAGCTTAAGAATCTGCTGTCATACTGAAATATATTAATATATGTCTAAGATCTCAAATTTTTATGTTCTATATCTACAGTTGGATTTGATCACAGACCTGCTGGGAACACCGTCGCTGGAAGCAATGAGGACGGCTTGTGAAGGCGCCAAGGCACATATACTCAGGGGTCCTCATAAACAGGTATAGCCACAGATTGCTGGCCTTTTTTTACACTTGGTCAAGACAATCCTTCAGTCAGCCCCCATAAGTTAGGATTTCCTCTGTGCAGGATGGTACTGCTGCACCATCACAGTGTTTCACATCTTGATTAAATTCTCATGGCATGTTTTGTTCGTAAAAACTTTGTTTGGATATTCAGTCTCAGAGCTGTCTCTGCCTGTGAACCGGGTTAAGTTTACCAAAGGTGGTTGTGGTGTTGCAGTGGCATGGGTTAATGGTGTAGTTACTCAAACTACTAGTGAGACAAGGTGCTTTTTCATTAGTAAAGTGCATTTCTGGCTTCTGTCTTGTATGTATTGTTTGACTTGATATGGGTGAAAGTCTCCTTTTTTGAAGCGACAGTGTTTTGATAGCTTTTTTGAATGAAGATGTTCAATTTAAGTGATAATATTGGCAAGAGACATAAATTAAAATTGACAGTATAGTTCAGAAAGCCCCGGAGGGACTCCTGCACTGACAGGATCAAGAGTGTTAGAAGTGGAAATCACCCGTTACCCAGATCCATAAACAGAACAGTCCAGCAACTCATCACCAAAGGGTCCCCTCACACATCTGTGCAGTGACCTGAGCTGTTTGTGAAAGGCTTAACAGGATACTGAAAACTGAGATACAATATTCAACATAACTGAAGTAAAAGTTAATTTAAAAAAAAAAAAAAAAAACCAAACCAGAGAAAAAAGGCAGGATGATGTCATTATGCTGACTGGACAATAAAAAGGGCAAATGAAATATACTATTAATGGATACAAAGAAATGCTTATGCAGGAATGTAAAGTGCAGTACTAAAGGAGTATGTCCATCCAATATGGTCATTTTTATGATTGTTAGATAGTAAAAATAAAAAAATTAATAACCTGTACATGTTAATACATCAGATCTTTCCAGTGGTTAAGTTTTCGTCTTTATGATCTGCATGTTGAAGTAATTTCTCAAATGTCTACTAACCACAATAGTAGTTACCATAGAAATAAGCATTGAATATATATTCTGCTATATTATTAACATGTGGGAGTTCTGCCTGCTTGGCACTTTTGATTCACTACATCAAGTTGTCTCTATTCCATTTTATGACAGGTTCCTTTTCTTTTAACATTAATGATAGGAGGATTTCCTTAAGACTTTCTCTACCAGTTTTAAAACAAATCAAGTCTATTTTTTTTGCTATCACATGCTAGAAGAGTTGTAACTTTTAAGCATGTAGTCCTGCACTTTCAAGGTTTGATATGTTTAAAAAAAAAAAAAAGTTTTATAGCGACTGAAGCTGGGAGAAATGCATCCACTATGCTTTAGATATAAAAATATGTAACAGTATACAAATACATCCAGATACTTTATAGAATACATTGGTTTTAAATTCTGATAATTTGATAATCGTTTGACATTTCCAAAGCACAGTAGTTGTGCTCTTGGTAGTAGTAAGCTAGAACTCTGGAATTTATTTGTTATCCTTGTTCAGTTTGTTAATCCAGGGTGTTTTATCAAGAATTGAAATGGGTACAGGAGCATCTTCTGATTTTCTAATCCCAGTACTAAGGCTATTCTTGCACAAGCCTCTGAACCTGTGTGTCTCTTGACCCATTAATGATGGGAATACTAAAAAGCAAGTGGGGTGAAATGGTATAAAATGTTTCCAATACAGATTTAATGTCCTAATGTCTGTTGAGGAAAACAATATTCATTTTTCATGGAGTGCCACAGAAGTTGAAGAGTCTCTGGAGCTGGCGTGCTTATCTGTGACTTGGAAATAGGGGGTTACAGTGCATCTAGGTGATTTCTTTCATGATATTTCTTGGTTTTCAGCTTCAGGCACACTTTGTGTTTGAATGCAAATTCCTGGCTTTTAATCTTTTAAAATGGAGGTTTTGCTGGTTATAAATAGCTAAATGTTACCAGTTTCTTAATTAGATTAATAGGGAGAGAAAACCAAGTTAGAAACTGGTGATTATTTTGTCGCACAAACTATTTTTAATTGAGGTGGGCGAGCATAGTAGGAGTTAAGGGGTAAAGCATTTTGCTGCTTTATGTAAAAATAGATTAATGCATGACGTTTCTGATTAAAAAAACCCCACCCCACTGTGTATTAGCATAATGGAAAATTTACATACTATGTAGACTTCTTTGTCAGTTTTGTATGTAAAAATTTAAGTGAATTGATAAAGTTGCTTAACTGGCAGCCCTAGGAAGAGCGTCTCCTCCCACATTCACAGGGTACCGTAAGCAGTGGTTTGCACTTCACTGGCAGGCATGTGCTGACCCACTTCTAGAAGTAAAATGTGTTGGAGTTCATTCCCTCCCTGTTGTGGTCCTTGCTTTCTCTGTTATGGAAGAGAGAGATCCAGTGTGATGCACCTTACTTGCTAAAAAAACTGACTGTTGATTCCATGATAATCAAATCTTACAGCAATTCAGTTTTTACCAATTTCTTCCACCCTTAGTAGTACTCTTGTCAGGACTGTTTCTGATCACTAGCAGTGGACTTGATTGCAGTTTCGCAAGAAAATGCTGTCCCCAAAAGCTGTATATAACCAGATGCTCTTGGAACGGCAGACAAGCTGCAGACAAGGGACACAAGTGTAGCGGAAAAAAGTGCATCCTTCATTTGTATTGGATGCAACAGCTTCCGTAAGTAAGGAACGTAATCATATTTTTCTGCCTCAGTATATGGATGAAACCTACCTAATCACAGTGCTTGGATGATGGTGCTTTTTTGTGTAGATAGTACTTATTAATTAGAAAAATCATATGAAGATACGAAATATTATAGCTTTACATTCTATAGGCTGCACTTAGAAACTAAGGCTGAGAAGTGCTTGGTGCTATATTTGGTAGGTCAGGGTTAACTTAGAATGATGTCACTGTGGAGGTGTAATTTTTATATATACTGACAAATTTACAGCAACTAGATAACATATTCATTTGCTTTGCTAAACAGGTAGAAGCAACAGTTGCCTGCGAAATATTAGCATTGCATACCAGTTAAAAGTCTGTGTAGAGTTAATGCAGTTCTGGGAATCCTGTGGATCCATGCAAAGTTTGTCAGTGAATATTGTCCCATAAATATGCTAGCTAGCTTTCAATTGATTTGTTATAATTTAGGCAGAATGTTTTAGTCATTTCTGTCAGCCGCTAGTATATTCTTCCCACATCTCAATAGTGACTAATCACAGACGCTAGTGAAGCACTCTGTATAATTCTTCCTGCCTTAATGGCTCTTCCCAACACCTGCATTCACTAGCTAATATGAATGCTATTTGAATTTTCATGGGAAGAATACAAAGGTGTGTGTGTGTGGCTGCCTGTGTATGAGATGGTTTACTTCCTTAAAAAAAAAAAAAAAAAAAAAAAAAAAAGACATTTTAGGAGTATTGGACTTGGAAGCAACACACTCCATAGTAGGAATTTGCTTTGCAGCAGTGCCTGGCCTAATATCTCGGGGGTTCTTTTTTGCTTTGGTTGGGGGTTTTAGTTTCTTTTTTCAATAGCTTTGTGGGTTTGCTTTCTTCTAGGTGTGAAAATTGAGACTTCCTTTCCCCCATCTTACTCTTTTTTTTTCTTTTTTTTTTTTTTTTTCCCCTTCACTTTAGAGGAGTAACTGTTCACTTGTTTTGCAACGCTTTATTTACTTTGAAGACTAACTGTAGTGCACTCTACTGCCATTCTTTAAGCTAAATAGGAATAGGAATAATGTCAATGAAGCAGGAAAATATTTTACTTGATTTTGGAAACTGACGTTGTTGTGGCTAAAAAAAAAAAACCTTTGAAGCTCGTTCCAGAGAGTCTGGGATGTAGCTAATGCTTTAAAATGAGTGGCATAGAACGTTAACAGTATTGTTGATTAATTTTTTTCATTTTGGGCAACTTCAGATAGTACTTCTTCCCGCATGTTAGGAATGTGGCGACAGGCGTTGGCTTTGCATTTTGCTACTTTAGTGTTAACATTTAATTGCAGAGTCAAAGGAGACTTTCAGGCTAGAGAGTACGTGCAGTTAAAAGTTGTCAAATGGCAACTTTATGTGTTGAGTAAAATCTTGTTCAAATATTATCTGCTTGTTGAACTGGCAGGGCCTGACGGCGTTGCTGAGACCGGAGAAGCAGTTGTCTTTTTACCCGCAGCTGTATAATCCCTGTACTCTGCAGCACGTATTGCTGGGGGATTTGTGCTTGCCTCCAGATCCGTAGCTCTAAGGAAGGTTATGTGCTCGTATTCCCAGAAAGGGCTGGATGTCCCCAGTCTTTAAAATCTGTCTTTACTAGGGTATTTGTACCACAAGTTTTTTTCACTCTCAAATAAAACTGGCAACTTTCAGAACGGGCAGGCTGTCGTGCTTGTGAGTGTGAGCAAAACGAGGAAATACAGGAGGAAAATGATCTGCAGAGCTGTTTTGTGGGGGGCTAACCAGAGCGAGAATCGCGCTGCTGCCGCCAGCTTCTGCGTTATTCCAGCTTTTTTTGAACCCTGTGGTTCATGCCCCGAGTACCGCACTACAAAACAAGGGGGGGTTCACTGAACTCTCCTTCCCCCGCCCCCAGTCCTTCAAGCCTTGGTAGTTGGCCTATTTCTCTCTATGTGAAATGCTGTATGCCTGAAGGTCGTTTTAATTGTACTCGATGTCACTGTCAGTTAGATATGGATCGCCTGGGTAAGGAAAAGCAAAGTAATCTGTTATTTGGCAGTGATTGAGATCAGAAAAATGAAATACTGGAAATGATGTCATTAATCAAACCCCTGAGCAGCTACAGCTTGAAGTGGTGTCTATATAGAAAAATAAATAAATAAAATACAGGTTTGTCCAGGGATCGCATCTGAACTAAGGAAAAAAAAAAAATAATCAATTAGATCTCTATTACAATTGCTGAGTTTTGTAATAGTGATTATTGTCTTGTTGGAAAGCGTGAGGCAGTGCATGTCCTTTTTAACAAGAACTTTGTCCTTGGTAACTATAAAATAGCACGTGCTGTAGCAGTGTTTTCTTGCTGATGGATCTGACAGGACAACTATCTGTACTTTTCTTTCTATTTCCCCTACAGCCATCCCTTCCTGTCCTGTATACACTTTCCAGTCAAGCTACACATGAAGCAGTTCATCTCCTTTGCAGAATGTTGGTCTTTGATCCAGTAAGTATGATTTAAAATTATTTCTAATACTTTTTGTTTTAACAGTTTTTGTTGTCTGCTACTTAAATGAAGATTTTAAATAAAGGACTGCTTTAACTGATTTTCTTCTACATTGCATTTTGGTACTTTTCGGTCTGCAAAAGATGTAAAAGTATAATCCTATAATTGGTCAATTAATTTCCCCCTGGAATGGGGTTTTCGCATTTAAAATCCAGTGGTCTTTTGAAGAAAGCTACGCTAGAGTGAGAAAGATGAGGGCGTTCATGAATCATGCTATCTTTTCCTAGCTAGGTGTAGGTAGCAGAACATCAGATACTTTGATGCAGTTCTAATTAGAGATGCGTGGGTGTTCATGGTCTTGCAACACACAAAAAATTCCTTCTACATCCACACAGTCACATAACAGGATCTTTTTTCCACTGAGCATCTGTTTTTCTAATAAAAATTTGCTGCTGTGGATTTTGGATTTCATTTCTTGGGCTTATTATACAAAAGTGTCACTAGAAAATCTGATACCTGAATCGATGATCTTAGTTATTTCATCTTTACAGGAAAATCTCTAACATTTCAAATGAAAAATAGACAAATTGACTGAACTGCAAAGGAGGAAGCTTGAAATTGATAAAGTATTCAGAAGGCAGTACCTCTTGATTTTATTTTTTTAAACCTTAAGATCACTTTACTAAACAAAAACATAGAAGTGCTAAATCATAACTTCCACGTAAACAAACTTAATTTGTTTCCTTTCTAACTCCCTCAACACTCAGAATACTATTATTCCCAGATCACATTTAAATAAATGTGGGTTTCTTTTTTTTAAAGAATCAGGACAATCCTTTAGAACAGGTGATTTTAATTTAATCTAAAAAATATCCTGGGAATTGGGACAGTTGGGTTGTACTTCAAGCTTTGCCACTGCTTTTGCTCTGTAACTTTGAGCAAGTAACTTTTGTTCTTTTTGTGTTTTGGTTTGCTTTGTTTTAATTCACCTGTAACAATGGATTTCATTACACCTTGAATTTACAGTTGCACTTCTGTCTGCAATTCTTTAGAAACAGATAGTATTCTCCTTTTTTGATGGGGTGGTGTTGGACACCTAGAGATTGAGTACTTTGCTTGAGTTATGCACAAGAAACAGTCTCAGTAATGTGGAAGTAGACTTTATAATTTAAACGATTGCGCTGACAACCTTCTTCCCTGCACTTCCATCACCACTTGTTTTCTGAAACTTGCCCTGTAAAGTATTTCTCAGAACTCCAGATGCCACATCTTGAATTATTCTGTTATCAGTGATGCTTAAATTTGTGTTTTGCTTTAAATAGGTCCTTAAGGACACATGAAAATGTTTTGCAGAGCATGGACCTACAAAATGCCATATTTGCTAACATTAAATTCTTTGGGCTTATTTTGATTTATTGTAGGAGTCATAATTTTAAGGTTATCTGGAGAAAGCAGTTATTGAAAAATATATTTCTAAAAATTATATTGGCAGCATTTTCTATCATTAGCTATGGTACAGAAAGGCCAATGTCATCTTAGCAATGCTGCTTGTTTCTAAGTAAAATCTTCCCCCTAGTGGCAGTGTTTGCAGATCTAAAACATTTTCTGACCTGAACTAATCTTTTAACGTGATTAGGTGTTTATAAAACAATTTAGAACTAATTGATGCATAAGTATTCTTTAGACTGTTTCAATACCTCTGAAAATATCCTAACTCTTTTTTTTTTCCCCTTTAAATGCAATATTTCAGTCCAAAAGGATATCTGCTAAGGATGCCTTAGCTCACCCGTATCTCGATGAAGGGCGGTTGCGATACCACACTTGTATGTGTAAATGTTGTTTTTCCACATCTACTGGAAGAGTTTATACTAGTGATTTTGAACCCATCACTAATCCCAAATTTGATGACACTTTTGAAAAGAACCTCAGTTCTGTTCGGCAGGTTAAAGGTGAGTAGTAATTAACCTTTGCATCTGCATTTATCTTCCTGCTCCATCCTTTAGTAGTATGCAGTTAGGATGTGCAATCTGGATGCATATACTAACCCAGGTGGTTTTTTCTTTTAGGTATTTTCCCATAGTAGATACCAGAAATAATTTCTTTTCACTAAAAGAGCAGAATTGCTGGTAAACCTTCTGACATAATATAATATCACACATGTTAGGTGACGTGCAGAAGTCTATTGGTTTCAGACCTTAATAGCGTTCTTCTCTGATGTCAGTGCTCCCCATGCCACTCTTTTGTTGAAGGATTGCACCAGGGGGGAAGGGGAAGTCACTATCGTTGCCTTTTTGAGGTGCGAGGTGTTGCCTTGATAGCTGTCCTGCAGAAAGGGTCAGCATCATCAAGTAACTGAAGCTGAGTAGTCTCATAGTTCTCCTGCTCCATTTCCTCTAATCCGTCACAGTCTGCTCACGCCGAAATGTCCATGTCAAGTGCCTTTACAGCAGGCGCTGTCATAAGCTCTGTTGCTGGTGCCACGCTGCGGTTCTGGCAGCAATGCGGAGGATGCGCTCTGGGTCGTGACATGCTGTCATGAGGAAAATCAATCTTGAGGCCTGGGAGAGGAAGCTACTGCTGCAGGTGGTTACTAAATGCCAGCAGTTGCTTTGTGGCCCTAGAGATTTGAAGTCTGATTCCGTCATAGCAAACAAGCCATAAAATAGACTTTGTTTCTTTGGAAATCAGATGCAATCAGGAAAGCAGTGCTTTTATGAGAGCAATACAATATGAGAAATAGTAGTAGGGATCTAGGTTCTGTTTGGTGGCAGCTCACATAACTCAAGAGGAAGAGAGGGAGAAGAAATGTGTTACCTCAGCAGTTTCTAACAAACAATTCGGTCATTTGGGACAAAAATACTCCATGATGTTGCCATGATAATGTGACTTATTTCGGATGTATCCTGAACTTGTAATTCTGAAATTCACATTTACGGTTCCTACAAGTTCAAGTAACGTTGTTTTCTTTTTATCCTGTTATTCTTTCCGTTTCCCTCCTCTCTTTGGCCATCGCTTTTCAGAGCTGTACATAGTTCTGCTGTCTTCTCTGAAATCTGTTGTTCTAAAAGCTGCCTTTAAAGTTTGCTGACAGCAATGCAGATTCCAGCACGTTGCCTCTAACGTACCATCCGGGCGTATGGAGCTCTGTTCTGGCAACCATCGCTGCTGCTTATAGAGGAGCAGCCCGTTGCCAAACCTTCCAGGCTCTGTTTTTCGGGGGGTGTGTGTGCACGCGTGTGTGTGAGAAGATGTTTTGTCTGGCAACTGTACATAGAGTTTCTCTTTCCTTACGAAAATGTACTTTTTTGTTTTAGTCATCTCAAGTGGCAGTTTCGTGCTTGGTGGTAGTAACTGAATTCATGAATCAAACTGGACTGAGTAATAGAACTGCGTTCTTGGTATTTGCAAGCCAAGTTCAAGTTGAGAATTCTTTGTTTTTCAAAAAGTTATACCCTAAAATTGGGATTTAATCTATAGCTGGTTATCATCAGTTCAGTATTATAGTGGCAATTGGGGTTTTATTTTTATATACGTTTATTTCAGTGTGCATGTAAGAGTTCTGTGTGAATTTCTGCTATGAGGTATGGCATCAGACTAGATTTAGGGAAGCTGGAGTTCTTTTATCCTCACTAAAATGCACTTTCAGTAAAGGAAGCTACATTTTCCTCCAGTCTACATTGCATTTTACTGAAGCGACAAGTGTTAATGGTATGGTGTTTTTTATTTTTCTCCTATGTACAGAAATAATTCATCAGTTCATTCTGGAACAGCAGAAAGGAAACAGAGTGCCTCTCTGCATCAACCCTCAGTCTGCTGCTTTTAAGAGCTTTATTAGGTAACTGTATGTAATCACATCTGATATTAATTCACATTTATTAGTAGTACAGAATTCACACATCCAATATGTTTTTATGTTTTAAGTTTCTGAGAGTAGGAAAGGCCCACAGATAACTTCTGCAAAAAGATACCTTAAGGACATGCATGGTTACATTTAAAAAATACTTTCATGAGTTCTTCTAGAATTTCAGTAAAATGTGCAAAAGTTTCAAGTAATATTTTTGCGTAAAAGTACAGAAGTCAGACTAAAAATTAGAATTGAAAGATTGACAAGTTGAATTCTGATTGTAGAATTGCACCGTAAAAACATTGAAATTAATGACTCATAGATGAAGAATCGTTAAGAAAATAAGTAGAAAAAGGATAGCGAAATATTTATTGTCAGTGTTGTTAACTGTTGGTCCTGGGGTGTTTTGGGTCAGTTTGGTTCGGGTTTGGGCTTTTTTTTGTTTTCCTTGAAATGTTTGCTTACTGGTTGAGCATTAGCTTTCTTGTCTATTAGCTATTGCAAATGAACACTGATTTTCTGTATCACCTGCATTCTAGTTCCACGGTTGCTCAACCATCTGAGATGCCGCCATCTCCACTGGTTTGGGAATAAAGTGGAAGATAATATACTACTGAAGATGTAATGTAGCTTTCCACTGGAGTCTGGGATTTGCAATTCTGGAGGTTAATCATGCTTGTACTGTAATTTTACTAATGAAGTTTTAAATTAACAACCACTACTTGTACAATATGAATAATATTTAGAAATGTACTAGACTTTTAATCTTGTAAAGTGGTTGTGCTTTTAGAAGAAAATATTTTACCCAGAGTTGCACGTGTTTTATGAATTCTAGTGCAGCTGTGATGGCTCAGCTCAGAACAAACAGAATTGAACCAAATTTGGGGAGGTTTTTTCTTTTTTCTTTTTTCTTTTTTTTTTTTTTTTTTAATTGAAGTGAGATTGTACAAAAAGATAGACATACATTTTGATATTGAGCCATTCCTGAAGATTTTGGGTTTTCTAAAACTAAGGAATACAGAAAACTTGACTGCGACCAATCATGAAGTCACGTCGGGGTGACAGTGACCACAGTAAGTGGCCATGTCACCTGATGATCAAATCCTATAAATAGCTTCTCACTAGAGCTGTGATGGTGATGTGTGCTGTTCTAAAATCAAATGTTGTGAGTAGAGAGAATGAGTTTGTGACTAGGAGAGACTAAACTTCTGTTTCCTTACCCAGTATAAATATATATATATATTTAATCTATTTTTATTAGAAGTTTTTCTGCTCTTTCTTACATAAAACCCCCCAGCATGCATCTTCTATGTGTGTAAATAATTCCATTTATGGGCTAATTTCAGAGATCCCTGACATCATTGCTGTATAGAGAGAAACTAGCTTGCACATTTTAGGTCTGTGAAATTTTGTGAGAACTTTTTCCTGCACTGGACAGTTGAGAGAAAAAAAAAAAAAAAAAAAAAAGGAAAAAAAAAAAGCACATAGGGAATTATGTTAATTGTGTTCGTGTCTTTAGGCGAAGCTGTGGAAGTCTTGAAATGTCACAGTAGTAAATAACTTTTATTACTTTTTGGCTAATTCTTTTTCTGTTGGAACACTGAATTCTGTGCATATGTATATATGAACACAAATTGAAGGCCTCTACCTCCTGGAGTATACAACTTGGTTTGTTTACCTCCACATGATTTTTTTTTTTTTTTAAGTTCAGTGTGGAGACTTGAAACTTGAATGTCCCTTCCAACTTTTATATTTAAAACAAGACTAGAAAATTGAAGACTGTTTTTCACCTGTACAAAGAAATACTAAAGGGTGGTCTTAAAATTTGAGCATTGGTCTGGAGAAAAACCATGGTGTTTGTTATGGACAATTAACTGTTAAAGTTATTGTAAGTTATCTGTATTTAGCAGAGTATTTTCAACAAGAGTGATCTGAGCTGAAATTGGAGACTATTAGTAAGTTATGTTTGGAAGTTTTAACTTCAATGAAGTAATTATTTGCTGTGAAAGAGACAAACATTGAATAACTGAACAAAGATGGTGCAATATCTTTGTTTTTTATGAGGCTCCTGAGAATAAAACCAACTGAAGCATTT
The DNA here is from genome assembly GCA_013389945.1 of Fregata magnificens. NCBI lineage: Eukaryota > Metazoa > Chordata > Aves > Suliformes > Fregatidae > Fregata > Fregata magnificens. The sequence goes on from WAAD01035266.1 coordinate 27,601, forward strand.
CAATTCACTTGAATGAGAAACGTGTTTTAATTAAAAGAGCCCGAGAAGACACTGGTATGAAAGGTAAAATCTCAGAGGTTGGTCAGTTAATGTGGCACACTTGCTGGTCACTTTGTAAAATGTAGATTTGAAGTACAGTGGTGAAAACATTAAATGTGACATTTGAAAAAGAAGTGGTGGTATCTTTATTTCCTGTCTGATCTCCCACCTTTATTTAAGAATAAGTTGTTACAATCTTGATTAAATACTGCCGAAATGAATGCCAGTAAAGAGAGTTTATAACATGTTGTTTTTTGCCACGGTTTTGATTTTTTACACTCGCATGCATACGCACACACATATATATACACATATATATGAATTCTTAAACAAAATATTCATTTACTCTCTAAGCTTGGTCCTGGATAAAGGCAAAACTTGCCGATTAAATCAAAACAAGCAATTGACTTGCACTTTATTGGGAGGTTGAAAGACGTCCAGTCACAGATGGATTTTACTTAATTTGCAAAGTTCGTGTCGTTTTTTTCAGCACAAATGCTTTCGTTGTTTTCTGTAGTCCTAATGCAAAGAATCCAACGTGCAGTGGTGTTGCAGAATATGACTGCAAATGTTCATGTTTTATGAGTATGACCTTTTTAAAGATCAAACAAATTGAACTGCATAGTTCAAGCCTCCGGACCTCACAAGAAATAAACTGATAAGCCTTCTTAGCATGTGCTCTCTTCCCAGGGCTGGCACAGATACTGTTTGTGACTCATGTATATGCCTCTTCTTCAAACTTCTTCTTAGAAGCCTCCATACTGTTATGAGCTAAATTTTAACATGTTTTAGAACTGGTGATGGTGGTGTCATTATTGCTTCATGGTTGTCTGTTGCTAAAGCGTAGTTGTCATTAATTCACTGCCATTTTTGCTTAGTCTGCTCGTTAGATTCTCCTTCAGCGTAAGGCTACAGTACAAATGGGCACTTTACTCGTTGGGTCTTCTCATTTTGACACGCAGTTTTGTCAAGGTGTGAGCACATAATGACACAACTGGCAAGGACCGCTTTGTGCATCAGTGTATTTTTTGGAGCTAATTGCTGGAGGTCCATGGGTTAATCGCGTTCGTAAACATAAAAAGAATGAAATGTCTTTTGGACATTTACCTTTCAGCGTGTCTTCATACGGATGTGGGCAAGGCGCTGTGCAGAATGAGTAACTGAAATTGGCACAAAAGTGTAACTAAAATTGTGTGTGCAAATATATATATAAAAAAATATGGTTATGTTTTCTGTAGCCTCAACTGCATTTTACATGTTTAATGTGAATCGACTACAATGAAAGTGAGAGCTCTTAAGAGCTGTCTTTGACAGAGACTTCTGCTTCTGAAGTGAAAGCACACATGTATACAGTGATCTAGACGTGAGGTCATCAAGAGCTTCTTTCTTTCCCAAAGAGGTTAAAATCTGGCTTGCAGTTTTCAGAGTTGCATTTTAATCGGTTTTAAGCTTTGTTGATGTCAATGTCGAATGAATTACAGATTGTAATCATAAGTTTTAAGCTCTCTAAATATAGCTTCTGCATCTCCTTTTATTAATTGTGCCTTGAGAAGAGTACAGAAGTAGTGAGTGCAAAGAATAACTTCAAAATTATTCACCAATTGTCAAAGGAACATCCACATATTAGAAGGCCTGATCTCTTTGTGTGTACATCTTGAAGGTGGTGCAAAGAAGCTAAACCAGATCAGCTAGGGAAAAAGCAAGTTGCTAAAATCCCTTTCCTGATGTATGGTGAACTATCACCGACTGATTCAAGTCAATTCATTTATGAAGGTTACAAAGTGCTTTTCTCCTTCAGCCAATTTATTAGTGGCGTATTTGGGACTTTACTGTTTGACCTGCTGGGAGTGTATGAATGCTCACCAGACTGAACAGATGGTTTTAATATTTACCGGGTAGCAATTTTTCTAATCATCTTTTTTACCCTTTATTTGTTTTAGTAACAGAGTATCTTGAGATCCTTGAACTGTTTGTTCTTTGTAACTTTTTAAAGTTCTTCTGTCAAGTATAACTTGATAGGAAATTCTGTTTGCTGTACTTCTGTAATCCTGCTCAGGTATGGTTACTTTAAAACTGTTTGTGACATCGATAAATGGGGGAGACTGGAATCCCAGCAGATAATTGATATATAATCTGCGTGTACACCTTGGACAACTTCTGTGCTTAATAAAGGATGGAATCAGACCCACTGAATTATCTGATTATGCTGTAACCTGCTGCGGTGACTGTTTAAGCTCTGTAGGTCAGGATCGACTCGTCAAGGGAAGGCACGTCGGTACGGGTAAAGAAATTGGGTTTTTCCCCAGCTTGATCCTAGATGCAAAATTAAGAGGGAAAGAAATCTTTAAATCTCGTAGCTTTAAAATTTGTAGAAGATAGCCTAGCCTGTCAGAAACTGTTGTACAAGAGGCGGTTAATGGTCGGCACGTCTCTTTTTTTCCTGGCTCCTGCCCTTGGCTAAGAGGTGGGAGAAATTGGTAAAAGCTACGGGAAAACGCGGTACCAGGGGGGAGCGCGGCCCGCGGTGGGGCCGCCCGAGCAGCGGGCGCAGAACCGGGCTGCGGCGAGTGAGGGAGCTGTGCCGGGGCTGCTTTGCGCGGGGAGCTGGGCACCCCACNCCTCCACCCGCGGGGCGTGAGTAGGGGCCGGGGGCTGCCTGGGGGCGAGGGCGTGGGACAGAAGCGAACGTGCGCGGAGCCTTCCCCTTGATTTCACGGCTCCGGTGGCCTTTTTTACAAAATCTAGTATGTGGAGACGTAAGGGGGGAGAAAAAAAAAATGCAGTGAATGTCCTAAAATGAAATAGTATTTAAAAATAATTCCATATTTGCTACCTACGTGATGACATATTTTTCGTCGAGTCATTCATTTGGGAAGGACAAGAACTGTGATTGTTTATCGGCGCGTTTAGCAGCTGTGACCGATTTTTTTTTTTTTTTTTTAATTTGTAACTCAGACGTGCGCGGGCTGCTCCTTTCAGTTTAAACGCCCGCAGTCACAGGGGCACACCAGAAAAGTCCTCGACGAATCGATGCTGTGGATGATAATTGCCCCAGTATGGTACGTTGCATGTTTTGCAGGTAGAGCGAAGCAAACTGGCGCAATAAAAACAGTTTGCGTAGGAATGTACCTGCTGCCCTACCTTTACGTACCGCATTAACGCCCTACAGATGCCGTCGGCGCCGAGCACGCCGCCGCGTGCCCCCTGGATGTGGCTGTCGCTGCCTTGGGCACTCTGTGATCCTGATTTTCACTCGTACTCCTGCCAAAAACGTAAAAGCGAATTGTTACCGCTGCAGAAGCAGGCATACTAGCAACTAAATTTATTAGTAAAAACCTCTGGTTTGCTGGGTTTTGACTAAACTGATAGAAGACAATAAACATAATAAAGTTAATTAAAATAATAGTTGGACAGAAGACAATCAATTCAACTCGTCATCAGGATGAGATCAGCCATAACTTCCTATCCAAGCCTTACAATTAGTGAATTTGATTTTTGCCATTGGAATTGCCAGTAGAATTCCTCCATTATGGAAACCATTTTTAATTAATAGTTAACCAGCAAATCTCAATACCTATCTCTCCGTTCAAAGTCCACCTTAAAGCCATGCTGGAATTTACTTTTCTGTCATGGAAACTAATTGCAAGTCACTAATCCAAAATTATTCCGTCAAGCTGTTGGAGGAGCAGTAGCCGGCCACAAACCTTGTGATCTAACGATGCGCTCCCGGACCAAACGAGGCCCCAGGCTCCTCTTGCCTTGGTGAGACCTGGCTGGGGTCACACCTCCTGGTTAGACACGGCAAGTGCCTGCGGGTATTTGCAAGACTGAGCCCACCTCAGCTGGTCAGAAAGAGGGAAACACAAGAGTTCTTCAATATCTGCTAGCGTCAAGGTGCAGATCTTTTGTTGTTTGGGTTTTTTCTGGTAAGAAATGACATTTCAGAAACAGTTTTTGGAAAGCAACTGCACTTAATGCTGTAGTAATCCTAAAATTGCCTGTAGTGCAAATTTAATACATACTTAACGGAAAGGGTTCATCACCTTAAAGAGTTCAGAAATGTGGTCCCTATTAAAACTGAACTGCAGTGTGAAGCCTTGTGTACTGAGATGAGATCACTTGATTTTCCCACTGCACTGACGGCTTCATCTGACCGCCAGACGAGGGTCACAATTTTTCCTCTGTTGCGGTTGACGTTCAGTGTATTAATCTCGTTCTTTTTCTTAAGTTGACAGAGTTGTTACAGTGGTATGCCGCCACCTTTAGAGACCCCATGATGCTCCAGCCGCCGGAGTGGTTTAAGGCGTTTATATATTGCGAAGCCTTCTTACAAATGCCTTTCTTCCCCATTGCAGTATACGCCTTCTTAAAAGGTTGGTACGAAACGAGTGTAAGAACATGTCCTGTGCAGCATTTCTGCATAATGCTTGCTTTCTGTACAGCAGAGAAAGTTTATTTATCAGTCTTAGGCAATTATAAGGACGTACCACGTGGAGTGGAGTGCTGTGCTATCTTCATGGCAACTTTCCTCTGAGAAAGCAGCATAGAATAAGGCCTGCCAGAAACAAAAACTGCGACTATAGGCCCTTTTCCACTGCAGCCATTTACATGTAGCCAGCGTCAACGTTTGACATCTGGCACGCTTCCAAGGCAGATAAAGTTCTGGGTCAAGCCTGTGTACTCATTTCGTTACTTTAAAACTTTCACGGTCACACCATCCCTCTAAATTTCCATACAGGTAAATAATTTTCCTGGGTTGCTGCTAGTACCTGGTTTTTCCTACTACCTATGGAGTATGACATACGGCTCATCCTGTCAGAGATAGAGCAGTTAATGTTGTGTTCATTTAAAAGCCACTGAATTCTGCTTGTTTCGAAATACTTCAATATTGTTTCCTTTTGGCTTCTGTACAGGTGGCTGCAAATGGATAAGGACTCCTGCAATTATCTACTCCACCCATGTAGCTACAACTTTGTTTGCTATCCTTGCGCATATCCTGTTCCATGATTTCTCAAAGTCTGAGCATTTGGGACCTCAGACACAACGTGAGCGCCTAATTCTGCTATCTATATACGTGCCATATTTGCTGATACCACTTCTGATTCTTTTTACCATGCTCTCCAACCCCCATTACAACCACGTGGAGAAAAGGAAAAGGAAGTAGTCCGCTATAACAGTTGTGAGCACAACACTCATACTGGTTTTGATTCAGACCCTGTGCTGACGTAGTCCTCTGGGACAAACATCTGTCTTGTGTTGTTGGCTGCAACAGCTATTACCAGAGCATCTGGCTCCTGCAAGAAAAATTTGAATTGGTTTGAGTTTACAGCTCTCCCTTAATCACAAACAGCTTTGGCAGACACCTGTATTAGCAAGTCCATGTGGTTTCTGGGCACAGGCAGGTGAAGGGACCTCGCTCCTCTCCCACTGTCAGTTTTGTGCAGTACATCTGTAGTAGGAAAATAAATAACCATTTGACGTGTAACTAACTGTGTGATGGGGGGGTGGAAATTATACCTGATGCTTTTCTTTCCAGGACAACTGTTAGAAAACCACTTAAGTAAGAAATTTGTCTTCCAAGAGCATATTCTGCAAAACCCGTAACTGCTTATACATGGATGTGCAAAGCTGTTCTTTTGAAGCATTTCAAATCATATAGTAATTCTTAACTTCCTTGCCCTCTCCTTTAAAATGTCACCATTGTGCTTAATTGTAAATGTCTGATCAGTGATAGATGTGCCAAAATCTGGATTTCCGAATGCTTAAAGTGAACTTTGTTTGACAATGAGGCATACTTCCTAGAGGATTTTGAAGTATTCAGGAATTGTAAACAAGGATTTGTAAATTTCTCTTCCATGAAATCACTTCTAGTATGGAAATAAATAACTAAACACATTAAACTGCATTTAATCTTCTTAAGGGAATGACTAAAAGGAACTTAAAATGACCACGAGATCGTAGATAGTTCATTCGGTAAATATGCGTAAGTTAGAGTAAATAAAACCTACTACTGATAGAAATTGTGGGCTGGTGGGTTTTTTTTAAGTTGTCAATCTGATCTGCAAGAATCAAACTTGGAGACTTGTGTAAAATTACAAGTCACCAAGAAGGCTCTTCAGTCAGCCTATATATTTCAGGACTTCACTGGTATAAAATTTAAATCTTCCCCAGGCTTTGAAAAGAAGGCCAACATTTCCATATTTAGTTGCCTAAAGACAGACATAAAATGCATCTGTTTGCACTTAAACATGAGGCTTGATTTTAGATCACAGGCATTCAGTTTTTCAGTGTCAGATTCGTATTTATAGTTTATATATACTCCCGGTGTCACTGTACACTTAGAATGGTTTGTCGCATCAGTTTGCAGTTCTATCACTAATAATGCCCATGAAAGAATTCTACTCTAATATTACTACCTGTATGGACATACCTCAGGCATAAGTTCTTAATTCTGCCATATTTTGTGCTTTTTTTGTGTGTCTGTAATTGATCCGTTCTGTTAATCATAAATTTCTGGGTTTTTTTCCCCCCTAACTCTATAGAAAAAAATAATCTGGTCAATATAGATAAAACTTACTGCTGCTTCTGTGCTGTGTCTTTACAGACGTGAAAAAATACTACATATAGGAAAATCATTCTGTCTAGCCAGGGAGTTGTAAACTCTTGAGCTCAAAAATAACACAGCAGAAGCAACGAATTCTGGTATATCCAGGAAGTCTGAAAACAATTATTTATTTCATGATTTCTTTGAAAGAGCTGTACACTTCAAAAAGCGAGAGAAAGAACATAGCAACAGTAGTATTAATTCAACTATAATTTGAATTGGAACTACTGACTGTACAAAACTTTTATAAAATCAAAGGACAGAACAGTCTTTACATCTGTTTGTTAGAAAGCCCTCCTTATTGCCACTTTTAGTGTAATTCACACTGAATTAAAAGACACTTCCATTTGTACAAACCATCTCTTCATTCATACACAGTGAAAAATTGCATATTTTTGAAATTCTCAAGATTCTGGAATGATCAAGTTTCCAAGTTAGTTTGTTTTTATCTTAAAATCCTCTATTTCTGAAAAATGAATTGGTCAATGAATTCGTTCTGGTCTGCTTCAATTTTACACAGAGTCTCATACTCTATTCGGTATCTGAAAGAAAAAAACAAACAGTTACCAGCTGCATCCGGCCCATGTTAGATAGTTTGGTACAACGTTCACTGGTCTCTGGTGAAGGAAAGTTGTTAGGCTACGCGTGTAAGTCATCTGCAAAGCGGTGGCTGCGTGAGTTAGACTTTGCAGTTCTAAAGTTCCTTTACAAGTCAGACACGTCGTGCTGTATTACAGTTTTATTCATTTCTTCAACTGCATGATCTCATGCCACCTCTGTTTATTTAGCCACAAAGTCATCAGAGATGAACTATCTTGATGAGTGGCAGACAGGGCCTTAAGTTAACTCCAGGCTTGTGGCTCTGCATGGCTCCACGCGTGCTTTGTGCGGGAGGACACGCCTTCGCTGCAGACGGACTGTTTGAACAAGCTTAGACAGCGTCCTGCAGCCAAGCACAGATGGTGAGATTGACCATCCAGCCTACATAACGCCCCAAAAGTATTTCATAGAAAACTCACCTTTCCAGCTGCATCTTTTTCTCAGCTATTAAAGCCTGAAGTTGCTGTTCCTGAGCTTCTCTTTGCTTTGCTATAGACTTCAGCAAATTTCGTGCACCGATGGCCTGTCAAAAAAGGATGGTCAGTGATGCAGTTGCATTGCGTGTTTTGTTTTTTTTTTTTTAACCCCTTTCACTACTAGCAGGTTGACTTTGAAGTGTTTCAGCCATGCTAACAATAAAGGAGGGTCACATCTGGATACTGAATGGTTGTTGGAACAGGCAAAGTCCCTGCAGAGGCTGGGCAGATCAGGACGTTTGAGGCTTCCTTCAAACTCAAGGAACAGAGCTCAATGACTCCTGGAAATACAAACTGATCACTGGTGACTGGTCCTACAGATAAGACAAGGTCTGGTTATAATTTTTTCCCCGGAACAAATAAGGAAAAAGCAATTACCTACAATTGTGCTAAACATTAATTTCTATTGCCACAGTAACACGTAAAAAGCCCACACCACTTGGTGTCACATAGAAATACATAAAGAACATTTCAAAGGTAGTTATAGAACTATTCACTGATCTGGTCTTTAGAAAGCCCTTCTCCTCCTCGCAGAGCCTCTCATGCCTCTTGAGGACAAAGCTCTACTAGTAGAAGGAGTGCTTAAAAAATACCTGTTCTATTTATGTGCAAATAAGCAGCAACAGTAGGACTGTTAAATGCAGGAGTAACGTGACACTCTGAGTGTGCCTATAAAAGTCTTCTAGACGTTAATATCAATTAAAAAGACCCAGATGTTCATAGTGCAGACAGATGTTAACTACCATGGAAATGCCTGTATGAGACTGACAGAAAAAGACGCTTATGCTGTAAAAGGAGAGATCTGGTTTTTCATGCACAGTACAAAGCAGAGTACATGACAAGCCAGTAATTAATTGCACAGTACCTTCATCTTCTCGCTTTCAGCAGCTTTTGCCAGTTGATCAACAAGTTCAATTAAGCTACCCACTATTTTTTGAAACTCTACGATTTCTGCGAAGAAAAAAGAATCGTCAAGCAATATGCAAAACACCCCTAAAGAAGACTAATGCTTCTACTACATGCTACAATTTTTAGATGCGGCTTATATTTTTAGGGTTTACTGTAAACAGGTGCATTTTAAGATTTCCTTTGCTGTCAGACAGGCTATAAAAGGGGAAAGAAAAGAGCCTCGCAGTGTCCACGACAGCCACCACAGCCCTTTGCGCCCCGGTCTGCTTTCCGAACCCCTCTCCGAGCTACTGAGGAGCGCTTAGCCAGGCTGGCGGCAGCCCAGACACGGCGCTACTACGGCTACATCTCGTCAGAAAACGCTGCTGTCCGGGCAGGCACCGGACCAGCTCCCGGCCAGGCGGCTGCGGCTTTCGGGGGGCCGCCGGGCCCGGC
>WAAD01035266.1:37291-55046 GCA_013389945.1 Fregata magnificens
CCTCCCCCGGTGTGTGAGGCTTCGGTGCGTGCCGCCGCCCGGCCGCGCTCCCCCTGCGCAGCCCTGGCCTGGCGGGGCCTGGGGGCGCCGAGAAACCGGGAGGACCCTTTGGTGGCAACCCGGGAGGGGCTGGAGGATTTAGGCCAAAAGCGCGCCCGGTTTGCGAGCGGCGCTGCGCAGGAGGGGTGGGCGTTTGGGGTTTTTTTCCCCTTGAGCCGTTAAGATTGTTCCTTTTTATGGAAGTTCTCAACAGGGGCCATTTCCTGATGCGATGTCCTAGCTGTTGTGTCATTGTTCCGCAGTCTTCCTCCTGCCTCCCACGCAAGGCAGGAAGGAAGGGACGTAGAACATGTTCTCTTGTGTTAATGGGGCTAATTGAAGGTTACATTACTGTTTACAGCAAAAGCCTCCTGGCTTATTAGTTAACGAACACGTTATAGTACCGACTCCTACTTGTGGTGGCTGTGTAGGGGATTCTGCTCATATTTGGCTTCGTTCTGCTTGGTCAGAGAAGTAAGTAGAGGCCTGAAGTGGTAGAGCTGACTGAAAACTTGAGTCTAATGAGTATGTTCAGACAGATCGCTGCTGAAACTGGCGAGCTCTGCGTCTGCATTTCTCTCTCCTTACAGAATCAGCCTGGCCGTCTGTACAAGCATGCCTTTGTTGTAAAGAAGGTGTTGCTGAGGGCGGGACATCAATGACAGATGTGTATTCCTAAGGTGTATTTCCATTGTTACCAAAGGTCTTAACTGCGAGACAAGGCGTAGTTGCTTCTGGTCTTGGTTTACTTATGCGTAATGGGTTATAGTGACCTGTGACTAGCTTGGAGGAACTGTGTTACTCGCAAGGCTTGGACAATTTCTGATTGATTTCTCTATAACCCTTAGCTGCTTTGTTTGAGTAACGAACTTCCTATATAACACCATGACCACAATGCACAGGTTTTGGTTGCTGCTGTTTGCTTACCAGTCGGGAATTACTTTTCTGGCCAGTTCTGTGTGTAGCGTGCAGTTGTCTTTGACTTAGGTTTGCTCATGGACTACTTGACTCAAGTGATGTAGTCAGAAGAACTTTGTCTTGCCCAGATGCAGGGTGAAGCTTGCTATTGCGTTTTATGGTGATTAGTTGAAAGTAGAGAATGATGGCAGCTAGTGGGAGTTCCAGTTAAAGCATTTATAGACAAACTGAGGTTTTTGGCACTCAAATTCTTAGAATTGGTTTGTGTCTCGATGATTTGCACAACATTTTCATTGCTTGTTGTTTCATAGACATTGTAGTGCTTGCTTAATTAGAATAATTGAGTTGGGAATCATGGAGTAACGTATTTTAGGTGTTGTTCTAAGTTCAGTAGTTATTCAGATCTCTGGCGATTTTAAGATACCATCTGTAGCTGCCAAGTAATTTGCTGTACAGATGGATGGTTGTGGGTTTTTTTCTATGTTGGAAGCTGAGGTGGGGTGAGAAGGACGAGGGATGTAGGAAGAATAACAATATAATTAGCAGGTTATTATATTTATTTATAAAAGGTTATTCATGTGCTATGGGCATAGAACAGAGAAGGGAGGAGATATTTGTGGTCTGAAAGAGTTTTAAAAAAACAACAACAAAAAAAACCCAACAGCAAAATGTTTTTGAGAACAATAATTATTAGAAGAAGGATAGGTAAGAAACTTGTATTTGTACTTTTCTGGTTAAAGAACTTCAGATCTGGCCCGTTAGTTTCATTCTTTTATTTGTTTGTTTCCATTTTGAGCTTATTGTTGATAGAAAGATAAGCATAGTGAGACTGGAGAGAGAAAGAAGCAGTGAATGTCTAGCTGGCTTTTTAATTGAGACAGATATTCCAAAGACTGGACATACTTGGTGGTGGGGGGTGTTAAATTAGTTTGGTTTTTGTTTTTTGTTTTTTAATTAAAACTGCATTGACTGCATTCTGGGATGGAAGAAGAAGAGTTTTGAATGAGAGGACTTGCCAGGAAATAGAACGTTATGGTCCAGCATTTCAGTGTCAAGGCATTTGAAAAGACATTTGGAAATGTCTCCAGTTAAAAAACGAAGCAACAGCAACAAACTCCACACATATAGATACACACCCCAGCTGATGGAAGGGCAGAAAGCTCTTCCATTGTGTTTCAGCTCTGCACAAAGAGTTGCATTCTTTTGGGAAGTTGAGAGGGAGCTGAATTCCAGCTAGTGTTTAAACTTGAACTGCGGTGTTGTATGGTGTTTGTAGTGTTGGCTGAAGACAAAATAACAGGAAGTCTGGAAAAGTTGAACGTGCCTCGCTAACAGTAATGCAACTATAACTTGACTGCATTATATTGCTGCGTGAGTTGTCTGAAAAACAGCTAAATCTTGTTTTGTCAGAATGTGTGTAGATGTGTCCTTAGGAGTCTCCTGGAAGTACCTCTTCTTTAACGTGGGCTGCATGTTTTTGTTGTAAATGGAAATTCCAGGCTTCCATATTGATCTCAGACATTTCTGTTTCAAGGGTCCATTGGTTATGACCGCTTTTGCCTTGCCGTCCTCGTCTGGTGACTTGTGACTCTTCACCAATCACGGCGGAATCCATCAAGCCCACGCTCTGCAGGGTTGTCATCTACCTACAGAAGGAGATGTCAGGGGACACGTGTCTAACCACCACCCTTTGTCCAGCTGCAGGGCCCAAGCCCAAAACTTGCAGCTTCAAAGGAGGCAGCCTTGGTAACAAGTATGTGCGACTAAATGTTGGGGGCTCTTTGTATTACACTACAGTACAAGTACTGACCAGGCACGACACAATGCTTAAGGCCATGTTCAGCGGCAGAATGGAAGTGCTCACAGACAAGGAAGGTAAGGGAATGTCTTTTGTCGTTGAGAATTTTGTAAAACAACTGGGTTTTGCTGGTGGTTTTTTAAATGTCTTAAGACTACCCTCAGCTAAGGATGTAGGGAAAGATAATTTCCAAAAATAACTTGGAACATGAGGCAGCCAGCTCCCATTGGCACTAACAATCCTCTGTGCTTTTTAAAAATGTGTTCGTTACTAAAATTAACTAGCGGAAGGGCTGATTCTCTTTCCTATGATCACAGCTGGTATGCAGATTGTTGATGATGTTATGAAGACTGAACAGACAGTATGTGGGTTGTCATTTATGTGGTGTCATATAGTGGCATCATTCGAAATGCGCATGTGGGGAGAGCCAGTCAGTTTTCACCTTTAAAACCCAGGATAGCCTTGCTTGCTATGTTGAAAATTCTTTTTTTCCTCCTCTCAGCAGCATGTTCCGCTTGTGGCTTACAATGCTGTGACAGTATCTAGCCGTCAGTCAAGTAGTATGTCACCTACTGCTGGACACTGAATATTGGCATTATAAAAATACATAATAAATTATAGAGAGTGGTACAAGTAAGATGACCAGTATCAGCAATGGCTACGAGTGCTTTCGTTTTCCTTTCTTTAGTAGTCCAGGGCAAAATGATACCTTAGGAATGAAGGTTGTGGCACTGTGGAGAAGAGGCTGAGAGAGGTTGGCAAGTATTTAACCTTTTGGTGTTTCTGAACACTCTTATGCAAAAGCTCTTCTGCATGCCCAGATTATATCAGTTTAAACCTGATGCGCAACATGTGTTTACTTAAACTGAAACAAGTCCTTGTGGATTTTGCATATCATTTAAAGCAAGTTCCCTTTCAGTAGGCTGGGTCTTGTTGAGTGTTACATGCAACTAAATCCATTTAGTCCAGCAGTTTTGTGTAAGAGCCTCAGCCTGCATGGAGGACAAGGTTCATCTTCTGATAGCTACAGCTGGAGAATCTAGCGCTGGTTTAGTCTACTTTCCTATGTTGTTTTCTGTACCTAGGTCCCAAAATAACATGTTTTTGCCTGCCTTCACATTATGGAAAAGGGTTTGGCACTGTATTAAGCCCTCTGCCTGTGTGTGTCCTACATTGTTATTGTTTGCCAGCAAGTCAGACATCCTGTTTCCTAGTGAATGTGACTTCAGGGATGTTTTAAAATTGCAAGAACTGTCTGTCTGCTACTGTTTCCTGTGCTGCATCCCCTCTCCGCTCCCTCCTGATCTCTCTCTGTCCTGTTGTTTGTTCCTATTTGGAGAGTAGAACAGCCTTTTTGCCATACTGGGTTTTCTGGGCTAGTCTACCTTTTAGCATCTTCGGAACACTTCTCTCTCTAACTTCGAACAACAGCAGATGTTCAACAGCAGGTGGAAAACTGCGAAATCCTTCTCATTAGGGCACAGAACTTATCCCAAATCTACTTGTTGCAAACATTTGTGAATTCTCTCTTCTAGTCTTTCCTTGGCTTTCTTAGTTATGTTTCTAAGTTATAAGTATCATGTGCAGTTTCAGGAAACATTAGGCTTATTTATCCTGTCTGAGGAGCTTTTTCTTGCCCCCTAGTGTTGAGGTGATTGAAATGATGTGACGGTTATTTTTCAGGCTGGATCCTTATAGATCGTTGTGGGAAGCACTTCGGAACAATTCTAAACTATCTCCGAGATGACACGATTGCACTTCCAAAACACAGACAGGAGATCAAAGAGTTGATGGCAGAAGCCAAATATTATCTTATTCAGGGCTTAGTGGACATGTGCCAAGCAGCCCTGCAGGTAAGATATAGAAGTAGCCTGTAAAGTTTTTCATGGGTATTTTGCTTATAAAATTTACTTAAGACAACTCAAAAGAGTATTTCATGGCCTTAGAGATGGTATCAAGTCTTAGATGTACAAGACAGCCTGGAAAGAAAATGAGACAGCAGTCAGGTAAGTTGTAAGATCTTATCCAGTACGTTTATCAAAGCCATAGTTATCCTTGCTCTGTATGCATACCTGGGATTCTGCGATGCTTTGAATAAGAGATGAAACTTAGTTTATGATCTCCCTGGAAATGTTTTCAGACCCATGTGCTATCATGGCGCAGCCTTTCAGGCCACAGGTGCCTGTGCTCTGAAGGCATTCAGTGCAGTTAGTGAGGTGGTTGCATTATCAAGGGAGCTATTTTTTTGTAAGAAGAGAAAGATTGTGCCCTGGTTAGATTATATGAGTCTAGAATGTGCAAGATGTAGATTCAAGTTCCTGTCATACTGGAGATGTCATTTGCCTTTGTGCTTCCATTCAGTTTTCCAGCCGCCCCCTCAGAATGGGGCCAGTAGCACTTTTCTACTTCACAGGGCTGCCGGGAGGATGAATAAAGTAGAAACTGTATTCACAGTTTCTCACTTAAATAGAGGGACTGGTTCTCTTCTGTTTCTATTTTTTTTTATTTTATTCAGGAAATAGATAGTGAATGTGTTCCTCTTGTGTGAAATGAAATAAAAGCCCGAAACTTAAAGGAAACTGATTGAATAAACATGATTATTTTGAGCATATGTTTTAAGAGACCTTATGGCATTTGTCTAAATTTCCCCCAAGTTATGTCACTTCTAATTGGATAATCTTTATAGGCAGAATGGGTTTGAATCTTTGAAAACATGGTAACTTTTTTCTAAGTTTGAAGCTTAATGGAGAAAAAGACCTATATGGTAAGCACTGATTACTTTAAGGACTTTTCTTTGTATCAGTTCACCACTACTCTTTGCAAATATGTAAGCCCATAGTAGCTTTATTCACTTTACTAGTCCCTATGAGTTCAGCTGATTGAAATCAGCTTGCTCTGCCAACTTTTTAATAAGGTTAGCCCAGATGCAGTATGTATAACTTATTAGTCTTAAGATTGTGAAATGAATGTTTCTTGCAGGACAAAAGGTAGTAATTGATAAATACCTCGCATACAAAATTCAATAGACTTCTTGTATCCGTTGAAAGAAATGCAAAGCCACATTGACAATTTTCCTTCTGGTTTGGAATTTAAAACCTTTCTTCTAAAACCAAAATGTTCTAAGGCTTTCCTGTTAGCTATTGAGCTTTCCTTAATTTGCTATGTGAGGAATCTGGAGTCACAGGCTGTACTACATGCCCTTGATTGTTGCTTTTGTATCACAAGGGGCTGAAGTCTGTTTCGGTGACATGCTGTTCTCGCCAAATGTTCAGTTCATAGTGGCTGATATTCTTATATACTGCAGTGTTTTGAGTTGATTAAAACTAGTGCAAACTCTTACTATCCTTTTCTTCAAAAAAGGATAGAACAATTAACCCACTTAAACCAAATATGACTTGAGCTCAGAGTCCTTGCTACAGCTAAGAAGGACATCCACCTGCATCCCAGTATTTCAATTACCGCTGCCTTCTGTGGATAAGAAATCTCTCGGCTGTATTTCTGGGTTGCAGATCAAGGTAATGGGCTGTGGTTACTATAGCAACACAGAGCTTTTCCTTTGCATCACAGGATTTGGGAACGTGGCCGGAGGGGTTGGAGAAGACAGCAGCAGCAGATGTTAGCTTTAGCATTTACCTCTCTTGAGTTTATTTCCTCTCTCTCTTCTTTCTTTAAAACAGGACAAGAAAGACTTGTATGAACCTGTCTGTAGCATCCCTATTATCACATCTCCAAAAGAAGAAGAGAGACTGATAGAATCATCAATGAAAGTAACTGTTTCTTCACAACTATCCAGTGAGAAACTGAATTTTTGCTAAATGTATTCAAACACAGAACTTACCTTTTCTGCCTTTTTTCTTTCTCTCCCAATAGCCTGTTGTTAAGCTGCTTTATAACAGAAGCAACAACAAATACTCCTATACCAGGTATGTCAGTTTTTCCCCCACTGTAATGGGAAAATTCCCCTTTGACTATGGGAGTGGAGGAAGATGTGGTACGACCTGACTTGGGGTTGTGGGGTTGGTTTTTTTTTTTTTTTTGGTTGGTTGGTTTTTTTTTTTTTTTTTTCTTTTTTTTTTTTATTACAACAGTGCTCTTCTATGGATTTGAGTGCAGTTATTTTTGATTGATGTGGATCTAAACAGGGGAGAACACAACAGCCCGTATCTGTTGAAGTCTAGTGTACAGTTCAGTTGTGTGAGAAAGAGGAACAGAAACAAGGGACAAGAGATAAGAATGATGAGGCTATTAATACTGGCTGAAACTAGATGTAACTGAGGTAATGCAACACAGAGTGTTACCTTGTCAATGCAAAGCTAATGCAGCCATAATCCTTACCTCATCAGTTTAGCTTTACTTTTGAGTCTGCATATACCTCTGCCAGCATTCTTTTGCTCTGACCTACAGAAATCCTTGATGTTCCAGCACCTCCAGTGCCTCTAAATGAATTAATTATTTGGTTACAAAGGAAAGTATCTGTTCTGCTCAGGAACAACCCAGATAGGGCCAGGGCAGGAATTTACTGGCTTTCCTCCTGTATAAAGTAACATTACTTATTTAGTTTTATGCTGTAACTGTCCTGATTCCTTTGTTACGATGCTATGAGAATGGCTTTGGATTTTCCCAAACCAGTCATTGAAGTGATGTGAGTAATCCTTTATGCTATGCAGAATCCTCATTTTCAGCCTTTTCAGTCTGAGATGCAATCTTGGAAGGTTTTTCCTCTAGACAAACTGATTGTCTATCTATCTGTCAGAGAGATGGATTCTAACAATCGTGATATTTCAGGTAGTCAGGAAATGCTGCCTGCGGGAGTGCTGAAGAGCAGCCTGTTTTTGAGCAGACTGCTGTATCTGCCAGTCGTGTTGCACTCCTCCCTGTGTAACCCTTTAGCTTACGGCAGTGATGCTAAAGCAAGCACAGAATAGCGTATTAGTCACCATGGGTCTGGAAATGTAAACGTGCTAGTAATGAGAGCAACAGAATCCTAGATACCAGGAGGTGCTGGTATCTCAACTAGCTGTAGGGTTCTAATTATTCCTTGCACGTGAATCTGCATGCCTTGATGGTGTTTAAATGAGGCATCTTTATTTAAATTCCACACTGGCTGCTAGCAAGGAAAGATTTTTTTCCTTCTGTTCTTCCTAATCGACAGTATAAAAGGAGCTTTCTCAGTTACGTTGTCAGTGTGGTCTAATAATGAAGACTTCTACATTCTTTTCCCAGCTCTGCCACTTGACAGAGCCTGGGACTTATCACTGGCTGAATCCCAGCTTGCTTTATCAAATGATTCTTGCGAGCTGTAGATTTTGTCTGGTTGCACACCATGCTTTTTTGATTTAGATCTGAACAGAAATACTTCTCAGGCTAAGTATTTTATGTAAAGCCCAGTCAGCTGTTCTTATTAGCAGTGTCTTGATTCACAAGTATTTCGCAGCCTTCCTGGACCACTTGCAAAAGTTAAGATACTGCATACAAAAGTGCGATGTCCTGTCTCTGGGTCGATTCTTGGCAGCAGGGTGTGAACCTTGAGCTTCTGGGTCCAAAGAGTAGGGAATTTTACTGTTAAAGCTGGCATGGTTGGCTTTGTTGTCTAGGCAATAATATGTTCACTAATTTCCATATATCCGCACACAATTTCCCAGCCACCTATAAAAAGACGCAAAGGGGCACAGAATACTTACTTTTGATACAGCTGCATTCAAGCTAATATCAGAGGACTAAGGCTTTTAGGTTGGGTTTTTTTTGTTTTTTTTTTTTACTTGATCAAATTGCACGTTGATTAGCCATGATGTTGTTATTTAAGTAAAATATTTAAAATTTTAAGTATAGCTTTCTGATAGCTTTACGTGATTTTAAAGCTATAATACTATGTATATTTTTTTTTTCTCTAGAACATCTAGATCTTGCTTTGAAAAGTAATTAAGATCCTACATTGTGCTGGCTGTCAATAAAACTTAGTTTCCTAAATAATGTATTCACCCTAGAAATTTGTGTATGGTATCACTAGTGTTATGTGCAGAACACCTTGCTTTTTAGCTGGCCTCCTAACACCGTTGACTCTTTGGACTTTTGCTGTTACTAAGCTAAAGAGAACTGCAGTTAGCATATGATTTAATCATCTTGAGCATCAGTCAAGAGATAGTTGTAGATAGTTGATGTAATGATTTGGGAAATTGTGCTGTCGTTATTAATTATATAACTTGACCTCTAAAGGCTGGTGTGTTTGCTCATGGGGATCAGAGCATCTTATTTGTATGTGAAATTGGCTATTGCCCTCCCTTTTCTTGGCAGCATATGGCAATGAGTCACTACTTATTTGTATTCTGCAGTTAGATCAATGCTTAAAACTGGTGGAATAGGCATGTAAATTCTGTAGAGATGGCCAGCTGAAAAACCACAAAAACCTTATTCCTTCTTTTGTTGCTGTGTTTCAGTAACTCAGATGACAACTTACTGAAGAACATAGAACTGTTTGACAAACTCTCTCTCCGATTCAACGGCAGAGTTCTTTTCATTAAGGATGTTATAGGGGATGAAATCTGCTGCTGGTCTTTCTATGGACAGGGTCGGAAACTTGCTGAAGTCTGTTGTACCTCTATAGTGTATGCTACAGAGAAGAAGCAAACCAAGGTAATGGAGTTTTATCTATCTGTCTCCTACGGTTTAAAAAAAATCAAGTTGATGATACATTGCAGAAAGATACAGATTTTGTATAACTTAAGCCAAATTGCTAGAGGCAAGCAATGTCATTTATTGGAAAAGCTTTGATACCAACTCTCCTGAATATTGACTGGAATTGATGGTCAGCGACATCAAAATTAGTAGGGTGGCTCACTGCTTAGGGGGCTGCAGGATGAGCTGGTGTCTTGGTAAAAGATGCTGCATACTAGATAGAATTCAGAGAAGACTAAATATGGTAGCAGGTTTGAAGAAGGAAAGACTGAGAATGGTAATTCTGAAAGCACGTGCGTTTTAGCACTAGTATCTTAGAAAGTTGATAGACTTTGTGTCCCTAAAGCATGTAAATGCCTTTAAATTCTTCTCTAATTAAATGAAGTAAAGATCTAATTCTGCTCCTAATTATACCTGCATAGGTTTACTTCATTGCAGTTACTTTGTGCTGTGTTTCACTTGCACTGATGTAATCATTGTATGTAATTGGACTAAATGGTTGTGTCTGGGAGTATAAATTTCTCCAGAGTGTTGGAAAATATATGCCAAAAAGGAGAAGACTGAAACTGATCTGTCCCAACCTGAGTAACTGAAATGGATGGGATGAAAGTAATGAAATGGAAACTTGAGCTCAAACGCTTTTTAGAAACATGATATTTTTATTATCATTGTGCTTTTATGTGCAAAACTATAGAATATCTGTTAAAAAAAAAAAGTTCAGCAGGAGTGCAGATTCCCAATAATCAACCTATCTTGATTTTCCCACATTTGCAGCAATTTTTTTCATAGTCTTCCTGCCTTTTATTTTGCGAAGGTTAGCTAAAGACTTGCTTTCAAGCACAGTACATCCTAAAGAGATGAGTTACGTGCATGAAAATATGATGTTAAATCTACAGAGTTTCCCTAAGTTCAGGAGTTAACTTCTGACTTGCAGTGGTGCAGGCAAGGTGACCTGGATCCAACATTAGCACTAAAGAATCAGAAATACTGTATTCCATTCTGGGACAATCTAAAAGAAGAGGTGAGGTAGGCAATCTGGTGGCGGGAGTAATTCTCTACTAGGAATTAGACTACTTTGCTCATCTTTCTAATTTACAATTGTTTTACTCTATAGTGTGTGTCTTTTTATGGCTCAAGTATCTTTTTACTTATGGGTATGTGTTCAGTCATGTTATCCTGTATAGGTCAGGAAAAGGACATGTGCTGTTTTTTGTAGGTTGAATTCCCTGAGGCACGAATTTATGAGGAAACACTAAATGTCTTACTATATGAAACACCACGGGTTCCTGATAACTCTCTGCTGGAAGCAACAAGCAGGAGCCGAAGCCAGGCCTCTCACAGTGAGGATGATGAGGGTTTTGAACTTCGTGACCGAGTGCGCCGAATCCATGTGAAGAGATACAGCACCTATGACGACCGTCAGCTTGGCCACTAGCGTATCAGTCGAGGAGACAGGGTTTGGTGTCAAGGCTTGTATCGATATTCTTTGAGGGAGATCAGGAAGTAGGGAGGGATCAGTTGGACTCTGTGGATTGATCTTCATTTGGCTTCTTGGCTCCCTAGAGAAGCAAATGGGCATTTGTGCGCACAAAGCAACACTGAAGGCCAAGGGCTTTGAGAACTAAGATATTAATTTTGCACCATGTGCTTTAGATACAGACTGGCCCCCTTTTCATGCCATGTGAGGAATGGAAGTCAGAATACCGATTCTGACGGTTTGTGGTTGCTCTTTTGTATCTAATGACTTGCCAGTTTTCTTACTTCCTGTGAGAAGTACTGCTTTTCCTGAATGAGATTGCGTGATTTGAAAAATCTTTTTCCAGATACCTGCCCTTTTAGGTTTTTGTATAATGGAACTTCCGGCTTTTAAGTCAAGATACTGAAGAGTGGGTGGAGAGAACTTGAATGTGACTACTGTTAGCAAACACTACATCTGATAACCCCCAGAAGACATGGTTAGCTATCCAATAGTCAGGTGCACTGCACATGTGATTTCTCCCACCTCTTTCCCCCAGTACACATACAAAAGTTTGTGTTGCAAGATAGCTGTCTTTAAAACTCATTAATTCTAAGGCAAGCTCTTCCAAAGAGGTAAGAGTCAAGTCATCAAAAAACCTCCCGTTGTGAAAAATGAGAAAACTTTGAAAATTTAAATATAGGTGTAATGACTTGTCTTGGGAGATTGAGAAATGGGTATGGTGAAGGAAGAAACTTCTTCAAGTAAGAAAACTTCAGGAATAGATTGCGGCAGGGTTGCCATTGTTTAGGCTTGTGATAGTATAATCCTGTTTATATAAACAGTGGCAATCTGGGGAATTAGTTTTACATTAGTTTTGTTCTGTGGCCCAAAAGTGCTATTTGATGTTAAATTTCTCAAGCAGCAGGGGAAAATGTCAGTGACTGGGGAAGTACAGACTAAACAATTTATAATGCTAGATAATGTTCACATGCTGAAGGGTGAATTCAAGTTTTGTGTTCTGAATCCCTTTTAGAGCATAGAAGTTGAAGTGGAAAGGGAAGAATGGTCATAAAAATCTTGTTCTAGCATGAAACTGCTTTGGACAACATTTTATAATGCTAGATAATGTTCACATGCTGAAGGGTGAATTCAAGTTTTGTGTTCTGAATCCCTTCTAGAGCATAGAAGTTGAAGTGGAAAGGGGAGAATGGTCATAAAAATCTTGTTCTAGCATGAAACTGCTTTGGACACAGGAGAGAGGTAGCTTATACTGAATTTTAAACTGGAATAATCACTTTTATTCTGAGTGCTTGGCTGGGTGCTAATTGTAAGGGGCCTTTCAGGAGGTTGGAGTCAAGGCTGCTCTGCAAATTGGGTCTCTGGAAACAGTTTGAGGTTTAGTATGAAAGGTTGTTAATGTATTTTTAAATGTTTGCCTCTGTTTCGGCTGTAGGTTGCAGATTCAAATTCTACCATTGTCATAAACAGTTACTACTTGATGGCTGTTCATTGGCGGCTATGGACATGTGACAGCAGTGGAGCATGCTCCACAACTGCTTTTATGTTCCCATATTGTACATGCACAGGGAAGCTTCAGATCCTGCGATGGTTAGTCTTGAAGTACTTTGACCAGTGCCAAATCCTCCCATAAGTTTTAAAGCAAATTACTGCAGAAGCCTGACAAGAAAATAATCCCAAATTAATACAGTGAAGTCATAAGTAGAATTAAGATGGTAGATGGTTTGGTGATAATAGAGGCAGGGAAAGGAACAAAAAAATTATTTCCACTCATTTAGGCTTTTGAAAGTGAAATTGTTGAGGCTTGGTAAGAAAACACTAATGGCCTTTGTTTTTTTTTCATTGCTTAGCCAGGCCTCTACATGTGGCAGGCATTCACTTAATTCTCCTCACATTCAGGAAGTAGCATTGCCACAGTAATGCACCTGCCTTTTTGTGAAAGGCCTCTTTAAAACTCTAATAACCTCTTTTCTTTTTATATTGTTCTCTGTAAGTTGTTTTCCAGCTGGTTTTTCTATTATGCCAGTGAAAATACAGCTGCTGAAATTAGTTTTGACAAAGATTTTTGTGGGGTTTTTTCTTTAATTCTGCTAGAGTGTGATGTGGATTTTTAAAAATTTTTTTCCCTCCACTGACACTATTTAAATTACACTGTGGTGGGTGCTTCGAAGCTACCAGCAGAGCCTGTAGTGATAAGGTCTTTGTGCTGTACTTGATAGCTTCAACTTATTCTCTTGTACTTTTTTTTTTCATCTTGTAACAAATAAGACTGCCATTTAAAATTCATGTGTGGCACTTCTGTTTCTTGGCAAATGATTTATATTATTTTTTTCTTGTTGCTATCATAGTGAATGTTAACAGATTAAGTAAATGATGCTGGTAGTCTTGCAAAACTGTGTTTAAAAGAAGTTGTAAGCAGAAAAATGTCGTCTTTGCTTTTCTTTTCTCTGGGGAGTATGGGTATGGGAAGGAGTGTGTGTGCAAGAAAATGAGTGTCAGATCTGTGTGCTAGTCCAGAGGCTTTCATTCGTGGTTGGATTCTGTACTCCCGGGATTCATTAATGAAATGGATTCAAACTGTGAATTATTACACTGTAAGAAGCAGAGAAAAGCTTGTGTTTTTGTTTAGTTGGTTTTCTTTTCCCTGTCTCCCATAGCCAACAAGTAGTATTAATTTCTGATTTGAATTTAGTTTAATCTTGGAAACAAACTGCATTGAGAACCATCTGGGTTGTCAGAATCTTTTAAAAAGTGCAAAATAACTTTGTGGTGTTTGTGGAATATCAGTAAGAACTGTAAGCAGTTACAAATGTTTTTAAAATATGTACAGATATCCTTTTCATTTCACCTTCTTCTGTCATACCTGTGCATTCTCCCTTCTCTGCCCCCAATTAGTACTGATCACAAAACATCTGCTTTTAGATTAAGATATGACTAGAACTGGAATGATGTTAAACAATGTTTGGCCACTGTGGACAGAACACTGTCAGTCTGTAAGCTTTACTCAGAGTAATAATCTAATTGCATAAACACTAAGGTTTTCTCTATTCAAAAGACGTTTCAAAACCATGGTCTTCCTGTTCTTTGTCCTGAGAAGATTTTCAGGATGTGGCTGAGAGATCCCAGTTAAATGCCTGTGGTTGGGTTTGTCTAGCAGTTCTATAGTTCCCTCCACTGGTGGACAGATAGGAATGGGAAAACATCAGGAAATCCTCTGTGCAGGTGTGTTCTAGGAAGTGTGCTATTCGTACATGCACAAGCCTAAAATGATGGTAGTATTAGAGATCCCCTCCCTAGGTAGGGCTGCTATACTCGGGTTTCTGCTAAAATCTGGAATGCCCTGAGTTATTTCTTACCCGAGTGCTTACATAATTGGATAATTTACATGAAGTCTCAGTAAGTCTAAATGTAGACATGGATGCAGCCATCACTTACACAGTTCATGGGTTGAACATTTTTCTAATACAAGTGATAGAACACTATATTTTCTCTTAAGAGTCCTGCTTATCTGGAACTGCTCCAATACACGATGTCAACTGAATGTCCTTTCCACCAAAATCATGGCATGTTGATTTACACAGTCTCGGTACTACCAGGTTCTGATAATTTCAAATACTGTAGTTTTGATGTCACACATGCTTTGTACTCTCATCTTAATCATCCTTTACTTGATTAAAGGCTATAAATTGTTTTGACAAGAACATTCTAGACATTCTAGAACATGTTCTTACAACCTGGTATAATGGAGAAAAAGCAGCACTGAAAATGATAATGCAGTTTTGGACTGCAGCATTCACTTATTTGTAGTAAGCTGTCCACTTCTAGAGAGCAAACAGCTGTGCTTCCTAGAACTCTTTTCTGCTGGCTTTAAACATCACAAATTGTGATTCCTATTAAGACAATATAGATTTCTAATTATATGCCTTTGTCTGCAAGTTAAGAGACTTGTAGTGGCTTCCTACATAGACCATCACCAATGGACGTGTTTACTGATGTGCCTGTGAATTTATAGTAGCCTTTGGGAGAACGAAATGCCTTTTTGCCTCACTTGTATGAATTCTAACTACATCAGCTAGCATTCATTAGCTGCTGGAGCTCTTTCTGAAACCTTACTGTCCTCTTCACTCCTAAATTTACGTGAACTTTTGCGCGTTCAAGTATTATATTAAGCAGACTGAGAGAATGAATGGAAAACATTAACTGACATCTATACACAAGTAGTGTAATAAAGGGTTGCATGTTTCCGTAATGGGGTCCTCGCATATTGCAAAACAGCCTCAGTCTTTCTACAGAGGAGGAGACTTGGTGCCTTGAGTGAATGTCTTATGTTAAACAGCTTTTCAGTATCAGTGTTAATTAGGCAATAATGTCAAAAGAGAGAGCTCTGCAGGGTAGCAGCCTCCAACTGCTTGATAAATGCCAAGACAAAACTAAATGTTTAACCTTCACCTTGACATTTAGTTTTTGGAACAGGAGACATTTATCCTATCGTAACGTTCCATTCCGCTGACTTTTTCTCTCTTGCACTTCTGGGTTAAAATATGAAATAACTGACCGAGACTGGGAGGGCATTGGAGGGACCGATACTGTTGTGTTATTGAAAAGCTGCATTCTGCTTGGAACAGGCAATGTTTATTGTGGTTTTGATTAGATTTTTTTTTTCTCAAGGTTTTTTAATTTTCAGACAAAATTCACTCTTAAAAATACTGATGAAGTATACCTTAACTGAATGTGTCTGGCCCAGCAGTCCCTGTCTTACATAATTAGACTATATCTTCTGACAATCCTTGGCATTAAATCTTTACAGCCAAATTTCACACCATCCATTCTGTTAGGAGAACTGAGGTTTTATTAAGGGATGAGTGGGCATGAGTCCTGTTTCCAACTTTGCCACTAACTCGGTGACATACAGCAAGTCAGTTTTTCTGTATATGCATAATTTTTCCTCATCTGTAATAAAATGGTGGTAAGACCCTCCCCTACCTCAGAGGGATGTTGAAGCTTAATTTGTTTAATAATAGTAAAGGACTTTGGATGTCTATAATATTTTGTATCCAGAGGATAGCAAATATGATTGCTGATCTTGTTTAAACTGACGTTCTGTGATCAAGCTGTTCTCTTATAGCATGAGACTTTGTTTTATTTTTATGTCTAACTTTTAAGGGTCAGCCTTGTGGTTAAAATTCTTAGTTAATGCAGTAACCATATTAGCTATTGATTAAAGTGTTTTCTCTTTTATCAGTGCATTAAATGGAAATGGAACACTAGTTTTTAATAAAGTGTTATATTTTGTCTTCTGTGATTTTTCTTCAGTATCATGACTTTTTATTCGTCATGTTGATCTCTGCACTTTTGTTCTGCATTGTAGTTGTGATCCTCACCAAGTATTTGGGATTTCTGAACCACAGAAATACTGTATCAGCAAATGGCTTTTGTATTATATGGAGCTGTTGCTACCTTTCATCCACGCCCTGCATGTGCAGGCCATTTGTAGGAGGGATCAGGGTACTTACAGGTACACTGCAGGCAACTGGTTTTGATTTTTCTCTGGGTTTTTCCTTCAATTGTAGAACAATTCATTGGCTGCAGTGGTTTTTCATGTTCACGGAAATAACTTCATTTCCTAGTAAGAATCACAGAACATTTTGATCTTTCGTTAAGTCTACACACAATTTGTATTACCACAAAGGTAACCTAACTTGTATTTTGAAAATCTTTAACCTTTCTTGACTGACGGAGCAGCTTAGCAGGGAATTATATCCAGAGATTTAGTCTATGTTCTGCAGTAGGTGTGCTTTTGAGGTAGCCAACATAGTCTTATCTGTCTGTTCTGTTTAGCTGTTCTCTTTGCTGCTGTTACCCTGCTTTCTGAGCTAAGCCATAGAGGTGTTTTTGTTATAAGCAACAACTGCAAAAACTATTCCACAAAGTGTCTTTGAAAGAAGTTAGGTAATCCTTCTGTTTGGAAAGGTGAGAAACCTCTTTTAGGTAACTGTGGTTTCTAGTGTGTACTGGCTATTCTTTCCCACAGTTGTGTTGTGGAGAATTGGTTTACCTGTAAGGTAGGTGCTCCTACCCTGACTTTATGGTGTATGAGAGCTTGCAGAAACAGCCGACTTCTATTCATCGTGGTAGAACTTTTGGTTCTTGTGACTGGGTAATATGATTCAGTCTCCTCTGTCTGCTGCCTCTTTCAAAAATGGAACAACTCTTCTTTTTCCCTTTTCTGCCTGCACTAACGGAGGCCTGTCGTCTTCTCAGTGCGGTCCAGCTCCTCCTGCCTGCCATCTCGTCTTTTTTCTACACCGTTTCCTTGGGAGCTCTCCCTTTGCCTGGGTGTTTCTGTGGCATCTTTTCCTTTGCAGCCACAACTAATGTAGGATTTTCAGCAGTAGCTGGAGGACTGAACTGAGAACGAGCTCTGGTTTATTAAGTATCCCGAAAACCCCTGCTAAAGGAATGATCTTGCCTACATCCTTACTTGCTTCGGAAGGAAGAGCTTGAACACTTCCTGGGCCCTCCTTGCTGTTCTGCAAAGCGCTGTCCTTTTGCCAGCATCAGAAAGGGAATCAAACAAGCCGAGTATGCTGTTCGCTCGGCGATACGCGCTGGAAAAAGCAGATTTAACATACGTCACTAACCCGATGCTTCAACCCCCTTCCCTTCTCTAGAGAGGCCGGTGCGCTGCTGCTGCGCTCGCGGGGAGCTACTGAGCGTCTGGGATCCCCGGGCCCCTCCCGGGCCGAGGCTCCTTCAGGACCGGCGTGGGCAGGGGCTGGTGCCGAAGGAAACGGGGGCTCCCGGGCAGGCCCGCTGCGAGCCGGCGGCACCAGGCCCGCCCCGGCCAGGCA
>WAAD01035266.1:55275-177357 GCA_013389945.1 Fregata magnificens
CCCCCGCTTCCTCCGGGCTCGGCCTCCCGCGGCGGGTTCGGGCCGGTAACGAGGGGTTGAACCTTCCGCGTGATGAATTTGTTTAATCTCCCTTGTGGTGGGGCCGGTGGTTAAGAGTTTGCCTGGAGTAAATAACATAAAGCTTTGGCCGGATTGAATTAAAACCCAATTTCCCTTCAGGAGGCGATGAATGGGAAGTGGAGGATTTGTTCGGCTACAACTGTTTAACCCTTTCTGTGCTGCTGCTGTGGAATAGGTGACCTTCCCGTGACTGGAAAATAAATAAATAAAGGCGCTACTTAGGCAAGCTGTTGAAGTTGACATGTAACGCTGCTCCACAAACATGTCGGTGGTTTTGCTGGGTTTTTCCAAAGCGAACCTGGGGAGGAGAGATGCCGCGCTGTGGGCTTGCTCTTTCCTACCCCTGCAGCAGGGGATGGTTGTGTTCATCTGCTGAGGCAGGAGTCTGTAACGAGCTGATGGTCCCGGCTCCCTTTCCCTGGGGTTACGGTTTCCCTTATTACTCGTTCTTGGCTAACTTTTCCTTAGCTGTGAGTTTTAGAGGAGAAGGGGGGAAAATCAGTGATAAGGAAGCTAGTCCTAAGATACCTTCGGATGAATTGAATTAGCTCCCAAATGCCAGAGCCTTGGCAGAAGTGTCTGCTCCTGTGGTGTCAATACCTGCGCCTTAGGAAGCGTGCTGAGAAAGGGGGAGGAAGGCTGGGTTAATTTGGGTGGTTGTTCTACGAACAGTTGTGTGACATTTACATGCTGGGGCAATCTGAGATCCATTGGTGGATAACCTACCTAACACCCCGTGCCTGAATGGGGACGGTGGCATTTGGTCACGCTTGCATTCGGACTGGTAGTGCCTCAGTGTTCGCAAAGAACGATGCTGTTACCTGGTAGGATGTGCTCAGCAGGACAGAAGTCCTACTGTGCTTTGCACTTGGATGGAGTGGCTGCTTACTGCAGAGCAAGGTTTGTGCTGAGACCCGCTCCAAGAGGACGCTTTTTGGGGTCCCTGCCAAGGTGCTCTGGGAGGAGGTGCCTCGTGGTGTAAGCATGCCTTGGTCTAAGCACCTTTGTGAACGTGCTCCAGATGGAAGTGGCAGCATAGTAAGTGGACACCTCTCCCCAGTACACCCGCGTACCATATTTTGCATTTTTGTGGCATCGACTGTGTAACAGCTGTGTGTAGCTGCCTGTTGTTACACAGGAGCTAAGTGAAGATGTAATGCTTATCCATCACAGCAATAAAAATATTTTTTGAAAAACTAACTACCCTCCTGCTCCTTCCCCTCCTGCAGTTCACAACTGGGGAAATTAGAAGTGGTAGGAAAGCAAGATTCATCAAAGCTCAAGTGAAAAGTTGTTGCTATGGCCAAGGTTCCTGAGCCTGAATCTGGTGTCCTAAGACTTGTTAGTGCTGAAACCAGAAAATATCAGATGTTTCAGTCAGTGTCGGTTGACTGGAAGTGGTACAGTATGGTTAGACATGTAAAGAATTATCTGTATGCAAAATTCTAGGACCATGTCCTAGAATGACCCAGCCAGCACTTGGCTGCAGGGCACTGAGCAGGTGTTACCTATTGCTCGCTCAGATGTTAAATGCTGTGGCTTAATGCAGCCATGAACCTGCCACTTCATTTAGAAATGTTAGCTTAAACTAGGACCTCTGAGCCAAGATAGCATAAGGTTTGATTTAGAATTGCATGCACTTGCTCTCCTGGGTTAATGTTTAAATATATAAATAAATTTGAGAAATGTTTTCCAACTCTGAATGTTGCAATCTTGTGCTAATGTACAAGATTGAAAGTAAAATGTATTTTCATGATCCAAGCTAGCTCAAGCTGAGGAGATCAAGTGGTATATAATTAAAAAATCTGAGGCTAATTTGTGTTTAAAGTCTCTAAAATGCTTTTAATTGGACTCTATCTTTTAAATTACTTGAATAATGCTTGAAAGTGTTATTCGTACCTTCTATGTCGTCTGCATTTTTGTTTTGTCTTTGATTTGGTTTTTTTTTTTTTTCTTCTCCAAATCCTCACAAATGCTCTGTCAGAGGATTTATATTGGCTTGGGTTTTTGGGGGTTGCCCAGAGCTCTCTATCCTGAAATAGTCATGAGAGCTTTTTGGTGATTGTATGCCCATTAAGGTAACACCTCTTGTCTGTGTGCTGCACAGACCTGTAGACCCTGTCTGTTCTGCTCACATTCAGACAAATGGTATCAGGAGGCAGAGACACTGAGATTGAGCTCTTATTTTTCTTTTAAACAATCAATCAATGGAGCCAGGAATTGAATGCAAACCACTAGTATACCAACTGCCAGATTATGCTGCCCTTAACAACAGTAATTAACTTTTTCCGGTAGAACTTTCAACCTCATTTTTTATTGTGTGACTTTTCACACAGCCACTTATACCTGCGTGCATGTTGTGTGTTGGTGGTCTTGTTTTGCAAACTTGGCTAGTCCTTGTCCATTCTCAAAGTGATCATTCCCTTCACTTGCACTTTAAACCCAGGCTCTTCCTCCCATTGAATTATTTTCACATAACCTCAATATCTAATGGAGTTCAGAGTAAGCATATTCTTTCCGTATGTTGTTTACACTAAACCTATTAAAATTCAGTTGTCTTTGCAAAATATAAAATGGTTGTCTAGTCACTTGGTGCAAAGTGATTTTGTATTTTATTTTGTCTCTCCCTCTCAGCAAAAACTTTTGCATTTTTCCTTTGGGAAAATTTAATGTTGTTTACTTTTTCTCAGATGGGCTTTCAATTCCCACTGGTAAAGAATGTATTTTGTTGGCTCTAATAGAAAGGAGGACATGTAATGTGTTCTGAAAATTTAACTCTACTGGGATTCATGCTGAGGCTGCTTATAAGTTCACGTTTCAAACATTTATCCCTCTCTGCAGGAAAATCTGTTGTGACAAGTAGACTCATAAAACAGGCTTTTCTCTGGCCATTTCACTCTACCTACTGAAATGGCGGGGTTTTGCCATTTCTGGATTTAAACACAGCACTCTTTCTAGCTGTGAAACAAACAGGATAACAATAACCTTAGCAGTTTCACCCTGAAAAATTTCAGAGCACTTCAGAAATGCAATTGCTCATCTTACAACTAAAATGCAACCACTTCTGAGCAGAAATATAGTACTTATTTAACAGCTTGTATTTACACCACCCACTTCTTCATCAAGAGTAACGAAGAGTCAGTGCAGCAGGAGCGATCAATAAATGAGATGAACAGTAGCTACACAAGCTAAAGAAGGCACAGATACCAGACATAAGGTTTTCTCCTTTGAGGAAAAAATGCTGTGGGTTTTAACTGTGGTCTTGGTTGTTCCAGTATTTTATGAGCACTGTTCTTTGCCTCCGATGCTGCATTGTCCCCGTGGTGCTTCTCCTTCATGCTCCGTCATGATGCAGGGTTGGGGAAAGCGCTGCAACCTGTATTGTGAAAGAGTAGTGCTGGTCTGAAAGGTCGTTCCTAACCCTGAAGGTTGCAGATATGTTGAGGTGTGCTGAGTCAGCCCTGATCAGAAATCCATCATTGTAACAGCTTAGCAAAATTGTGGTAAGGCAAGTCCTAACTGTCTGTTCTCATTGGAGTGGACCAAGAACTCAACAGAAGGATGGAAAAGGCAACACCTGTGGGTCTCTTCCAGCCTTGTGCTTGTGAATAAATTGGTATATAGTCAGTGCATGTTGTGTCTTAGTAGTCTTCATTTTCTTGGTCTCTTATACCAGCAGGTTGCTGCAAAATTGGAGTTTATTTCAATTTTTAAAGCTTCCTTATAACAAAACTTGAAACATTAAACATAAAGACATTTCTCTTGTGTATTTGTTTAGTGCAACTTATTAAATAATCTGTGTTTTATGACCTATGTTTGGTGTTTGACTGCTTCTGAAAGTTTTGGTGATTGTTAGGTGTAGAAGAAAGTCAGAGCAGTGATCCATTATAACGTTTTTGCAAATGCATATCAACTTTTATTCAAGGAGCTTGCTTTGCTTTAGCTGAATAATGCTGCCACCAGGATGTTCTTCACTCCTCAAATGCCAAGATCTTTACTCAGGTAGACAGAGGTTTCCTATCCTTGCTTTCCAGTGGTTGGTAAACTTGGCGTACACATAGTCTGTTACCTTTTCCAGGGAGAGCAGAATGTCTTCTGAGCCTGTTGGTGAGGCCTGTTAAAGCTCTCTGTGGTTCCCCGATGCAGTGCTACTTCTGGTTCATGGATGGAGAGACTGAAAGGCACAGAAGTCGATGTGCTTGCTGCTTTTCTGCATGCTTGTACCACCTGGCAGGTGTAAATGAACAGCCTGGTTAAGATGAGTAGATCCTGTGTTGGTCTTACCAAGGAGGCACAGAGAAGGGGAGGGATGTTTCCAAGGCAATGGAGGGAGCCTGTGTCACACCTCAGCCGAACCTCTGTTGCCTCCTTCCCACCTGAGCAGGTTTGTCTCCAGGTGCCCCTCTGTTAGCAGCACAGGCTCCAGCTGGAGGAGGCAGCCCTTCAACCCTTGCAGTAAACAGCAGTTCAGTAGGCTGAATAGATTTCTTTACCTGTGCAGGTGGATGGGTGAATGCAGGGGGGGTGGGCTGATGATGTTTCTTTTAATGAGATTAATTTGTGGTTTGGTCAAGTCTGCTAGTATCTGCAAGTGGGTGTCTGTGTAGGCTTATGCTCAGAAAGCTTCATTGACAAGTGCCTCCCCGGAACACAGAGACACAACAGCATCATTCTCTACAAAGACAGCTGCACAAAATTGCAAGGGGTGGGGGAAACCCAAAAAGAAAAAGGCTTGTGTTCCATTTGATCAGAAACATTTGATTTAGCTCCTTGCCTGGAGCATCCCTGAATTACGTGGCAGTGAGGAATGACATGGGATTGAAGAACGCTGCATTCCAGCTTTTGAATCTTCACATCTACTGTCTGTGCCCTGAAAATGTTTTCTGATAACATTCACTGACTCTCCAGAAAATATGCAAAGGTTGCTCTGTATTCGGTGGCAGCTGGGAACAGAGACTGATTGCTTGCCTGGTCTGTCCTGCTTAGCTCTGGAGGTCCTGGATTCAAATTCTGCTGATAGGCTGACCATATGGTGCTGCTGTATAAAAGTAGTGTTCATTGTTGCATCTGAAACCTTTTTCTTTCTAATTTTTATACGCTTTAAATTTTTTGTTCCTGGGCTGCAGACTGGGATCTAAATAACATACCGAGCTAATAAAGACTAATGATTGGGGTATGCCTCGGAAATGTGTGACAGTGGGGAATTGGCCTCTGAGTTCCAGAGCACTTGCTCCTGATAAATGACTCTTCTTCCTCCCTGTCATCAGGAATTGAATTCCAGTTAGTGTTCTCCAGGGAGCTGAGACCGAAATTACAATCTGCGGTCCTGAGCAGTGCCTGAATTCATGTCTGTGAACTTGAGTCATACATGCATGACTTACCTTGGTGCAGCTCTCTCATGCTTCCTCTTCTGTCCACCTTAATGCTAGTGGCACTCAGAGGTACTTCCTCCCTTTAGTAAATCAGGCCTTACATTTAGTAGATTAAATAAGTTTTCATCCAGTGAAATTAGAACAGCTTGCAAAGGTTGGGTCGCTGTCCTTTCACAGATGGGTCGGCTGAGGCACAGAGATGAGTTGGCTTGGAGGCAGTGGATGGCACTCTCTCTCTACTTCCACTGCAAGCTGTGTTTGCCGGAACATGCTGCCTCCCACGTGTGAAAATGCAGGTCAGGGTCTGAGCTGGAATTTAAACAGGCAGAGCTGTGCAGCTGTCCTGTCCCCTTCCCTTTGCTGAGCTGTGGTCTGCCTAGGTGCTATTACCTAGATGATTTCAAACCTCTGGGTGAGGTTTGGAACAGGTTTTGTTGGGTTCCTGCCAAGACAAACAGACATCAAGCTTGTAAATCAACAATGATGCGAATAAAAATGTGAGAAGGGGAATGCTGGACAAACAGGATAATCCAGATGCTTCCTGTGTGAGATCCCATCCATGAGACCTTCTTACACCTGTGCTGCTTTCTTGATATCCTCTTACTCCTCCACCTCCCACTGCTTTACTGTAAGGTCCAAAGTTCTTATAGCCGTGTCAGAAATGCCACAGGAAAGAAACAAATTGCCTTGTTAGGAGTTTATATTGTCAAGCCTCAGTATGTGAACAGTGAGCCAGGTTTTATAAAGTGCAAAAGACTTGCTTTGAAGTCCTCAGATATAAAACATGTTCTACTTTCAAAGCCNCAGAGGGCTCCTGTTTGATAAGAAGTCAAAATTCTGTAGGATCAACTTGATCCAGAATTTGGGGCGAGAACGCCATGTGTTGAAAGGCTCGTGCAGCAAGTGCTAGAGCTGGAGTTGCAGACTGCTGCCAGCCGGGGTGGGGGTGTAGGAGTGGGCATGGAGGCCTCAAGATGATTAGGCAGGAGAAGGCATGCTTGATTGCAGCATCCAGAATTGGCTTTGCAAATGATCTTACTGGAGGAGGAAGCCCTCCAAACTGGAGAAGGCACTGAGCTGCCGCCTCATCATCACAGCAGTGCAAGTACAGAGCCCAGCTGTTGATCAAGCATTGCACCTGCAGCTTCTCCTAGTTCCAGCGCTGAGTGGGAAGGCTTAAAACCTTTGGACCTGTCAATGCTACAAAGAGGCGGTAATCCAGCTAGCTCTGAACTGGTTATCTCAGGTACCAGACGCAGCCTAATGATTGTTGAGTGCATTGTTGCCAGCCCTACTGAAAAGCATGGATTGAGGCCTCCTAGGTATGCACACCTAGGCCCTGCGGCAGGCTAGTGGTGGTCATTGCTGTACAACTTGCACCGGCACTCAGGTCAGACTGAGTTGGTACACAGGCCACGCTGCTGAGCTTGTTGGTAAAGAGTAGCCACACAGTGATTACCTGCCAGATAATCCACTATTTGTTGGATTCCAGGACTGCTGTAAAACTTGTTTTCAAGTAAAAAAAAAAAAAATGTTGGAAGAAGAGCGTATCTTGTTAAATCTTCTGCCACAGTAGCGCTTAGTTTCATATATTGAAAGTGGTGTGGCATTTATTTAGGCAGAGTGTCCTAACCCCATAATTGTAGCTCACAAATGAGAGAAGCCAAAAATGATTGTGGATTTGTATCTGGAAAAGCAAGTGCGCCGTGGCCAGGAAGGAATGAGTGTCTGATAAATGAGTTGGTTGAGGCAAATCGGTTTCATCTGGTATCAGGCAAAGGAAGACGCTTGGGGAGGAATAAGCTAGCAGATGAGTGGAAGGTAACTGCAGCCTCTCTTCAAGAGCCTAATTGTAAGATTTGTCTGTTTTCTTCCTTAATTTTTGAAAGTCAGTAATCTGCAATGAATTCCTTCTGGAGCTTGACGTATCAGCCTTGAAACTGGAGAGGAACTTTGCTTTAAATCAGTAAGGAGTGTCATAAATGTATTTGCTGTAATTGTTAAATTGTGTCTAGAAGCGAAAACTTGAAGGCACTGTCTTCTCTATAGGTGCTATATTATTTTTGTATAGTGCATTATTTGTTTTATTTTGTATAGTTTTGTATAGTGTCTGGTGCAGCAGAGCTTTGAGGGCATCACTTGTAATTACTGTGGTATGTAAAGTCCCCAAATGGAAGAAAGGTTGCTGTAAACCTCTCTTGGGATGTATGCCTGTGTAGCTCAGGGATTCTTTGTGCTTGAAGAAGAGCAGAATGCCACAACTGGAAAGAGCATGTGGTAATACGTAATCTTGTTCCATGAGCAGAAGTAACTATATGCAGGAAGGCCAAGGATGAATTATATAAAAACTTCTGTGCAGCCTTTTGGAACTTCTGGTGAAGAAGTTCTCTGGTGGGCACTCTGGGTGCTCTGAAATAATTCATCCTTTTATAGGGGCAGGCCCCAAATAGACATGTCCTTGTTCTACAAAAGGGTGCCTCATTCCATGAAAAGCTGCTCAGGTTTGTCTTTCCTTTCCCTTCTCAAATGCTTTTATCCTTCCTTCCCCGCAAAGAGTAACTTGTGTGAGTTGTTAGTCTTCTGGTGATGGGGAAAGGGTAAGCAAAGGTTGAAACTGAAACTCCCAAATGCTGTGCTGGTTTGTGTTGGGATCTTACAATCTCTTCTTTTTATTTATTTTAGGTAAAGCAGATCATGGAAGAAGCTGTCACCCGGAAATTTGTACATGAAGACAGCAGTCACATCATCGCCTTATGTGGTAAATGACACACAAAAGAGCTAACACTACATAATCTTAGTTTTCCTATGGAAATTTATTTTCTCAGCTGTTGGAGGTAAATGCAGGGATTTAAATATTACAAATCATGGAGTTCAGGCCCATGTCACCTTTTCTTTACATTTGCTACATCTGTGTGTACATTACAAATAAGAAAGTAACTCTTATTAAAATGGCATTATCCAAAATAAGTACCGAGCCAAAATGACAAGGTGATCTACTAGAAAGCACTAATAGGTTAAAAAAATATGTATTTGGAGGTAAAATACAACCCAGAGAATAGCTGCCAAAAATGAAGTTTTCACAGTCACGGGTTAAAATCTGGCAGCTACCTTCCAGCTGAAAGTACTTTGTTCTGTAAGTTGTCTCAATGTATTTGAAGAATAAGGTGTCTCATTTTGAGTATAGGTGACAGAATCCATCCCCAAAAGTCATTGAAAGAGCTGTTGCCTTTTTTAAAGAAGGGAAACAATAGCAATCTCAGTGACTTTTGTAGCCACCATCATGCCACTGGCTAATTGGCACGTTTCAGGTCTTCACAACAGTTCTCTGCTCTCCACTGTGCACTGAATCCTGTACTACATAAATATATAAATTTGAGAGATTGAGGTTTGGCTTTCACATTGTGGACATTCTTGTATATTTTTTGATATAATCAGCAAGCCATTATGTTTGTGACTTTTCCTCATGACTGTATTTTGGAAGTTGCATTACCAAGAAAATGAAATTTCTTTGGAGATAACATCATGCATACCAAGGGCAGCTGGTGTTTCAGAACTCTGTGAATCGCTCAAGGTCTGAATAAATTCTAAACTTTGATGGTGGTTTGCTTGGTCTGTGCAGACTTAGACTGATGTGCGTGTGTTGTGATGATGGAGTGAAGCAGNTCAGTACAGGTCAGCTCCCAAGAGTTCACACCAAGTACTCCTTTGGAGACTTGGCCACTTCATTCAGTGCCTGAGAAGGAACTGTTGAATGCTGGTCCAACAGTTCTGTAATCTAGCCCGTAATTTACTAGGGCCAATAAAAAATTAACACTATTCATCAGACTTTGGTGTGTGGAGAAACATCTCAGCAAGATGCTGCTGAGAATTAAAGCTATGTACAATTGTAAATAAATAATGTGTGTTGGCCTGTGAATTCTTGGCTGCTTTCTCTTCATGCTTCAAATTGAAGACTTAACTGGGAGCGATGCTGAGAATGATTGGAGAACAGCCATCATCTAAACACTTCTGGATTTCACAGAATGGAGCATTTGCAGCCAAGCGTACCCAGCTATGTGTTGTTGACAGTGGAGAGGTTAAGAAGAGTGGAAGTTAGATTTGGCTTTGGAGATAAGTGGACTGTTTAGACAAAGAAGTATTGACATGTTACTGAAAGCCAAAGTCTGAGAATACTAACCTTTTCCTGTCACAACATTGAAATTCCAACTTGCTCTGCTGTGCATGGTTATTATGTATGCAAGGCTAATCTTACAGTAGCCGACTTGCTGTTTCCAAGTTACCTTCTACTTACAGCTTAGGCTAATTTATTCATCCCTACATATTCAGTGCGGGAGTGCAAGATTTGGCCATGTTCTCTGGCTAATGTTTTATTGCTATTAATATAGACTGTGGCCGTTTCCTCCATTTAGGTTGTGGTTATGTTAAGTATTCCCCTTTTATCTACTGTATATTTGTACTATACAGAGGAGAAAAAGTAACTGAGGAAAACAGTCCCGAGATAGGAGCAGGTGAAGAAACCTTGAGCCTGTGCCCTTGTTGCGGGCTTACCTGTTTGATCTGGAGAGCTCCTAGTGTTGTGTGTCTGCTCTCTGTCTTTGAAATTACATTCTGTAAGATATGCTGCAGTGTTGATGTAAGGGGTAGTGGGGTGGCAGCTATTTCTGTTAGAATCTGCTTGGCCAAAATTAGCAATACTGTAAAATCTTCTTAATATTTCTCCCTCCCTCCCTCCTGCTGTGATTCCAGTTGGTTTTGTGTTCTGAATTCTGTAGGGTCTGAAGAACTAATAACTCTCCATGAGCTGCCCTATTATTGCCCAGCAATCCTACCTATCCTAAGGAAGTATTCCAACCTGCAGCTGCTTTGAATATAGGACTTAATTAACTCTAAACCAGAAGTAGGTGAAGCTGAATGTTCTGCTATCACTTCAGCTAATTGAATGGAGAAACCGTTTCCAGTAGATTTGGCTAACAGCTCCTGGCTGGGGCTCTCCTGTGTGTGCAGTTCTCTTCCCTCCCCCACTCCAGTTTCATGTGCCTCTTCAAGAGGTTTTTCCCTTCTATTTAAAATTATATTGGCTCAGTACATGAGTCACTTTCAGTGAATCTTTGTTATAAATATAGAATTCTTGTGAATCATTTTACTCTCCTGCAAGGCTGAGTTTAGCAAGAGCCACTTCAATACATGGTAGTTGATTTTCAGGGCCTGTCTGCCTCAGTAACTGAAAATTTCCTAGCTCTCCTAGGCCCTAAATGGCTGAAGGTGCCAATTAAATAGCATGTGCCACTCTCCCCACACCCTTCTTTGGTGTCTCTTTTTTTTTTACGGTACATGGGGTTTGTAGGGACAAGAAACTACAAGGCTGAGACAGTGGACTCTGTTCACTGTTAAGCCTCATGCTGGACTACAGCATCTCTGAACAGAGCTTAGGTGCATCATCTGTTAAGCAGAAGGAAGTTTTTCATATAAGATTACTGCAGGGCGTTGGGCTTGAATGGGTTTCCTCACAGTCTGGCTAGCCCTTGAAATGTGTCTATGTGGTCCTGGATTCAATCCATAGGGTGCAGCTGGACAGAAGAGCAGCTCATGTTTTGTAGGGTTCATTTGCAAGTCTAGAGGAGCTTATATGGGATTTGACTCTATGGAGATACATTGGCAGCCTGTGGGTAGGAGGGCCCCTTTCCTGCCCCAAGGTCACCCTAATGAGACCACAGAAAACATGTGTATTGAGATAGGAGATGCAGTCTCAGCACTACCTGTCTCACCTGTTGAGCATTGAGGATGAAGCAGTGAGCTCACCTTTGCAAGCTCCTGAAGGAAATGCCATTCTCCAGACCCAGGGCAGCTCCACGCCACCCTTGCTGGCCCCTGGAGGAATAATGCCTCTGTGCCAGTCAGTTCCACCCATCCAGTGGGAGAGATCTGTTGTAACCATAATGACTCTGCTTACAATCTATAGTCTTCACCTGTGTGATCTAAGAGAAGGAAAACAGTGCTGACATTTTCATCCCTGTGGGGAAGCAATGAACGCAGATGTTTTTGCATTTGTTCTCAACCCAGTGTACAACCTAGTTACATTCCAGTTACTCTTTCATCCTATCTGATTTATAAAAGGTCTGGCTCTGTCATTCAGAGCTGTAGCGGTTTGGTTTGGACTCTGTGCAGTGTGGCTAATGTGTGCCACGTTGGGACAAAAATTCCAGATTTCTTTGGGCTACAGGTTGCTGTTGAGTGAATTTCACCAGTATTATGTTGTCAGTCAGAGTATAATTAAATGACGCAAGCTCTGTGGATATTTGTAGCATCTTTAGTGGACAGGCATTTCTGTTAGAACCTGGATGTGGATGCTTTCAGCCTGGGTTATCTGGTGCCGTTTCCTTAGTAACAGTAGCTGACATCGCATGACGTAGGGACCATGCCTCGCTCGTTCAGCTGACTGCCATCTCTGCGGGCAAGGGAGAACGCTGTTGCTCTCCTGCATCCTTCCTTTCTCCAGCTTCCCTGAAGTTTTCATGGCTGGTTGTGTTCTCATCAGGAATACTAGCCCTTCCCAGCTTTTACACTTCTGAGGGAAAAAGGGAAGAAGAAGGAAGCTTTTCTTCTGTCTGTCTCTCCAGTTACCTAAGGTCTATTTACCAGTAATCGGCAAGGAGAGTTTTCCGGTTTGGTGCATTACACTTACTCTGTCCAAACACTACCTGCAGCTTTGCTAAGCCTTTTTCTGCGTGGTTGCCTATCTTTAGATCTGACAGTAATGTGCTACTATAAGCAAAGAATTAAAAACCTGTTTAAATCAGCTTCATACAGCAAATATAATGGAACATGCCTTATTCATGAATGGATCCAAGACAAGGTTACCCAAATGATGTTCTTTATGTTTTCAAGGGTGTGTAGCTCACATCATGAATCTCACAGGACTGATTTTTTTCAAGTGGTCTCTTTTATGTGTCCAGTCAAGATCTTTCATTAACTCACTTTTTAATATTTCTTCTCTTTCCCCCCTTTCATCTAAAAAAAAAAAAAAAAAAAAAAATTGTACAGAAGGTTTCACAGAAGCTAGAAATGTATGGGATTAGGATATCTTTACTCCAGATGTACAAAGCCAATTCAAACTGTGCTTAATAACATTCTTTATCTTGTCCAAAAAAAAAAAAAAAAAGCCCTTCAGACACTTTCAGTCTATCTTTGAAACCAGCATTTTGATCTTTTTCAAAGAGCTGTCTCATTTCCAATGGATGCATTTAATGCGAGTGTGATGAGCTCTGTTGTCCTATCTGCTCAACAAGGTAGCCCTGAGGAATTGGGGCAGCCAAGAACACTTTACAGAGCTGGTGCCTTCAGCAGGGCACAGGCAGGGGCTTCTGCTCAGTTTGCAAGATCCGTGTGCCTCCAGCAGCATCGGAAAAGAGAAACTTTGGGGAAGGCTTCTGCAGACTTATCTTCCTTCCCTGCCGTTCATCCAAATTATTGCATCCATGGTGGAATGGGTAGCTGGACTCTGTCTATTGTAACAGCATGGGTCGCCGGGAGGTTTGTTTAATGCACTTCATGTTTTGCTTGTTTAGTCTGTGTGTAGAGCTGTAATAACTGTCCCTGATTGCTTAAACTGTATGCTCCATTTGTAATTCAAAGGTATTTTTATGTTGTTTGAAATGAGTCTCAGTAGTTTGTTCTCTTTGAGTAAATATTTTGAGTGCATTAAATGAAATAATCCTGAATTCTCATGCTGTAAAATAGTTGCCATAGACTTCAGGTGGATTATTGAGAGCTAGAGTGTGCCAGAATCAAAATGTCTATTGTTTAGATGTAAATCCAGCGTGCCTGCTTGTCAAAGTGAAGGTAGTTACTACATTTTGGGGAAAGGTTAGCAGGAAACATGAGTAAAAATGGTAACTTGGGCACTGTCAAACATGCAGAACTTGGCTTTTCAATGAGATTTTTATTTGAATTAGGGAAGGGATGAACTGCACAAAAAGCTTTTTTTGGCCTGAATAATAGATCTGCTACCAGTAATTAAACCCATTAATTAAAATGTACAGAATTCCTTTGTGGTTGAAATGAAAAGGCCAGTTCTGATTTTGAGCTGTAGAACGGTATTTAATGTTGCGCTTGAGGCTTCCGGTAAACCTTCTTTGAGGATTGCAGGTTTGCATTGCACTTGTTCTTTGGGATGTGAATGGAGACGAGAGAGTTGGGGGTTTCCGTCACTGTCCCTGAGAGTTGTGCCCCTGGACCTCCCTGGGGGCCTGTCTGGGTTTGCACAGGAGCTGTGCTGGGAAGTGGATGGGTTTATTACAGGGGCATCGCCATTGTCTGCTCCTTTCCCCCCGCATCAGTGGCTGGTGTCGATTTTTCTTTGGAGCCCCTCACGCTGGAGGAAGGGCGATAGCTGCAGCAGTTGCATTCCTTGTAGCTGTGCATGGTGCATGCCTAGTGAACCTCAGAGCCAAAATGGTCGGTGTGATACCACTGGATGGTTTCAAAAAGAGCCCCCCCCTCTCCTGGGATATTCCTCCTTAGAGTGCTATGGGCGTTATGTGTGAAATATTTATATATATATATATATTTTATGGTGGGAGCCAAATTTCTTCTCTTTTACCTGGGTGATGATAGAGAGGAGTTGCACAAAGGAAGCTCTGTTCGGTGCACTGCAGCGAGAGGCTTTTATTTGGTCTAGAGGCTCACAACTGCACCGCCTGTCTCTAAGCTCTCAGGACACCTGGTCTTGTTAATGGCTGCCTGCCA
The DNA here is from genome assembly GCA_013389945.1 of Fregata magnificens. Classification (NCBI taxonomy): domain Eukaryota; kingdom Metazoa; phylum Chordata; class Aves; order Suliformes; family Fregatidae; genus Fregata; species Fregata magnificens. The sequence continues at coordinate 69,474 of WAAD01035266.1, forward strand.
GCGGCAGTAGCAATCTGCTCGAGTGTCTGAAGTTGAACTCAAGTCAACTGGGAGTAGGCTGTAGTTTGGATTTGATGTTTGGAATCATAGAATCATAGAATTTAGATTTGATGTTTCAGGCAGCTTTCTCTGGTTTTATCGTACTATTGCATTTTTTGCTGGCAAGGAAGGGAAGACGTGTAGATCCAAGCGCCTCTCTGAATTGCATCATCTGAATTCCTGTTGATGCTGAGATGTTGGTGCGATTGCGGCCTTGTAAACTAGAAAGCACAGAAACTGAACTCAAATTCTGTAAGGCATTGAAGCTCTTCCAACAAAGAAAACAGCAAAACTCCTATCTTCTTTTTGTTTTCTTGATACTTTGGGTGTGTGTTTTGGTATACTTCAGATTCTTGACATGTGCTGCTTCTTCCCATTCCAGTTGTATTATTTGATTTACCCCCAGTGTAGGTTACAGTCCTTCACTTCAGAGGCATTTGGAAGTCTTTCTTTTTCCTTACCTCAGTGTCATTTAATGACCTTTGCCTTCCAAATCTGTTCTAAAACTCTGTTTTACCTAGACCAGACTTACAGACCAGAAACATTTTTCCTCTCTAAAACCCAAGCAGTAAATTTGCTATTTCTGAATGTTAAGTTACTGTTCTATCTTGGTAGAGTTGTTGAGAGTACTCACTGCAGAACCTGCAGTTTCATGTGCTGGTCCATTCCAGACTTGATGTGCAGAGGTGGGGAACAGAGAGCCTCTTCTGTGAGAGGAGACCAGAGAGCTAGGCTTGCTCAGCCTAGGAGACAGGCCCCTTGACTGAGCTGCATTAACCTCCAGTTTTGTTGTTTCCATTTCCGTTTTGCATATTGCTTTTCTTCTCTTACCAACTGATGAAAATTACTTTTTTTTCTAGGTAATGCTGTGTTTAAATATCACAGATTAAAAACAAACAAACAAACAAAACCAAAAAACAAAACAAAACAAAAAACACCAAAAAAAAAAAAACCCAACCCAAAATCCATCTCATGATCTGTCCAGTAATGCATTGGGAAAGGTAATATGGTTTGACTGCTGAGCTGGATCTGAATATTAAATGAGGGTGTTTATACATTATCTGTAACTGCGTTTAGTCATGCATGCAGCCCTTTAAACAAAAGAAGGATGTGATCACTGCACCAGGGGGAGCTTGTGATGTAATGAATTCACATTAGTAAGCAGTCCTTGAAGCGGTGATCTTTCTCTGTGTGAATAACACATTGGAGAGATGGCCTAAGCCCTTTCAGCTGACATCTGCAGTCCCAAAGTGAACAGACACTTGCCTGAACACAAACCGAGTGTTGACTTGCCCAGCTACCAGTCCAGTCTTCTCTGGAAGGAGCTGCTTGCGAAACCTTTGGTAGTCGCTGGACACGGTAGTAGAGGAGGGCAAATGAGGAAGTGGATGGGTGAGGAGGTCCATGTGGCAGCTGTACAGTGCTGTGTGTGCACCTGGCCAACTTTGCAGGGTGCATCCTTTACTTTGTTGATGACTTCCCGATCTATAGGCATGATGTGCCAGGTGATAGGTAAATATTATCATGCTGCTACTTTTCAGTATAGTTTTTCTCATATGGTCCTCTAAGATGTGAAGTAGCTCCTTCAGCTTTCCTGCATTTCCTTCGGTGCAATGAGACTAGAATATGATCCTGTCTCGGGACAGGTTGTATTACTTCAGAGCTGGACTCCAGGATGAAAATGGCTACTTCTGTGAAATACTCCTTAGATGGTGTTTGTATTCCTTTTCAGGCAGAGCAGTATGAACACACTGTTTTGTCTGTTTTAACTTGTGTGGGTATTACATGCAGTCTGGCAGCGTTCCCCGTCAGGGTACTCGCGTTACTCTGTGGACTTGATGCCAGCGATATTAGCCCGTGTGGTGCTTTTGAGGATGTGAGGCTGGAAGTCCTGTCACACTTATTTCAGAGACTTTTTAAAGAGCATGGGGTTTTTAAATCTCATTCAAAGGAGTTGCTGACCTGGTGCAGTAAGTATCTTTGAACTATTTATGCCCGGTTTATGTTGTCGGGGTGTATCTCATGTTGTGTGCTTTTGCTTTCAAGCTCCTAAAGTGTCTGCGGACATCAGGACTGCACAAGCATTTGTTGTTCTCTGAAGCAGAGTGGAGGAAAACTGTTGCACACAAGTGCTTTTGAAGCAGCTCTGCTTTAGGCTTTAATTCTACACTCAAGAGAAGACCTAATGTGGAGGTCCTGTATCCATTCATCGCAGTTTCTTTCACATAGCCCTGGGGCATGTAGACTTGGGTAATTGTCAGTGTAAGATGCTTCCTTCTTGGAAAATAAGTAGAGGGAAATGTTAATTGGAATAGCTATGTATCAGTCAGTATCTGTTCACAGTGAAAGGACTGGCAAATTCCGAGAAACAGAATGGTTCTTGGGTCCTGTTAACATTTTAGAACCGATTCAGTATGTAGCATGATTGCAGTTAATCTACAAAACACTTGTTAAGATTGGACTTTCTGTCAAACAACAGTTACTTCCCAGCTTTAACTAGGTATTGTCACAGCCTCCTAAAGCAGATGAGTACTCCATTCATTTTGGAGGTGGTAGACAATAGGAAAGCAGTTGTGTGGCTGGATTTTCTGGAGCCACATGCTTAGTCTGCTATCAGTTAAGATCTTAAGTTTCAGGGTCTGGAAATATTTGTAGGAATACAATCAAATAGCTTCAACTGAAATCCTGGATATGTCTCTGTCAAAGCTGGCAGTGGAAAACCAGGAGACCTGTGAATGTGAATATGGCTGGTGACTCCTCAAGACCAGATATCTGGGTATTCCGGGGACAGATAGCATGTCTGAGTTGCCGGGGTGCCTGGTAGTGCTGGTTAGGTGTCTAAGCTGCTAACATACATAAGGGTTAACCACAAAAATGTGGTTAGTTGTGGGACTGTTTTCTTCATTGGTCTTATGATCACTTGTTATCCCATTTTGTGCAAAGTTAATTGTGTTTGAAAGAGAAGATCTAATTAGGAACCAATGACTGCATGATGCTGGAGCTTGTGTTCTGTTTTTTCTCGTTCAGGACCTGAAATCCAAGCAATTATCAGAGTCACCAAACGTCACAATTGCCAGCCCCAAGCAATGAAAATTCGTGAGTCAGAAATCTTTTCCTTCATGGCCCTAAATTACAAGACTGGATTAAAGTTCATAACAGGAAAATAAAATCACCTGAGGAATAGAAATGTATTTCTTAAATACATTTCTTATCCAGAGATTCTTATCCAGTGGCATGCTTCAAGATGGTAAAGCTTTCAAAAGAATGTCAAATATCCACACACTTGCAGTAAAATTGTGGAAGGTGGCAATGTGGGAAACTCTCCTTTGTTTGTTTTTAAGGTGAGAAATAAGTTCCTAATAGAAGACCCTTCTCTGCCTCCTATTTAAAGTATAGCAACAAAGTTGTTAACAGATGAAAGGAACAGGAGATTGATTTGGAGCCAGTCTGGACCTCATATTTGAAGTGTCCTGACTGTGCACACAACAAGCTCTTCCCATCAATTTCAGCTGGAGTTACAGCCTTCCAGTTCTTCTGAAAATCAGCCCCATTAGGAAGAGGTGCCTTATGCTTTGGGTTTTTTACATGATTGTCTTGAGGCTTCTCAATAGCACAGTGCTCCTAGGATCTGACAAAAAAATTAAGAATTCAGCTTCCTCTCTCTCTTTTTTTCTTAGCTCACAGAAATGTAACTTATGTAAAAATAGATGCAAATAACCATTGTCCAACCAGACCTTCTATTATTTTAATTCTTTTGGCTTTCTACCCTTGGCTTTGATGTTTTTAAAAAATGTAGTTAATCCGCTATGGAAATGCAGGTCTTGTAAACAAAGTAGGAGCCTCCCTGTATTACTTTTCCTATTTGGAAAACAAATGAAACATTTTCAGTGATGAATAATGCTTATAAAATAGTTTACAGAGGTTCTACCTCGCTTCATAAACACATTAGCCCAAAGAGAGTACCAGAGATGATCATAATTGGGGGAAGGCAAATTTTTTTCACACAAATTTAAAAGCTTTTGATTGTGCTCCAAAGATGACTGCTTTGAAGTAATGAGTGGTGTGCTATAGAGGAGAGAAAAAAAAAAAAAGAATTAATATTAGCTGTAATGTGAAATCAAACAGTTTTTTAACTGCACGTGTTTTTAGTTTGAGAAGTGAAATATAATCTCTGATGCTTTTTAGAGCACTCTGCTAAACATTTTACTTTAGTCCTGGCCATCGAATTGGATCATATTCAATTATTTAGAGAAACCTCAGTAATTTTGATTTAGCCTTAATAGTGTTTAATGGAAACACTTCCATTTTCTGAAGGGTATTGAGATCCTTGAAGCTTAATGGTCAAGACTTTAAAGAGGAGGACTCACCAACTTCCAGCCTTGATGTTTCCCAGCCAGAACTATGTTTAGAACTGAGGATTGTCCATTTAGATATCTTTTTTTTCCCCCAGTGATTTACTGAAAATATGCTGTCAGTGTCTTGTCTGTGTGGCGGGGCAAAACACAAGTAGCTTGAGTCCAGGTGAACTTAACCATTAAACCACACAGCCTTGGATGTTCAGTCCCACTAACTGTTGCTTTTGCCTTGCTTCCAGGCAGAAAAGGTGCTTTCTCCTGATATAGATTCAAACCATCCAGTTAACTATAAGTAGAGTTTTCAAATTAAATCATTCTTTTATAGTGTGTTTTCAACATTTCTTTAACAGTGAATCTCCTTCACATGAAACCCCCAAGAGTGAAATGGAAAGGTTTTTTTCTGGTACTTATCAAGTGCAGTTTTACTGATGGACTCTTCAAGGCAGAGACTGTCTCCCTCTAGATGGTTGCACAGGACCTGGTTCTGTGCAGTCCTGATCACAGAAAATGTCTCTTTGTGCTGTTGTAAAATAAAAATACTTGGTGTTCTTCTAGCACCTATCACCTTGGTATTTTTTTTTGCATGGATTCCAAGGGATTTGCTACATCAGTGCTTTAACAAACACTAATAACAGTAATAGATACTTTAAAGGTCTTCATTTTGCAGCTTGAAATGAAAATGAAATTAAATGTGAAAACAGTTTGCCCTCCCAGTCGATCTAACATTGGGCAACTGGACTTCTCAGCTGATCAGTCAGAGTAAGAGCTACAGCAGAAATACAGTGCCTTTTAACTCCCTAAGATACCTGTCTCTTAGCAGTGCTGCTGATGTTCTAATATAACCATGGTAGGGCTGCTGTAAATAAGAATGTGTAATAAATGTACCAGACTTTCTGTGAAGCTGCAAACTTCAGAGGTCTACAGCCTGGTGGTGAAACAAAAAATGGATATATGCTAAAAGCCAGCACTGAAGTGATACATCAGCAATGGAAGAAACACATCAGCACAGTTAACTGATGCGTGTAGCTATTAAGGGATGCCCAGTTATAAAGCATGAGTTGTACTGAACTACTGAGGCCTTAGCTTGAGGTTGTGATTATAAAGAAAATGTTTAATTGGACTTTACTTCTTATACTCTTGCTTCCTACTCTTCTATTCTATGAAGCAATTTTTTTTTCTTTGTACTAAGGGTACTTCCTCTATCTCGGTGACATATGAACTCTTTTGTTCTGGAGGTTTATGTGCTTAACCCTGAAAATGATTGCAACCCTGAAAATTAAGAAGTGATCGCAGATATCTTTATATCATTCATACCCCATGCTATGATGTTTAAATCACAGCACCAGAGGTCTGAGGAAGATGCTAGTTGAAAATGAACCACTTTTTTTTTTTTTTTAGTGCTTTTTGTTATGATAGGTGAGGGAATCCTTCCATCTCTGTTGCAGTGGTTGTTGCAGGCTTGGGTTTGCTGAATAATGTATTGAAAATCAGGTGAGGCAGGTGGGAGTGAGGGTTTGGCTGTAGCACAGCTCTCTCCTTATTATCCATGCCTAGCGTCCCACGAGCGTACTTGGATTTGTCATGTGAAATCCCTTATTTGCAGTGCAAATATCTGGAGAATCTACAATCCTTGGCATTTGAAGACAGAAAGTCAAATGGGTATTGAGACTTAAGCACGTGCTTGTGATTCAGTTTTTCCCTCTCCCATAAAATGCACAAAGCAGTACCCTTTGGACAAAGGAGCAAATTTGGATATTTCCTTGACAGTCATTTGCTTCTTAGCTAGTATGCAGGTAGAGCTGGGTATCTCATCTACTCAGTATGCATTTGTCAATGACATAGCATGCTATAACTTGGTAATAAAATTGGTTTCAAACTGGGCAGATCTGTGATTACCTAGGTAAAGCAACAGCAGCTGGAGATCATGAGCATCTGATTGCTTCTTTATTATCCTCCTCTTTTCACTTGTTCTTATTTTCTTCAGCCTCATGAATTCTATTCCCTGTGCACAGTTTCCATGAAAACAAGGTATTTAGCTGCGGTGTTTCTTCTGGTCTAAGGAAAATTTCATCTGTTAAATAAACCCCATAAATAATCCTTCCACAGACCTTTTCTCTGCTTAGCACCCTTCCAACCCCATCCCTGGAGCTCTCTTATTTCACGCTCCATTAAGTCATGTCAAGATTTTCATAAAGGCAAAAAAGGAGAGAACTGAAGTTGTTCACCTGACCCTGCAAGAAGTAGCCTTGTTGAAGTCATAAAAACGTGACATTTTTCAAAGCTTGTTGGGGACCGTGATTATTTGGACTGTAAATCAATAATATATCTGCACTTAATTAAATTTAGCAGTGGATACTGCAGGGGATGTTCCTCAAAGCTGGCTGGAGTTAATAAATTTTTAGATGGCTACTGTCAGCTGAACAAGGGAATTACCTGAGCTGTGTTGATTTATTCCAACTGCAGTGCTGCTCTTCCAATCTGTACATAATGAATATGTGCGTTTTTCTTAGTCAGTTTTTGTATGTATTTATTGTTGTAAGTATAGCGACAGTAGGCAGGCTCAGGATCACATTGTGCTCTGCTCAGAAAGCTTACAGTAGTTATTTATCCGTGTGCATGCATGCGTATAAATAAAAGCATGTATATGTGTGTACAAACTACCTGTTTGTACACAAAACTACCTGTTGATGTCTTTCTGATGTTATCAGTTCCTCCAGAAACAGCTAAATCTTCATCTCTTTTATGTCTTTTAAGAGTGTCAGATTCCAAAAAGGGAAAAAAGGTTCATTTTCTTTAAAATAGGTAAACAACTTCATTTTCCTGTCCCAAAGGTTCTTCTAACTATAAACCCTAAAATGTTTTGTATGTTATCTTTTTAGGCAGCAATCTGAGCTTTGTGTTCTGCAGTTTGCAACTCCAGGGGGGTTACCTATTTATGGTTTCTTAAAAATAAAAAAAAAAAAGGGTTTGCAGAAACCTGATTTACCTAACCCTCCAGCTCTCTTCCCCCACAATAGTTCTCTGTCAAGACTGTTTTTTTTCCCACCCCCCAGCTCTACCATGTATTCTTGATGTTGTCTCCATTGCATGCTGGTTGGTTTTATGTGTGTGTCTCTGAGTGTGGTTGTAATATGTAATCTGCGTTGATTTCAACTGACTGAAAAAGTATGCTGATGCACTATGGAAATGGGGAAGGGGAGTGTTTGTGCACACCATACCCTTTTGTGTGTTCAGTTAAAATTTCTTGTTTCTGACACTGTCCAGCAGAACAATAGGAGGGGTGTATATTATATTCAGGATAAATTAGTTAGTTCAGTTTCTTTTCACCTATTCCCACAAGCCTACAAGATGAATGCCGAGAGCCTGCCATGGAGAATTGATTTAAATCCAAGAGCTGGCCAAGAAACAGTGCTAATTCCCTTGCAGATTACCAGAATGCAAGAAGCATAAGCAGCCTAACTGCAGAACAATGGTTTCTGGAGGCCTTCCTACACAGAAAAGGAGAGGCTTCACTGGGGAGACGTGCAGGTTTTCAGGAGCAAGAGTTTGTAAATGCTGGCTTATCTCACTGTAAAAAGTGTGCTTTTACTGTTTCAATCCAATGCTTAGAAAATAGAAATGTAATTTTTGTGGTTGGCTTAAAACAGAAGATAAACAAAAAGAGAAAAGGTGAGTGGAGCTAAGGAGGTGTCCTCAAATACCTTGTACTTCCTCTCTGTACTTCCTCAAAGCCATTTGAGCACCACTGTCAGGGTTGCCTCATGTCTTTTAAAAGATTCTGCAGCTTGAGGTGATTCTTCTGCAGGTTTGTTCAGGATGCGTTAAAGTTTCCTTTTTGGCTGAGCTTGGTTGTGTGTGTGTGCGTGCAGGAGAGTGTGGTTGTGGGTGATGTTGACGAAGTGCAATGAGATCAGTGTCTGCCTTTGGACACACAATAAACAAAAAGCCTTCCTTGACTCTTCCAGGCAGCTGACCTCTTTAACTAATGTGCTGTGAAGCTCCTGTGCTGCTTGCTGCATTGTCCTGCTGTCGTACGCTATGGAGGTGACATCTGTACAGTCCCCTGAGTTGGAATAGGGGGACATCTGTGTTGCAAGATGTACTCCCCTCCTCAAATGTTTTATAGTTTAACTGGATAAAAGCCACTAATTCAGATTAGGTCAGATGTGAATGTAAAGTCAGTTAGCTGTTCTGGAAAAATGCCCTTGTATAAAGGAGCCTGGAGAGAAAAGTCGGAGACAGACACTACTGTTAGTCTCAGTCTATGGGTGAAGTAGAGGAGAATGAAATGACTTGAAGGTCACACAGGCTGGGACTAAAACCTGCACCCAGATCTCAGCGTGCCTTTACACATAGAACTAGACATGGTGCATTAATCTCTCATCCCGTGGAATGTACATTTTGAGGCAATCCAGCAGCTAATGCCAGTGTCTCTCTCCTTGCAAATAACCACTACACGTGTATTACAGTCAGTTGGGGACTGACGTTACGCCAAGTCCTTGTGATGAGAAATGTCACAATGGAATAATTAAATATTGGGGCTTTAGGGACAGTCACTGTGGAAATTGCCCTCCATGGCAGCTGCAACATTTATTAATAATTAAAGCTGTGCCTGCTGTGCTTTTCACTAAATTTTTTTCATTAATATTTTATTGTTTTAAAGAAAGAAAAAAAAACCAACAGTGAAGGTGGGAAGAGAGCCTGTTTCCTAAGCAACAGCAATACACTTCTTTGCAGTTATTTTTAAAGGCAGGTTGCTTCATTTAAGATTTGGAAGCAATTATTGCTGCATTTCTTCAGGCATCCGGAAAGCTGCTTTTCTTTTTTCATCTTCTTTATTTCTAATTGAAAGAGCAAAACAGTATCTAGGTTAAGAGTTGTTGTAATGGTTGCTAGACAGGATCTATGATTGTGATGTGAAGAACATCCCCATGCTGTCATCACTCTTTGTTCTTCCCATGCTGCTCTACCTGGCCTTGCAAAACCCCATGGGCAACCAAACAGTGCTCGCCCCCACGGCTGCGTCTGTGTTATATGCACAGATGCTCCCTCTTCCTTTGAATAGAAACAGCCTTACTTGCAGAGATGTCATCAGCCCTGGGCTCCCACTTGTGTAAGACCACAGGCATTGCCTGTGCCACCTACAGGTGTCCTTTAATTGCAGCGGATGTTTCCTGGTATAAGCTGATTGCTGAGAGGGGTCAATCAGGGATGTGCCTGTGTGTCCTGATCCTCCTTTCAGGGAATAGTGCCGCGCTTAGGCTTTTGTGCATAATATGGGTGAAAAAGCAAGGGGGTGGTTGTCTTCTGAGGCAGTAGTTCTGGGTGTGAAGTATACCAGCGTGGGAGGCAGTGCCAGACTTGCTGCTCAGTAGCTTTGTTTGATCCAATTAAGCTCATGTCCCAAGAGATGCATAACAGGAGTCTGCAAAAGCTGAGGCCATTGGCGCTGTTCCATTGTTGCCATACAACATCTCAGTGAGTCTTTGGTTTTTGCTTCTCCCGGGCTAGGACCTCTCTGGGTTCAGCCCAGCCAGGACCCTCTTTGCAAACAGCATTAAGAAATGCTAGGACAGTTATTCCAGTATAGCCCAGGGCCATCTGCAACAAAGCTGTAATCGTGGAGGGGTTATTGGTGTTCTCTTCTTGGGGATATGATGGAGAGGAGAAACACAGTGACTTACTGTCCGTCTTACAAGGGGACAAGGCTGAGTAATCTTTCTTCTCTGCTTCCAGTTAAATCTACTTACAGATAAAATGCTGATAACTGCCTTGATCCTCTGTTCCTGATGATAAGTCTTTTAAGTATTCAAGAATGCTGTTCTCTCACTACAAAAAGTGGGATAAATTTATACATATTTTCTTCTACTTTTTATCAGTCTTACCTATGTGTGTTTGACTGTCTCTCAGTATGTGTTTATACAGTGCTTGATGCAATGGGACCTTAGTCTAATCCAGAAAGTAATAACCAGGTTTTTTTTAAATTTAGGGTACTCTATCCATCCAAACAGCAGTTTGTTGGTGCCGTTTACAGTGAACCTGGAAGGTAGTAAGCAATTAAATGAGGGATCAGAAAGAAAGGTGAATCACGCTATTTTTTTCAGAGAGGTAGTGGGTGTAAAAGTGTATGAATACCTTGTTGTACCACTCAGTGAGGTTTTATTTGGGTTACAGCAATATGGAAATACATGGATGGGCCAGTGTTTCTTTTGTCTGCTTTCTAGCACAACAGCAACTTTGTTCATTTGCCCTGGAAACAGAAGGGGGTGTGGAATTGCATGGCACGAGCATTTATGCTGAAGACATCAGTTGAATGCTGTGAATGCTCAAATGCTTTTATTTATTAAGAAAAAAAACCCAGCAACAAAACAAAAGAAAAAACCAAGCCCTTCATTATCAGTAAGTACACGAGCCATGCGGTTTCATTTATACCAGCTGCGCTGTTTTCCACAGGGCTTGCCAATCTCCTGAGTTACTCATTTATTGGAGGATGGCTATGTGTGTGTAGGGTTTTCCTGTGTTTGTTTGAATTGTCCCTGTTGTTTGAGCGTTGGAAGAAGCTGGTCACAGCACAGTGCATCACGATCCTGTGCTTTTGGCATGCTTGCCAATAGCATTTACGTGACATGTTTCAGATCAGGCAGCTTGAGGAGAGACTATTAAGATAGTACATGTCTCTTGTTTCATTTTAAGATTAAATTGGAGTTTCAGTTGTGGTGGTTCTCATATAGGTTGTGCAATAAGGGAATATATAAAATTTATTCTGAAGAATTTGCAGTCTAAAACTTAGGACTAAGAAGGAGGAGAAGAGAGAATGCTGACTATTTTACAGAGAATGAATTCAGGGTATACAACGAGAAGACTTGGCTTTGCTAACTCAGGTTAGTTGTATCTTGCTAAAAATCATTAAAAATGAACAATCCCAAGTCCCCAAGCCATCAGTATTTAATTCCACTGGCTGTCTCATAGGGAAATTAGGGCTTTCCATGGAAATTTTATCTTGTCAGATTTTATCCAATCTTACTTAGCTTAAAAACATATATGCCTTCACAGTTGAAAGCAAAATAGTGGCATGGTTATCCCACTGCGCATTTCCAATTTGTTTTTCTAGTGCTGCTGTCTGCACTCTAAGAGCAAATGGTTGTGCTTTCTGAACACACATTAGGTTAATTTGTGTAGTGAGGATGTGATAGCAGGAAGCCAATTAGACTTTACTTTTTTCTAGAGTGATAAGACACAAAATGTGAAGTTATTAATACCTCATAAATACTTCTCAATTTTTTCGTTCATTCAGCAGGTCGTTCTTCAGTCTTGCAAAGCAAAGAAATAGGGTAGCAGTGCTGGAGATGAAGGGGATGTTTTTACTAACGCTATTCAATACAGACACATCCTGTGATCCCCTGACTGCCATAGCTTCTAGGCTAGCTAAACGCAGGAGGTGTTTCTGCATGGCATTCAGTCTTGCCTGGGACTTAGGTTAGTTTTCAGGGACTGAGCAGTGAGGATAGGTCTTTTTCAGATGCTGACTTTCAGGTATTACAGGATTTGGAGGCCATTAAGTACAATAAGGAGGGGGAGTCTTCAGGAAATGCTCAGCACCTGACAGTATTGGGCTTAAAGTGCAACAAAATACTGCCTTCGTTCAAAATTAGCTGCCGAATCTTGGGAGAGATGCAGTGTATATCAGAGCAGATGGAATACCATTTGTTACTTGTAACGAGAATTTAATGTGGCAATTCTAACTGCAATTTACCGCAGGACTGCCTGCTGTCATTAAACACAGGAGAGCATCGCTCAGATGCTGAACTCAAACCCTTCTGTAAGGGCTGGCATGCCCGTGTGGGTTTCAGTGTGTGCACACCTTGCAGATCAGTTGGTTTTTTCCCCTCCCTATGAATGCATTGGTCTGTTCTCCTTCATACCTTTTTGACTGGATGAGTCATCTGCAGTCTCGATTTAAAAGCTGATAGACAGGGAAGGCTTGGTTTTTTATTTTGTTTTTTTTATTTGCGTTTATCTTCTTTCTTTTTCCTGCAGCAGTTTAAATGAGAGCTGGTTAGATTTCTGATGCACAGTCTTGCAAGGCTGAAATAGTGCAATGTGGTCTCTTACTGGTAACCATCAGAGCGTGTTACAGCAAGGTTTGCAAAATGAACCTCACAGGTGGATCTGTTGTAGTTGTAAGTCTGGCTGCATCTCTATTCCCTCTCAGGCTGTAGTAGCATTACCTTTTCTTCTCAGTTCATAGGCCTTTTAATCTTTCTGTCCAAAGCTAGGTGATGGCTCTGTTGGAAGGTGAGCCTATCTTACCAAGCCTTATTGTCTTGTAGTGATCTCCAGTGCTTTGGGAGGGGTTTGTCTTCCCTAGCATAGTTGTTCAGTTTCCTATTTCTTTTCCAGTAGACCCTATGATTTTAGTCCAGGAAGTGTCCTAACAACTGATTAATCTTCAGTACCTGTGATTGCAGAGTAACTTCATACTGGTCGCAACTGATGCTGTCTTTTTCCTGAGATCTGTCACTTTGTTCTCTAGCTCCTAACCAAGTGATGTCTGAGTTGCAGTCGATTCCTTAAAAGATCCGGTAGCTGATGGCTGCTGCTTCTCCAGGCCGTACATCCTACCACGTCAAGAAGCACAGTCTCTGGGTACGTGGGCATCTTACCCTGGAGATCTTTGTAACTGATGCAAAGACTTGAACAAGTCATTCTTCTAGGAGCTTGCCTCTGGCGCTTGGAGAATTTTCTAGGCTGGAACAGGAATGCCCACAACATAACTCGATTAAGGTGTATTAAGCATTTCAAATCAGAGAGTCTATCCGAGTTGTAATTGTGTTTGAGGTGACAAACCCAGTGTAACTGAGAACGGTGTGAATATGCAGAGAGCCTGGAGCAGCTGCAAGCTGTGGACCACTTATCAGTGGAGAGTGAACTGAAATGTCCGGTGGTGGTGTTTAAGTTCACTGTTATTAATCCATTTGTTCCTAATGTGAAGGAAGAGAGGGAGGACTGAGTGGGCTGATGTTAGAAGTCTCCTATCTTCCCCGTTTTCACCAGAAAGAAAACGTCTCTCCCATAACCTAGGTGAGTGAAGGGCATCATTGTTGTACCACTTCCCAGCAGAGTCTGTTTCCAGCCAGCCATCATGCTGCTGTGTTTGATACATGTTCCCTTCTATTAACACAGTAAAACAACCAAGCTTCTCTTCTCCACCCAGCCAACTCAAAAGTCCCCTTCCTTCAATGAGACTTGTTTCAGAGTTCAGGAATATTAAAACAAAACAAACACACACACACACACCCCCCACCCACACACCCTACTCCCACCCCAAAAAACCAGCTCAGCTGAGCTGTGACCTAGCCGGACTCCGATGCTTGTGGGTTATATGTGTTCTGAAGAAAGTGTAGCTCTGGCTTTGATTCTTGTACGTCTGTCTCTCCTCATCCAGCCTCCTCATTTCTCTAAGTTTTGTATTAGTCACCAAGTAATGAGAGATCTGCAGGCAGCAGCACTCTAGGGGCGGTTTGTGGTTTTGTCTTGAATATGCCATTTTAAACAGTGAAACACATAATAAAAGCAGCTTTAACTCTCCTGATACATAGCCTTACCTGTCCCATAGGTGTCCATGTATACCCTAGTCTCATTGCATGAGCTCCTTCCCAGTCGTGTTAACCAGTGTGACAGTAATGCTTGCATGTGTCTCATGCTTTTCTCATAGTCTTCCCTTTGCCAGAGGAGAATGGAATACATAAGGCAGTTGAGGAGAAGGGGGTTGGTAGACTTTTTGTTATTTTCATACCTATTTCCAATGAGGGGTGGCATAATGAAAGTATCTCACTTCCATTTGGGACATGAAGAGTTAATTTTTTAATAATCAGAAATAAAAGGATGATTTGTTCTACCCTGCTTCTGCAAGTCAAGATCCTGTGGCAATGAAAGCTGCGTGGTCACTAGATAGATTAAATGATACACAGCAATCAACCGCATGCCAGTAGTTGGTTAAATACAGCAATTTCTCACATTCTGTGTTCAGAGATCAGTTCAGGTTTGAACCTGAACTCTGTATAACTTAGATGAGATGCCTACTTGCCAGTATCATTCTTCACAGGCCTGTGCTAAAATTCCTACAACATGATTTTAAAAATGAGTAGCAAATAACAGGAAAGTATGACCCCCAGTTAGTCCTTTTCATTGCAAACACTAGACCATATGGAGAAATACAAGTGGGAGAAATGGATGCAGCAACTCACAAAGATAAATAAGAGCCTCTGCTCAAAACAGAGATCATCAGTAAAAGCAGATTTCTAGCTCGTTATATCTTGAGTTGGGGGACCTGATTCTGCCACAAAGAGCTGAGAAGAGGTTTTGCCTTTGGCTTCATTTTCAGTAGAATCGGGAATTCTTTCACAGTGACACATGTAAAATGGGGTGAAAATACTGGGAGATATTTCAGTCCTTTGGTTCATTTATATACTGATGTTATCTGTAACTTACAAGGTGCTTATTACAAGTTGCAGATTAGACACATGCTTGCATCATCTGATTTTGAGATCTAGTCTTTCTTTCTGTCTCTTCCCCTCACCCCCCCATTCTCTTGACTCCACACCTGACCAGTGGGTGTTAGCAGACGGTATTCACCAAAGAGAAGACTGAAGGACAGCAGTCCTTCTTCCATAACTTTATCTCCTTCCCTTTCTTGCAGGTGTTGTGGAAGCATGTCTCCTGCACATGCTGAAGCGCAGGGCTGCCGGCTTCCTGCGGACTGACAAGGTGGCTGCACTGTTCACCAAAGTTGGCAAGACGTATGCAATAGCTGGAGACATATGCAAGAAAGTGCAGGAACTGCAGCAGCAGGTAGAAGGCAGGTGAGGCTGAGGTCTGTTTATCAGCAAAATTCATAAGATGTGTGTGCAGCATGGAGAGGATATAGAGACTGCTTGGTAAATGCAAAGGGGTCTTTCTTGGCTACATTTGTTAAAGCTTTGTCTCTTTAGTGTCTAACTTTAAGGCAAATGTTTTTGTTTGATCAAGCTGACAGCTAGCAAAGAGACAGGAGTTGGGAACTGGGTCTTTGGTGGTTTGTTTTGCTTCTCAGTACAGCGGATCAAGCAACAAAAGTGAATAGTAACTGGTGATTTTAGAGAGTGCTCACAGTCAGGGTATGGTGGACCAGTTTGGACCGTTGGTGGAAAGGGATGTGGGTGACAAGAGGAACTGAAGAACAGACTTACTGGAAAAGCTGTTTTGGCATGCTCCTTGCCAAACCAATAACAGAGGATTTGTGGGTATTATGGTAGAAATAGTTAATAGATACAAAGAATGATAGGAAGGATGAACTCAAGAAGAGGCGGTCAGCAGTGAGAGACTGATTATAGGAAAGCAGTTAAGTACACACTGGACTTGAGCACAACTGAATTTGTGTTGGAGTCAAGGACTTGAGATTGCTGAAAGTCCTAAGCTTCTTGCTAGTGATGAGTAGTGCAATTAAAATTTTCCATGTGGTTCTGCTGACTGACTCACAGTGCATGAGCCTGTGGGATGAGTGTCTTAGATCTTCATCAATGATCTGGATGAGGGGATTGAGTGCACCCTCAGCAAGTTTGCAGATGATACCAAGCTGGGTGGGAGTGTCGATCTGCTCGAGGGAAGGAAGGCCCTGCAGAGGGATCTGGATAGGCTGGATCGATGGGCCGAGGCCAATTGTATGAGGTTTAACAAGGCCAAGTGCTGGGTCCAGCACTTTGGTCACAACAACCCCATGCAACGCTGCAGGCTTGGGGAAGAGTGGCTGGAAAGCTGCCCGGCGGAAAAAGATCTGGGGGTGCTGGTCGACAGCCGGCTGAACATGAGCCGACAGTGTGCCCAGGTGGCCAAGAAGGCCAACGGCATCCTGGCTTGCATCAGGAATAGTGTGACCAGCAGGAGTAGGGAAGTGATCGTGCCCCTGTACTCGGCACTGGTGAGGCCGCACCTCGAGTACTGTGTTCAGTTTTGGGCCCCTCAGTACAAGAAGGACACTGAGGTGCTGGAGCGTGTCCAGAGAAGGGCAACGAGGCTGGTGAAGGGACTAGAAAACAAGTCTTATGAGGAGCGGCTGAGGGAACTGGGGCTGTTTAGCTTGGAGAAGAGGAGGCTGAGGGGAGACCTTATCGCTCTCTACAACTACCTGAAAGGAGGTTGTAGTGAAGTGGGTGTTGGACTCTTCTCCCAAGAAACTAGCGATAGGACAAGAGGAGATGGCCTCAAGTTGCGTCAGGGGAGGTTTAGACTGGACATCAGGAAGAATTTCTTTACCGAAAGAGTGGTTAGGCATTGGAACAGGCTGCCCAGAGAGGTGGTGGAGTCATCAACCCTGGAGGCGTTCAAAAAAGGTATAGACGTGGCACTCCAGGGCCTAGTTTAGGAGTCATGGTGGTGTTAGTTGATGGTTGGACTTGATGATCTTAGAGGTCTTTTCCAACCTTAATGATTCTATGATTCTATATTGTAAACAGGAGATTTTATCTTCTGTTTGTAGATGATAGTGCAGTGGCACTGCTAAGCCTTAAGAGGTCTTTGTGCATTGTGAGAACTTTTAGCTTCTTGATCAACTTGCTGTTGAAGGGCTTTGTCAAGAGAGCTTGATTTCAGTTTGTGTTGCATTGAAGTCTTCAGTTACTGACAGTTGTTTACATTAGCACTTATACTTACATTTCTGTGTAGTTTTCTGGCATTTATCTTTATTAGACTTCTAAATATTAGACTTCAGTATGTAGCTTTTAACAGTCACGTCCTATTTTTGATATATTTTTTTAATTGTATGCCTATTCACATGGACTGGGATTTTATTAATTTTAGTTTTTTAAATGTTGGGAAGAAGGATGCTTTCTCCTGAAAATTCCCCAGCCTTCCTCGTCGGTTAAGAGCCCACATGAACCCTGCTCTAGCCACCGGAGGCCTTTGGCTGTGTCCTGTAACAGAAAGGACCAAATGAACTTAAATTCTGTGGTTTCTCTTGGAGAAATTTTGTGTGGTTTTCAGCTATTAACAACCACAAATTTTTAAGTGCTGTAGAAAATATGCACAGCAAAGAGATTCTATCAGGAAATACTGCAGAGGGTGGACTCGCTTCGTTGAATGTATAAAATGAGACGCAAGTGCTGTAGCAGTCTAATTGCTCCTGAGGCTGTGGCTTAAGAAAGCTCCTGTTTAGGATGCAATTAAACACATTTGAATTCCTCTGATGTTAGTGGTGTCATGTATTTCTTGACTTTGGATTGTCATTGCGTGTGTGTTGCCTTGTAGAGGATCTGTCATGGCCTAATGGAGGACTAGGGACTTTGTAAATGCAGAGAAGAATTACAGATCTCACTCAAGAAAGCACCGAACTATTGTATTCAGTCTTTATAATTGAACACTTTCCTGAACGGGGACCTGAGTGCTGTCAAAGAACAGGATCATTTGAGAACATGGATTTTCTACTGCAGATTGTTGAAGACATCAGGGTTTCTCTTGTCATTAGGACAAAATTGAACCTTCTTGTCTGCTATTTTAAGGAGCAGATTTTCTGGGAAAGAGATTAAGAGGGTTAGTCTTCCACTGCCAGCCCTATGCAGTGTACGAGCATAGGGCTCATAGCAGCAAGGCCAAGGCAAACCTGCAGCACCGTGCAGAAGTAGGACGCTCTCCCAGTGCTCAGCTCTGTAGTGTGCCTTTCTCCTGCAGCTGCATTATATTGCCTGATGCAGGAATATGGACCCATCACAAGATGTCATCACATGCTGTGGCAGGGCTGGCACAGCTTCACCACCTGCTACGCCATGGACATGTGGCTTAGTTGCATTACGTGCTTTAGGAGGAGAGGATTTGGGGCAGTGCCCCACCAGCGCTGTCATGGGAGACTCTGTGTGGCTGGTACCACCTTATAAAATTGTGCCTTGTGACTTGTTGCTGAATGTTAGGTATCTCGTATGGAGCACTGTTGTCATCTTGTCTTACACAACGAATGACGCAGGCAAAGTTAGCAGGGAGGGAGGAACGGAACACAAATTCACATTTCGGCTACTTTGCTAGGCAGCAGGAAATAGAAACGAAGAGAACAAACCCATTTTCCTTTTTGTGGGTCACCTTTTAGAAACTGGGAAGCTCTAGGCAGCACATTCAGCTTCAAAATCAGTCTTTGGTTCCAAATCTGTTCAGGCCATTAATTATCTCAACAGTGACAAGTGATAATTTGTGTCAGTGCCACCAAAGAAGTGAAGGGAGCATTGTTGTCAGTATGAAAATGTATTTTGGACGCCAGTACTCGATGGATGAGAGGTGGATGGTCACCGTGGCAGGACACCCAGCATGGATAAGAGCATGTGTGTTGTGCTGAGAAGACACAAAATTGCTCCTTGGCGTGATGCAAATTTCAGCTCCAACCACATGAAGCTGTGCAGTGGCGTGGCAGGAAGCATAGCATACTGGGATCTACAGACAAAAGTACCATCCTGTTCATGCGGCAAAACACCATCCCACAGCATGCCTGGGGCACAACATGCCACTCTCCCTCATTGGACTGGGGTCAAGTGGATTTTCTGGGCAGCAGATAGCTCCACAGAAAGGAATGACAACTTTTTGCGTGGTTCAGAGACCACTCTGCTGGGCAGACCCGGGGTTCTTGTTGACAGCCACGCTTGGGAAGTGATTCTGCTTTGTATAGCCAGCTTGCCATCCTGCCTCTAAAAGACAGCATTAAGCTACCCGTTTCTGAGGTGGACCTGTTGCTGTGCTGTCTTATGCTGTAGGAACAAGCAGGGGGTCTTGGCTGTAAGCAAGCTCCCTGCTGGCTTTGGATGCTCATTTGCTATAGTTCTAGTTTCTCAGTTTGATGTTGCTTATTTCTTAGTTGTCTTCTTGTCACTCTGTAGGTGGTAGGAGATAGGATCTCACTGCCAAGACACTAGCACAGACTGTGCTATACCTATATATGGTGCTTTACAGAGAGAATGAAAAGATGGGCCTGTGCCCAAGGATTGCCTGATGATGGTATGGCAGGAGGTCCCTGGAAAAGCTCTGCCTGTGTTATCTCAAATCCTGCTCCATGCTTCTGGTCTCAGTGGGAATATCTCATGCTGAAACAGCTGTATGTCGTCTTGGGGTCGTGGCTAGCTTCTCCCAGAGAAAGCTGGGAGACAAGAATCTTCTTTTTACCATCCTCCCTGTGGCATTCCCAGCTAAGCTGAAGCTCTGTTGGATAACAAGCAAACTTCTGTTCATCAGATGCAACGTACTTTCTGCTACACTTTGCATTTTGTTACTTTTTTACATTCTTTTGGAGTGTATGGTCTGCAATGGATTTACAGCCTATTCCTTTCAGCCTAGTATGTGGGAGTTTTGGTAGGAGCTCAAATGTTGGGCTTTTCCTAAAGCTCCAGAAGTGGAGAAGATATTTTTGGCAGGTGACTAGCTAGCCTGAGATACCTAATACAGACCTGTTTGGGGTCTTTTTTTAGAGCTTGTTCAGCATCTGTTTGTGAATTAGATAATCCTTACAGACTTCTCCTATTCATAACTCAGAACCGAGACATCCTGAATCATTAGTTAGAGCCATGATTTTCAGAAAATCCCTGAGGATGGACTGACTAAAACTCTGCACCCCAGTGGTAGTGAGTGCTAACATAGTAATGTAGACAGCTAGTATACAGATACACATTTGTCAGACAGATGCTGTGTATTCCAACACCTCTCCACGCAGTCCTTCACTGGAGGGCTTTCTGTGAGAAGAGCCTGAATTCTGACTACTTTTACTTTATCTCCTTTTGCAGGAAAAATCAGCCAAATGGGCAGGAAGCCCTCAAGAGGCAGGGATCTACCACAAGCAAAACACCTGTCCTGACACCTCAGGCCATCAAACACATATGGGTTCGGACAGCATTGATTGAGAAAGTGCTCGACAAGATTGTGCAGTATATTGTTGATAACTGCAGGTAAGGAAAGAATCAGAAGCACAGGGATTTGTTGGACTGATGTGTTTAGGTATCTACAATGAGGGATTTAACCAAAAGTCATCTTCAAACTTCTGTGATGCAAACTTCTGGTAGGAAGAAAACCAGCTACATGGACATTTAGGAGAAACTGTACTTTTATTTTGAATCATTGGCATGTTTCAGACTTAGAAAAAATGTTAACAGCTATACAGCTTTCCAGAAATCAGCTAAAAAACTAATTTGCAGTTTATGAAGGACTTCTTTTAATTTTTTTCTAAAGTTGGCAATATTGAGCAGTGCTATGGTAAAGAGTAATGCATTCAGAAGCATGTGAAGCCCTGATCCTTCCCACGCATTTAGGCACCTTAGGTTTCAGTAGATAATAGACACCCAAGTTCTAATGGGACCTAGACCTCAGCAACTTAGTGGAATAAAAATATCTTCTAATAGGTCAGGAGTGGTTAATTCACTCACATTAATTAAAAATAATCCTTTGGAATTTTAGGGTGTCAGGGAAGAAAATGCCCTTTGTAGATAAAAGAAGAGGAAATGAGTTTACAACAGGAGGGCTGTGAAAAAAGGTTTTTTTAATCATGTTTCCTTTTTAGAAAATTCAAGTTTTGTGTAAAGTGAATCTTCCCTTGCAAAACCAGAGAAGAGCCTTAGTGCTTTATGGACGTAATCCAGAGGGACTCTTTAAGAGGAAAAGACAAGTGTTCTCTGTTCTATGACATATTCTATCATCACTTCCTACTGTCAAGCATTAGCTTTGGTTTCCCAAGAGGTGGTTCTTAACTCTACCCTTTGTACCTTCCCACCCTCCCATAACTGATAAAGAAGAATTAAGGGGCACACTGGGGACAATTTCCCATAAGAAGAGACGTGTAGGAACCCTAAAGCTTGATACGGTCCCAGAAAAGTACGTCTGTACCCACTGCCATTGCAATTTGTTCGCAGTGGTGCTCTTGTAATTCTGCACTGGGGGGAAACATTCTTGGCTGTCCAAAGCCCATGGCTCTGAACAAGGAAGAGAGCTAGGGCAGAGGAACTTATTCTCACAGTATTTTCCAAGTTTGCATTACGGTTTTCCTTGTCATCAGCCCTATTTTCGTGATCTATCCTGCCACTAAAAAGAAAGAGAATGGAAGAAAGGTCTTTGTGCTGTTCAGAGAAAACTGTTGCTCTGGGATATCTAATGCCAGTTTGTTTTAAGAGCTCTGTGCAGAAGAGGTAGTGGGAGGGTTGGCTGTGTCCCAGAGACATAGTTAATGAAAGCCTTTTAGTCCAATGTATCAATATGTCTGCTGATACATGGATACAAAGATTTTTTTTTTTTTAATTACTTTTTCTATGTAATTCACCTGGAGACATGACAAGAGAGTTTGGTCTCAATTGTTGTGTTGTAGATGTTCATCTTACTGCCTTCTCCATCCATTCAAATGAGTTAGGGTCAGGTCCTTAATTGCAGGTGTGTGGTTTTGAGAACCTGACTTAGCGAATAAAATGAACCTCTTCATAAGGCTTGTTCTCATGCATTTTTGTGACATTACTGCTCAAATGCTCCATGTTTAAGTCCTTCAGCTCTTCTGTTCTTGAGGAAGAGAAGATGGTTTAGAGTTTGAGCCCCATCTAGTGGAAGAGACAGCAGGATAATGACAGTTCAAGAAATTTGGGTGTTTTGATTTTTTGGCTATGTGGTTTTATAAGTCAGCTTTTCCTGCTGTGATGGGAAGACTTTGGGGTCATTGCAAGAGCTACTATTTGTAGTAGTTCATTGTTCTTGACAGTGTTTCAAGATTATTCCTCACAAATGGAAGAGATGTTTAAGAATGTGTGGATCTCTTGGTCTCTGTGGAAAACTGACAAAATTGCTTGCAGAGAGTTATTGTTTGTCTCCATATTGCATTAGTGCCCAAAGCCCCAAAACAAATATACTGGGTAAACACGTTTAACAAAAGGCAAGCTCCTGCATCTCGAGAGCTCAGCTCAAAAACAGGTGAGGCAGAATGAGCATACTGAGAGGAAGTGACTTGCCTGAGATTACACAGCTGATCAGGGGCAGAATATGGATCCAAAGTAGGGGTGGTGGTCATCTTGTTAAATATAAGAGTCTGGAGTGCAGGTTTATTGAACTTGTTGTTCTAGGCTCCCTTTATGCTCCGTGGAGATCTAGTTAATGTTATTGATATAGTTCAGGAAATTATCTAATTCTAAAGCAGATGTCTAAAATAGGACAGATTAATTTCTCCAGAGCTTTCTTACGATATATTTTAGTGATCTTTAAAAATAGTACAGGACATACCATGTTGTAAAAGCCTTTTTTACCTGCAAACCCAACACAACATTTCTTCTTTATGAGATCAGTAGGTGAGCCAGTCAAGCTCCATTAGAGCTTTTAGAGGAGATGCATGCATCAGTGATTTCTAGGTAATCCTAGCAACTGCTTTTCTTCCACCCGTCAAGTTCAGAAAATACATGGGGTTTGGATCCCTTTGGTCCTGTCTCTGGCTGTTTAGATACACAGTTTTCCTATTGGCCCATGGTGTGAGAGAGTGTATTTGATAAGCACAGCAAAATTCTGTTGCTGGAATTTTTGTGTTGGAACACTAACTAAAACCAAGCTTTGAAAATGCGTTCTGCTTCACTTATGTGCACAGCACTCCAGATGTACAGCCTAGATCCTGTTTTCAGCCTTAGTAAAACTCTTAGAACGTTAAACTCTTAAATCTTCCCTTTTATATAGGTAATTTAATTGTCTGAATTTGCTCTTGAAATGAGTGTTTGGCCTCAGTTCTTATTAGATATGAAGTCTGACCTGGAACATGACTTCAGTAGTCATGCTCCCCCCTGCATACACAGTCGACTTCCAGTGGACTACTGGGGAGCCCACAGCAAATGCTGAAGGAATTGTCAGGTTAATAGCAGCCTGTCTAGCTTCTTTGCCCTTATCTCTTTTGCTTCCTTTGGCATACTTTCTGGTAAGCAGTAACATGTGATATTTTTAAAGTCAATGGACCCATGCTACTAGGAGGCATAAGAACTTTTAAAAATAACAGTCAGTGTTTTTAACTGGACTCTGATTTTTTTATTCCTAGTAAGTATTATGAAAAAGAAGCTTTACTGGCAGATCCTGTTTGTGGCCCAATACTGGCTTCTCTCCTAGGTAAGTTCTTGCAAAGTTACTTCTTAGGTTAAAGAAAACAAATTGTTTCTTAAAACGTTTTGTATTATGATAGTGTTACAAAAGGTGATTTTTCTCTCTAGCATGTCGTTTAACTATTTATAATAGAGCAACATAGAAGATGTTGTTTTGTTGCTTACAAAGCAACAAAACTTGGTAGAGACCAGTAATCTGTTTTGGTTATTAATTATTGAATGGATCAGAGAACAGAATGGGAATGGCTTTTTACTGAATGCTTGCTAGCAGATTGTAACTCCTAATGCTGCTATGGCAGGGTATTGTGTCCTACAGGAATATTTTTATACAGCCCTAGATAATAGGACCTGATATGTTATTGTATGTATTGTCTATATTACGGGCTGATCCTGTAGGATCATTAAGTGATCATTAATATTCACTTGGCTTGAGAAGGAAATCTCACTTTCAGTACTTGGCCGGCAGGATAAGACTGTTTCTGAACAGACTCAGAAGGTGTCTCTTTTGGGCTCTTTTCTTAGTTGGACCATGTGCTCTGGAGTACACCAAGCTAAAAACAGCTGATCACTATTGGACAGACCCTTCAGCAGATGAGCTTGTTCAGCGACACCGGATTCATGGAGTACACGGCCGCCAAGACTCTCCTTCGAAACGCCCAGCCCTGGGAGTAGGTATTTACTGGTGTAGCTATTCCTGAGTTAAGGCACAGGTTGACAATAAAAACAACCCCAGAAGGGAGAGATCTGAATTTAGAACAACCGTTCTTTTCTCTTCTCTCATGGAGCCTTTATCACAGATTAGAAGGTCATTTGGGCCCAAATGCCCTCTTTATCTGTATGCAGAAAAGTTTGAGATCCAGGACTGAATTCTGTGGCTTTTGACACTTGTGATCAGACCGGGTAGTTCACAAGAAATTATGAGCTGCCTTGGTCAGGGAGGAGTAAGAGCCCAGGTCATTTCTCTGCAAGATCTTCTGGCTCCAGAAAGAAGTTCCACCCTACAGAGATGGGTCTAAATGGAACTGTTCCTGTTTTATTGGTCTGCCAATACAATCATTCCCGTCCTACCTGATCTGCCTTGGCTATGCTTGTGTGTATGCTAGATCCGGAAACGACATTCAAGTGGGAGCACGTCAGAAGATCGCTTTGCTGCTTCAGCAAGAGAGTATGTGGAGTCTTTGCATCAGAATTCCCGAACACACCTCTTGTATGGGAAAAACAACGTCTTAGTCCAGCCGGTGAGTACATTGAGTTTTGGGCCAATACGCACAACTGCTGCCTGGCTGTGACTTGAGAAGTCAGTAGTATAGGTAAGAATATAACCTAGGCTTGTCAAGTACTTGCTTAATGTCTTGTCCTCAGGACAGTGCTGCCTTCCCGCTTGACTCTGTTATGCTGAGGTAGATTAAGACGTGATGAATGCTTTCACTGCCTGACCAATGTGAACTGTGAAGTGGGCATATAGGTAGGAACAGACATACTGGACTGTATTTCATAAACCCAGTGACTGTACTGTGTTTTTTCCCCTCTTTCTAATAGCAGTATTAAATACCAGTACTTTTGGTGTTAAGGTTTCCCTCAGCAGTTCCTAGATCATGCACTGCTCTGGAACTTGTGGGGCATAGGAAGACTGGAACATGACCATTATAGTTGTGCACTTGAGTCACCTGGATTGTCTGTTTCTTGCTTCTGTGAACAGAAAGACGACTTGGAGGCAATTCCTGGGTATCTCTCCCTTCATCAGTCAGCAGATAGTTTGACTTTAAAATGGACTCCAAATCAGCTGATGAATGGAACCCTTGGAGATTCAGAGCTGGAGAAAAGGTAGTCATTGCATTCGGGAAAAGATGGGAAGAATTCAGAGTGTTTATTTCTTGTATACTTGGCAATATGACATAACTGTAACAAGGCTGATTTAATTGAAAGGCTTCTGAATAGTGCATAAGCTGAGGTGTCAGACAGCTTGGGTTCTGTTCCTGTTTTGCCCCAGATTAAGCAACTTTCCAAAGGTCCTGTAATGCACTTGGATATAAGGCCTTTTCAAAAGGAAAACAAAAGCCCACTTTCCCAGGTGTTCGGGAGAAAAGGCTCAACACTACCTTCCATCATTACAATTATAGCACCTCCCTTCAGAGGGTCACAAATCACTTGGAAAGCATGGCTAATTTCAACCTCAAAAAAGAGACCTGCAATGTCGTTGTCTTTCGTTAGATCAGTTATTCATCTAATTCGGCATTCTGCTTCAGTGGAAAGACAGGTAAAGTCTTGAACCAGGCAGGTATGTCTCCTCAGGGAATGCTTCCTTCAGCCCCAGAACAGTGCTCTCGAATGCTTAATCCACTCCATTCTTTTTCTAAAACTTCATGTGTATTTTTTAATAGAACATTAATGAAGCCGTCTACCCTTGCTTTTATTGCTAAACTCTGTCAAGGTTGTTCTCAGAAGGGTTTGGAGCAGTTTCCTGTGTTTAATCTGTAAGCTTGAGCCCCAATGGATTTACATACCGCTGCCCGTAAATCACATGTGCAAGACAGAACTGAACCCGGCTGTCCTGAAACCCAGCTACAAGACCATCATGAAGTCTGTGCTCCAGGCATTTTAATCTTAGCCAGAGCATTGTTGTAAGCTGGTATGGNAGAGGGAGGTTATGGAAAGGCTGGTGCCAGATGTATCCACTGTGGAGAACTAGTTCCTTTGCCTTTTACTTGACTAATAATTTACCTTAATTGACCAAATTTAATAAGAAGTTATTAACTTAGCAGAGTCTTTTTATCGGGTGCTTGGAAGCGCAAGCATTCCTGAAAACGGGGGAAAAAAATGTTTCCTGCACTTTTTCCTTCCCTATTAGTGTTTACTGGGACTACGCATTAATAGTGCCACTCAGCCAGATCGTCTGCATTCACTGCCATCAGCAACGTAAGCATAAACCTTCTTCTCATGGGGGCGCTCCCAAGGCCCCTTTCTGCCAGGTGAATGTTATTGCTGCTAATGCTGCTACCATTTTATATGGTGCCTGTTAGGGGTTTATTGCAAAAGGAAGCAGACCATTTTTCTTCTTCAGATGTCTTCACTGAAAGGCCTGGTAAGAACTCCTCTGCCTAACACTGCTCCAGTTGTCAATTGTTTTCTATGTTTTTTGGTTTTTTCTGTGTGCTTTGTTTTTTCTGAGTCATCTGTGCAGAACAGCACTTATGGGAAACTGTCAGCGGCAGGTATTAAACATAGAAGCTTTGGCCCTATTAAGCATGATCCTCCACCCATTGACCATTACAAGAAAGGAGTGGGGGGAAAAAAAACAGGTCTGTCAGCCACGTCTATAGTGGGATCATCAACCTGTAGAAAGGGAGTGTGTGTAACCAGAGCCACCCTCTGTCACCCTCTGACCATCCAGCTCTCAGTAGCCTATTCTGCTTAACATAAGGAGAGGGATCTGGAACAAAATGTTGCTCCCACTGCTTTTCCTCACCACAGGCCTTAAGTCAAAATCACAGAGCAAAGGCAAAGAACATCTAGAAATTTTATCTGGAGTCAGATCTGAGTTGGACTAAAGGACCTTTTGAACTAAGAGCCTGTTTTAGAAGACAGTTTATGTATATCGCTTTAAAATACATAAACAGGAGAGCCACTTGAATGATCACTTTTCCTCCCTCTGTGTCATTAACACTTCTAACTAGTTATGGACATACGGGTATGAGTGTTGAAATCTAGAACCCTAGCTGGTAGAGGATGACAATTGTAACGTTCGTTCAGGTCCATTTGCCTCACTTCAGTCAGCTTCCCCAGGACACTTTGTGCCCGTCCAGTATTTCACTGACTGGTCAGATACATCACCACTCTGCTTTGTGGCCGTTCCTTAGGAAAAGGGGAATTCAATGACAGATGTGAAACATGACAGCCTTTGTTGTTCTTCAGTGAGAAAGCTCTTTTGGTAACAGGTGCCAGGTATGCACACAACATGATTTTTGTTGTTTGCACAAGATGACAGACACTTGGCGGTCCTGCCACAGCACCTAGCTACTGGACTGGAACTTGCACAGCCATGCTCCAGAACACATCCTGCTCTTAAGAGATCCCCTCTTTACCCAGGTGGCTCCAGATGCTGCATTCATTCAGTTTTGGAAAAAGAAATTAAGAACCAAATTCACTTATATTCTTTTGAAAATTGTACAAGATGCAGACTATTATGCTTAAAAGAGTATCCAGATCCCAGGGTGGTTTTCCTTATTTGTGCTAAATTTCTAATGACAGTGAAGATAGATGAGAAAAATTTACAACAGGGAATGTGACTTGCTAATTCTCACAAGAATAAAGCTGACAGCGTCTGGTTATATCCATTAGGTTGGTTTTCATCCTAAATTGTGTGTCCTTTGTCAAGTTATGTCATACACCAGAGACTTAGTTTAGTTATTCCTTTATTATTTATTATATTAGCGTTCAGAATCACTTTAAATGTTTCTGCATGAGGCCTGTCATAGTTTGCTTGTATCTTGAGCTTCTTTAGGACTAAAGGACTGAGATCATCCCTAGATCGCACTGTGACTTACAGAGGTTTATTTATTTACTTAGAGATGATCACAAATAAAATTTACGTAGAAGGTAAGAGCAAAAAATAGAGGTTCCAATGTAACAGTGTGGACTCCCATTGTCCTCCTTTGCAGCAGAAAGCAGATGGACATTAGTCTTGGTGAGTCAGGATGGAACTCAGAGACCTCCGCTGCACTTCCCCCAAGGAGGTCACCTCCTCGCGTTTCTTTCCTGTCTGGAAAATGGTCTTCTGCCTCATGGTCAGCTGGAACCACCACTTTGGTCCCAACAGGGCAAGGTACTGCCTTTTCTGATGAGCTGCTTGTAGTAGGTAGGGCTGATCTTAATGTCTTTGTTCAACCAGCATCCTGCTCCACAGAGTCTGGGCATTGATTTCCAGCTGCTTTATAGTAAAGTGGGAGGCAAAATAGCTCCATTTAGTCCAATTTCGTTCTTATACAGATAGTCTATAAAAATTGTTCATACCTTCGTTGCCCCATTGAGCAAAGAACTGGAATCTGCTATTGTATCAAAATATGAACCCAAACGATGGGAACTGAGACTCAAATGGAGTGGGACATACTTGCTGTCAGAGGCTTGGATTATTGAAGAAGCTGGTGCCCAACTCCCATGGATTACGAGAAAAAGCTGTGTTTTAAGTATGCAGAAAAGTTGTGTTAAGTACCCCTAAACCACCTGCTATATATGATTCTGTTGTTTTCTCCCTCACCTCCTCCCAACATCGAAAGTTTAGTTTTAAGATTTAAGATGCCAAAGGTCTGAAGTACTTAGTTTGTTGTGCTCTGCTAGTCATTCGTAGCTGAACGTATGGAATCATTATTTTCTCTAGGGTAAGGTATTTCCAAAGCTTCGAAAACGGAACAGCAACAAATCGGTGGACCTGGAGGAAATGCCAGCTGAAGACACTTCTACAGACTATGTGTTCAGAATTATCTATCCAGGACACAAGCATGATAACAGTAAGTGCCTTTGTTCTGCTTTGTTAAAAAAACCAAACAAAAAAACCAAACGAAAACAAAAACCTAAGAAAACCTTGAAGGAATATCCTGGGAAGTAACTGAAGGTAACAGACAAGCCAGGTTTGGGGGGGGGCGGGGGGAGAGAACCTACCACAAAATTTAATTGTGTGATTATTGTGATCAACAGGTACAGCTTACTGTAGGCTTCCTTAATGCAGTGAAACTTGTTATCTTAGTGGGAATAGAGTTGAGGTGGGGAATCTTATTTATATTTACTCTGTGTTTTGCAGAGGAAGTTTTCAAAATACTCCCCTGGGCTTGCAAACTGAGACTAAAAGTAAAAAGATTGCTTGACTAGCTGAGAGCAGTTTTGCTCCCGAAGTGAGGATATTTTTATGGGCCACACTGCTTGCTCATAATGTTGTTGTTAGGAAAAAAAAAAAAAAAAACCACCACAAACCCAACTCTTAAAGTACCCCAAGAACTCCCTGGGCTAAGTTTTCCTGGCTTGGAAGCAAGAACTTAACAATGGATAAATAAAGGCACTTCCAAGGAAACTAAATGAATTCCCAAGTACCAAACCACCTCATGTCATCAGTGAATACAAATTCCTTACATGCAAGAAGGCATTTGAGCTAGTTCTCAAACAGCATGTTCAGTTTTATTCCCCTTGGCAAAGCAGCAAGAATTTCCCAGGAAGATCAGACCCTAAAGTTTACAGGGGATTTGGATTTACTGCTCATATTGGGACTTACTGCAGCTGAAAAAAGCAGAAATCTCAGCTGAACCCTCCTTACCTCAGGGGACTGAACCACAATGGTGGCCATGCTTTATTAGGGCTTCTGGATTTGCACAGGTAAGTTCATGCACACACCAGTAAAAGCATGTTCTGCCTTTGCCTGAATCAAGGGGACTGTAGGTTCTGTGGGCACATTCAGCACAGACCTGCCTGTTGAGTGCAAGATGGAGAGAGCTGGCTCCTGCCTCAGGGTTCCTTAGGAGGAGGCCTGTACCTTGCATGTTTGCAGTGCTGGACAGAGCTGGGGAGCAGAATGTTTGCTGTCCAGATGCATTTGGCACAGATTTCAGAGTGGAAAGGAGGCCACAGCGCATTGATAAGGGCATGGTGAAGGAGAGAAGCTAGTTGGAGCCTAGAATTCCCATGGAGTTTTGCTAAAAAAGCATACTCACCTACTGCAGGCTGGCATTGGGACCTTTCTCCATTGCCATGATGTGACATGTGTGCTCTGGGAACACAGCCTGTGCACAGTCAAAAGCTGGCCTGTGTTTGGTGGAGCATGCTTTTTGTCTGTAAGCAGCTCATTTTTCATACCCATTTACAGGAGCTTGTGCCTTCAAGAAGAGGGCAGGATTCAAGTCCTTTGTCTTTGCTGAACATGTCCTTTTGAGCTTTCCCGCAGAATCGAGTTCTCTCTTCTTATGCTCCTCTTTCACTATTTTCTTTGAGCAGTAACTATTAACTACCACCACTTAGCTGCCAGCCGCTCTGCATCTGTTGACGATGATGAGGAGGAGGAAGATAAGCTACACGCAATGCTATCAATGATCTGCTCTCGGAACCTCACAGCTCCTAATAGGATGAAAGGTTTTTATCCTCCTCCCCCTGTGTCCCAGAGCTCTATTGCAGCTCGTTCCACTGATGCATACAACAGTGTTGGCATTATTACCGGGAAAAACATTTCACTTGTGCCATGAGATCTGGAGATTAAGCTGACTGTGCGGAGAGGCTGGGAATATGTTCACAACCTACGGGAAGTGGAAACACCACCATCTTCCCTCTCCTTTGAGCGTGTGTGCTGCTGAACAGACAAACCTTTTCTCCTTCTGGAGGCTTCCTGCCCCACCTTCATAAAAGCTGGATACTAGACCATGTTCTCACAAGAGAAGGAGGGAGCGTAACAGGTCTTTGTATTCTCCCTCCGTGAGTTAGTCATGTACAGCATAACAGATGGGGAGGGCAGCCTTGTATAGGAGGGAACAGAGGTGAACCATTACAGCAATAGTAGTGATGTGCTGGGCAAAGTCAGAAATGGAGTGTGCCTGTGTAGACAGAATAGGGCTGAAGAGTAGTGAGTTACAGTTTCAGCCCACGGATGGTTCAAGTATGGATGTTCCCACACTTTGGATACCTCTATAAGGTAGCAGAAGTACGCAGAGAAGATTGTATGGAGATGCAATACCTTTTTGTGGTCAGGTGCTTTCATCCCACTTCTTGCATTCATAGGCTAGGTGGGTTTTGGATAACCAGCTGCAAGCCTCTCCACCCTCCAAAAATTTGTCATCTAATTCTTTTCCTAAAGCAATTCATAACAGATGTATTAAGTTGGTATTCTCAAGAGGTGTATGTATTAGCAAGCATTCAGGATCTAGTAGTGTAATTCTGGAGACTGAGTTGTTCTTGCTTTCTTAAAGGAGGAAGCTGAATGGTGTACAAAATAATCCATTCCCCAGGCCAAACCCCTTCTGCACAGCTTGGATTCTAAGGCTAGCAGTTGTTCAGAAGACAGGCAGGTGTTGTCAAGGCCCCTGCGCTAGTTCACGTGAAATCTCTCCCCCCTCTAGGCTTACCAGTTACTGCACAGCTTCAATACCGCCAGACTTTTGGCCTTGATACCTCTTAAGTGCATGTGCCAAATCTGGCATGCTCCTGTTACAATCAAAACAACAGCCTCCGCCTCTTCCTAGTAACTGCAGTGTATCAGCAAGAACAGAATCTTCTCTGTTATCAGGCTGTAAAGTAGCTGTCAAAAGTTTGACATCTGCAGAGGAAGTAGGAAGGAGAGCAACTGCTTGCAAGTTTGGCTCTTGTCTATATTTTTCATTCGCTACGTTAGCATGAACATGCTTTTTCTGGTATTTCTATGTCCTAAGAAAAACATAATGCATCTTGACTCCAGGTAAGACACTCATACCTTTAAATAGTGGAGCAATGATTTTGGTTCCAAATGGATGTTAGCCCTGGTCTGGTGGGACTGACTGTAGGACACAATAATTGCCCTGCGTCTCTGTATAGTGCTTAAGTTCTGTTTAGATAGCATACACACAAGTGTTCAAGGAGATCCTTCTCATTTCTTGTATGCTGCCCACACACTTATCCCAAGGTAGTAGCCCCTAGAAACTGATAAAGCCCAACCTGAGTTAATAACGAGTTCTTGGAAGGTATGGCTGGAAAGGAACTCCAAAAATACAGCGGTCCCCCTGAAAAAAGATACTGTTTCCGGAAGTTTCTGTGTGTCTTAACTGATCGTGTCTGGATACAGGTGATAACGTAAAGGAAGAAGGTCTAACACTGCCACATACACGTTAAGAGACTAACGCTGTGATCTAAAGCATAAGAAACACAATTTAGTCTTTAGTCAGTTGATGGAAATTTTAAGTTATCCCACTAGAACGGCTGTCAGATACCTGCTTTTGCTTATTTAATCTTGAAGGTAATGGTAGAGTTAGGAATATGTCTGCTATTTGAGTAGTGACTCTTGCTGAACTAGATTGGATTGGCTGTTGTCTCTCCAGCAGCATCCCTTTTAAATAATGACAACACTGTTGTAGCAGGTTTGCTAGCCATTTGCTTTTACATTTTGCAACATGCTCGACTTTTGCATGTAGCTGAAGTTACAGATAACACCACTACAATTAAATAAAAGATGCTGTTCACTCTAATTCTTCACTAATTCAGGTACCTTTCATCTGAATCTTTAGGTTCTGTGGGGTTCTTTCCTTGTTTCTCTAAAAAATAAAATAAAAAATTAAAACTGAAAAACCCACTTTTCTTGTCTGTAGAGGGGAGGCAAAAAATAATGATCTAAAAATGTTTGTCCAATGGTTTTTATTTGAACCCAATAAGAAGCTGCAATAAATACTGGGTCATTCAGCTCCTTCCTGAAGAATTAAGGTGAAGAGCATTTTTGCATCACACTTTGTTTTGTGAAATGAAATACACATGACTGCTTCCGCATGAGCCTGTGCTTTTTCTGTTAACAAATGTTTTTACTCCACTCCTTCCTCACCTATGCCCACTTTCTAATAGGCACTACTAAAATGCTTTATGCTACCTTGATTTAAAATGCATGAGATGGTTTGGAATTGCCCCTACCACCACCCAACAAATGTATGTTTTAAAAGCACGGCCCAGGGGACTGGATTTTGCTTACAAATGTTAATTTAATGATGTACAGTATTATGGCATTTGCCTTAATTTTAATCATGGGTGAGCTGAAAGGCCAGTTATTTATTATAAAACAAAAAACCCACAAGCTCAGATGCCAGCTGGGAAAGTTGAAGAGCTGACACCAAGCTTTCTGAAGGCAACTGGTGATTTTTTGGGGTTGCCTTCCTGACGCTGGTTAAAAAGGCAAATAGATTTGGTGAAGCAGGGATAACTCAAGAAGCTGCACTGTACTGTTGGATCACATTTTCCTGCAGAGTATCCTACTTTTATAAACATAATGTTGACATTAGTAGGAATTGAACTATCCTTCTGTGCTAAATATTTTAGGATCTGGTTCTGAGGCAGAAAGAAGCATCTTCTGAAAATAACTGGATCAGTTTCTCTGAATTTCTTTTATGCTCAAACTTTCACCCTAGCTGGACTAGCAGTTACATGGCTGATTCCAGGAACTGCAAAATGAAATTCTGAGACCTGAATTAAATAGAAGGTCAGATTAGATGATCTCTTCTGGCCGTGAATAACATTACCATAGCATTACACAAGAACCAGTTTCAGTTGTTACTGCAGCACCCTTTTCTCTATTCTCTTGAAACATGAACTGCGATGAGCATGGGCAAGAAAGGGGGAAATGTGAAGGGATTTGACTTCACGGGAAGTGACTGTGCACAGCGTGCAGCGGGTTTAGATGTGCCGAGAGCAGTATTTCTGAGGTCACTAGGATGGTGCTCTCCCCTTTTTGGAATCAAGGTTCAGAGCCTGCTGAGAAGTAAAGCATGAAGCCATGAGGATGCACAGAAAGAAGAGGGGAAAGAAGAAAAAATGTTGATGGCCTGCTGTTTTGTTTGGTTTTTTTCCCTAGACACCAGCGAGATGATAGAGATGCAAGGCTTTGGGGCAAACTTGCTTTCGTGGCAGCTGGAGCACTGCAGCCAAGGCTCCTCATGTGTCTCCTGTTCAACGGGCAGCTCTCCCTACGATATACCCAGCTGCTGCAACTGCATCCATGATAGGTAAGCAAGTTGTGCAGAGAGCTTACCTGGGAGACTTTGTGCATGCCACAGTTAAAAGCAGGAAGGTTTTATTGGTTGCAGCACCAGAGGCAGAGAGTAACAATTTTCAAGTAGTTTCTAACAGAAAGATGGGAGTTACACAACAAGACATTTAGTTTATTAAAACTAACCTATTAAACTACTCTCAAGTCACATTTTGATAGAAAAATTGTATTTAGTTCTTTAGTTTAATATAATTCAGCTCTGGAAGCATTTTCTTTAATAAGCCATTAACAATTAGAATGAAGGACAACAATTCATCTAATTTGACAAGGACCTTTACAACGCACCTGCAGCCGTTGTAGCTAAATGTGCCAGGTGAATGTGTTTTGGGCCAAAAAGCTGCTGGGGAAAATGCTTTAAAAAGTGTAATTTGTCATTATTGTTGTCCTTTAGTTAAATACATCTTGGTGCAGAGAAAGATTTGCTATGTGTAGGTCATAGGGGTCAGCATAAAATTCATGATGATCTCTGTCCTCGTGACCTATCATGTTCCTGTTAATGTGTCTCCACAGAACTCCATTAAAGATGTTGTGTGAAAGCATGAAGAGGCAAATAGTTTCCAGAGCCTTTTATGGATGTGAGTGAAGCTTCTTATATCCAGCCGTTATGGTATCTATATGCTTATCTAAAAAACATGTCATGTTTCTTTTAGAAAGCAGTCCAAACCCAAATTTATTGTTGAGTCAGATCACCTGAGGACAGTAGGGTGGATGCAATTCAAGTATCATAGCTTCATAATTCCATTATTTGTGGGTTTTGCATATAGCAATGGGTGAACTGATGCTTAGTGAAGACAGAATGTAGTTTTACATTGCAGTGTAATACTCTACTTGGATTTTACTAATCTGTGTAAGATTTATTTAATCTTTGGCCCTGTTGCCATTCTTCATTCTTATACAGTACAATGCAAGTTTAGTTCATATAGGATTATTAGTGGCAGGTTTAAAATGTTACAGCTTCACCTTCAAAAAGGGGCTGCTGATATTAGGTAGATTGCTCATTTGTAGAAGTTCACCTCCTGCCCCAACCACAGGGCTCGCCTACTGCCGCCATTTGTCAACAGTGCGAACGCATCTGTCTGCCCTCGTGAACCACACTATTATCCCACCTGACAAACCATCCAGTGCTGCAGGAGGCCTGACTAAAGAGGTTTGGAGCAAGTATCAGAAGGACAAGAAGGTAAGTAATAGAATACCTTTATGATAGTTAAGTAAACTAGCTCCCATACACTGCTGCATTGAGCATGGTAGCCCTTAGAACTGACCCCAGGAAGTATTAAAGGTGTTTTTTAGTCTTCACAGGATCACTTCTCTTTCTAGTGAGAGAGAGTTGATTCTTAAAATCTCTTTTATCCTTTGCATCTATGATGATGGCAAA
This sequence comes from Fregata magnificens, assembly GCA_013389945.1. Lineage (NCBI taxonomy): Eukaryota > Metazoa > Chordata > Aves > Suliformes > Fregatidae > Fregata > Fregata magnificens. The sequence continues at coordinate 105,093 of WAAD01035266.1, forward strand.
GATATCAATTAACATCAAAGCAACTGATCTCATGACTCCTCTAGTCTCTTAAAAGTTAGATTATTTTCATGGGAGGCATGACAACTTATATTAGACTAGATTTGAGCTAGGGCCCTAAAGGCATGCATCAAGTTGCAAAATTTATTTAGTGCCATGCATGCATTTCACTGTCTTTATACTTGGTATTAAGTGTATGTGAGCACGCCTGAGGAAAATAAAGATGTATTACCTTCAATACCTCTTTCTCTTGACCGCTGTAGAATTACAAGGAACTGGAATTACTAAGAAGAGTTTACTACGGTGGGGTACAGCATGAGATTCGAAAGGAAGTATGGCCATTCTTGTTAGGTCACTATAAATTCGGCATGGCCAAAAAGGAAATGGACCAGGTAAGCACAGCTTTCCGGGGATTTGAATTATGTTTGCAGAATAGGTTTTGTTTTCTGAATAGCAAGTGTTAGTCTTTATTATTGTTTAATATTCCTAAGGGAAAAATGCTACTGAAAATGAGTGGCACATGTTAGTAGAGGGATTATGATATCATGTTATCATGTCTGAAAATCGCTAAAAGGGAGTTCTTTATTGAAGTCAGGAAACCTGCATTCAGCCTCTGCCTGTGACATGCATTTGCCCTGAGCAAATCCTGTTTTCACAAATTTGTCACGTATAAAATAGGGAGACATTGATATTTGGATAGTAATTTGAGTCATCCCTCTTTTATATGGTGTGTTGGCTGAGTTATACTTCAAAATGCTCTTTGAAATAACTACTTTATCTACATGATCCTGCAACTGCATGTGTGGAATTCTATTGGAGCTGTGAACAGCCCAGATGTACCTTCTGAAGTGCACTTGGAGTTACTATCTAGAGGCTAAAAATACCCAGAGGAAGGTTTGATTTGTATGTTCATTATGCTTTTGCTAGACTTAAATAAGATGTGCCTCTGTAAAACACAAGGTACAATTTCAGATGAGACATTATTCCTCTTAATGTCTCCCATGCTGCTGCTAACATTGATCAGTGAATAATTGCCTAGGTTATGTCACAGTCTTATTTCGCAGTCTGAAACTTGGCATTAAGTATATAGTTTCCATTAATGAAACCACAATTTGCCCATCTCTTAGTTATATTATCTCCCTTTGCTAATCTGTTTATAGCAATACCAACTTTTTACTTTGCCGAGTGCTTTCATTTGTTGTAATTACTGGGCAAGTGCCTCGATAATAAACCAGGCTGGTAACAAACAGATAGAGCTGAGCAAAATGGCAGTCAGTCATGCCTTCACTCAGCTATGCTTACTGAACAGAAACTGGATGTGGGCCTAAGCCAGAGCGCTGAGAAAAATACAGCAATACTCCAGTTCCTTACTCCTATATGCTTTCTGTAAGCATCTGCTAGGCTACACCGGGCTTTATCTGATCCCATGTAGCTGCTGTTATGAATGCTGTGTGGCATTTTTGTTGCAGTACTGAGCCAAAGCTAATATATTACCTTCAGGTGATGCGTAATAGGCTCAGGTTCATACCATACTGCAGCTGTAGAGCTGATCATGTGCAGAGCAAGATCTTAAGTGTAGGCCTACTGTGATGAGCAGATCAGGTAGTGCCACCGCTAGTGTAAAGGTCTCCTGCAGTCCTTCGGCTCATGTAGTGGAAGCACCAGTCTGCCATTACAAACCCCAACAATGCCGCAAGTCTTACTCCTTGGCTGGTGAGGAAAGGGATGTTCTCCTTCGCAGAACCATAGGACTATAGTAGGACACTGCCCTATGGGTAAGGTCTGAATTTGTATGTTGGTAAAACATTGCTTGTAACTGACATTAAGAATCACCCAAATGTTTGCTGAACCGTCTAGAACAGTAATGAGGTTTGCCCTGGAATATAATCAACCCATTAATCTGCTTTTCTGTTAGTGTTATTACCAGGGAGGTAGCACTCAGGCAGTAGCTGATTCTGTTCTGGATTAAATGGATAAGGAGTGGTTTATATATCAAAACATTTGGTATTTGCTAACTCCCAATTATTTTATATTCCAAGGGATAGTTTATATCCCTGTGAGCACCTGCAGATCAGAAGGGCGGCCTGACCTAGAGCCTTGCAATGGAAAAATTAGCTAGCTTGCAAACAGTGGGCGCTTTATAAGCAGCATTCTTACTAAAAAAAGCTACAGCAATTTGACTTGGTTTTCCTCACACTAATCTTTATAAACCAGTTCTGAACATGGATGGACAAATATACCCCTTAACTCTTCAAACTGGGTCACAATCCAGTTCTTCACCCTGAATCCAGTCATCTTTGTAGGTATTTATATTTAGATTTTCCGTCTATAGTGTGTACATCAAGAATGTTCTGCTGAGCACTGCTGAGGCAAATTCCTGCCCTCCCATGACATCAGCATCGGAAGAAGACAAAGTACCTCAGAAACCACCAAGGGCAGTAAGTCCTGCTGGTTGCCTTATCTCCTGAAGGCCAGGCAAACTGCCTCAGAAGAGAAGCAACTCCAGATATCCAGCCAGGCTGATACATTGCTAGTCCTGCTGGAAGGTACATCTGTTCTACAAGGGGACTTGTTCAATCACCCCTTTTTTGCATACAGCACAAGTTGAAAAAAGTTCTTCTAGAGCACCACGTGGACTGGTTCCTTAACTCTTACTGTCTTGGTGAAAAAGGGAGGGCCCTTCCAAACACTTCTGTGAATTTAGTTCAGAGCTGCAGCAGCAGTGATCTGGCTAAATTGCAGCACTTCCAGATGCAGTGTGAATTTATTACATTTGCCTTTGGTGCTCCATTAGTTATTTTTTTTTTTTTAACTCAAATTTTCAAGGAATATAGGATATTGGAGGTTTCTTGCATAGATTGCATTTTGCTGTCTCTGTTCTCCACAGGTACATGAACCATCAGATTTATGATCCATATGTAGAAATAGAAGGTATGTCTGGAACTGAAAAAAGGACCGAGATACTTAGATTTTAGAGTGGGAGCTCTGGAGCCACAACTCATGGATTCTAGCCCCAGCTTCAAAGGGCACACGCATGTATAGAGCTAGAACGTAAGAGATTTGGTGAGAAGAGATAAATACTTGAGTCCATTTGTACGACAGGAATTACAGTAAATTCATAAAGATATGTTGCAAGGTGTCAAAGATCTGATCTGCAGAATGCAAGCTCCTACAGGAAATTTTTTTTCCCTGAGTTTGTACCATACCAACACAGGGGTGTTGTGGAATTCCAGTGAGCTACTCAACACCAGTAGTAAATAACAGTAATAACCGACTCCTCAAAGAAATGTGCTGTTGGAGTCTAAAGCTTACCATTGAATGTAAGAGTCTATTAAATGAATGACATGGAAACAGTCATAACATTTGCACGTATAGAAAACATATCGTGTCCTTAACTGAAGTCATCGTGGGTGATTTATCATCTTTGCCTTCTGATGGTATTTTTGCAGTCATCCATCAGTATCTGGGGCACTCCCAAACATGGCTGTCCTCCAGCCTTCCACTAACCGTCGTATTTTATGATTTATGACTCAACGGCTACCTCAAGTGACAAATAGCCTGCAGCTCTTAGCATGAATGCTCTGGTAGCAACTCCAGCCAGCAGAGTCCAGAGCCTGAAGCCAACTCACAACTGCGGTTTCTCTTCATCTCTTGACAAGTGACAGAGTAGTAAAATTACTACGTGTCCCTTAATAGCTCAAGGGGGGGTTTCTGTGTCTGCGTTTCAACAAAGGAAGCCAGCAGTGGCAAAAATCTGTTTTATTACTATGGGAACCAGAGTGGTTGGATCTGGCCATGCGCAGTGCAGCCACAAGACTGGGCTGTGTGAGCTGGGATTCCTACTGTTCAGGAGTCTCTTCTAGCATCTAAGTCTATACAGGCTGATATCTATAAACCTGTGACCTGGAATTCATTACAAGGCCTATGTTAGAGTTGGAATAGAGAAAGAGTTGGGAAGGAAGTATAATGAAATTAGGAATAATCCAGTTAAAGGCAGCAATTGCTCCATTAGATTGCATCTGACTTCTATGTGAGGTTTCACATGAAAGCCAGTGACATCTTTTGTTCTTTCCCGAACAATGCCGAAGCACTGTTGATAGCGTATATGCATGCTTATATGAATCTCTTCTGGCATCTACAGTGATAGTTTATTCCCTGCAGTAAACACGCAACGTCTTACTGCTGCAGTCATTGTGCTTTCCAGTCACAGTGATGCGCGCTCTAGCAAGAGGGCTTCAGGATCCTTCGGGCTTTCGGTTTGAGACATTACACTTGCTTTAGACCTCTCCCTCCTGGCTTCCACTCATTGTTAATGCTATCTTTCAAGGAGGACCAGCATTTCAGGATCTGTCTGTCTGTCTGCAGGTGGATGAAGACATTGCTCTCCGGTATCAGAAGGTCATGGCTGAGTGGAAAGCCTGTGAGGTCATTGTAAAGCAGCGAGAGAAAGAATCGCATTCTGCCACACTGGCAAAGTTTTCGTCGGGCAGCAGCATTGACAGCCATGTCCAGCGACTGATTCACAGGGACTCCACCATTAGCAACGATGTAGGTACTCCCTTCCCATTCACCCATATGGTGCAGGCAGCACAGGAGGCTTGGCATTTGCAGAGGTACAGCCCAGGGAAGCGGCGACTTAGGTTAGCACAGCTCCATCAGTCTGGAGCTACCTGAATCCTGTACAGAATGTGAAGCTGTAGCGACTCCATAACAGAGCTAAGAGTAGGTCTGTATTTTGGGTATTCTATAGCTGTTCTTAAGTAGGACCTGCCTAAGGGGCTTTAAGGTTCACCTACTATAAAAGATCCTTCTCTCAGTAGAGGAATAGCTTTCTAGATCTCTTACTTGTAGGTCCTTTATTCAAATCCAGCATAGAGCAAAAGATTGCTACTATTAAAGCATATTTTTGATTATGTCACGTCCCTGATTGGCAGGTTGGGTGTGATTTTATTCTGGGAGATATCTAATCTAAGGTAAGGTGCTAAGCAGTAGAAAGGCTGACTGAATTAACCCCTCTAACTTGAATAACCAAGAAAGGGGTTTCTTTTCACGTTGTTGGACAGGAGAGCTGGTATGTGCGTGCCAGAAGTGTCTCTGGGCATCCATTACTTATGCAGACTTCAAACAGTTAGCTAACTGATTTCAGTAAGGCAAGAGAGAAGAGAACTTGAAATAGTTCAACAAAGAATTTTTTAGCAAGAAAAGAGATAAAGTGGTTGCATGGTGAAAAGAATTTGAAGGCCAATCTTGGCTTCAAACAGCAGTAGCTGAACTGGATTGTCAGAGGCCTGAGGTATGTTGGTCTTCTTCAAAGATATATTGCCATGACCAGATGTTTTTAGCATTGGTGTTGCAGGTAGGGAAGCTTCACTGCTTTTCAAGGTATTTCTAATTGAAGATTTTGAAAGGGGGAGACATCGTCATAGGAGACAGATATGAGATCATAAATTGGTATTATTTTTAGACTCACAGTCTCAGTATAAAGACTGAGTGAGGAGCTCTCAACTATTTGCATGCAGGGAAGTTCTATTAATCAGTGATCTTGTTCACTTCTCATGGTTGGAGGTTTTGTTTGGTACATTAACGTTGCTTGCTTCTCTGTTCTCTCCTGCTTTATCTGAATCTTCTCTCCGTTGCCCACCCCCAGGTCTTTATATCTGTAGATGAAACGGACTCAGTGGAGCGGGACTCAAAAGGTCAGGATGACCCCACTTTCACCGTGGTGTCTACCGACACGCCAGCAGCAGTAGCTGCCGTAGAGCAACAGTCTGTGGAGTTTGACTCCCCCGACTCTGGGCTGCCATCCTCAAGGAACTATTCTGTGGCCTCAGGCATCCTGTCTAGTATCGATGACGGACAGAGTGTCTCCTTTGAAGATGCGGCTGAAGAAGAAGCTAGCACTGACTTGGAAAGGACTGATCCAGACATACCACGTATGCAGAAAGCCAAGTCCGTTGTACTGCAGTCTCAGGATTCTGTATCAGAAGAGCAGCTGTGTTCCCAGGTCGATTATTTAATGGATGTTGCTTCTGTCTGCGCCGCATCCTACACAGTAGGTTGCAACATAAGTATCATCATCTCTCTGCACAGCATTGCTTTTCTAGCAAAGACTTGTACTTTTTCAGATAGGACTTAATGAGAGAAAATCCCAAAGTAGAACTACAGGGGGTGGGACGATAACGGAGGATTTTTGCACCCAAATAATTTCATCTCGATTTTGAGCTAGATTGGAAATAAGACAGCACGAAAAATTTGGGTCTTTTTTTGAGTGGGAGGGCAAGGAAAAGAATGTGGTACAATTCTAGCAGCTAAAAATTTCTGGGGGCTGGGGGGAGGTGTGGGGGTGTGGACGACACACCACTTGTAAGATTTCAGTGTCATTTAATTCAAGCCAAAACCCACATTTAATCAAATTGAACCACAGCCTGAGTCTAGGTTCAAGACTCCACCATCTCTATTAGTGTTGCTGTCAGCAGATTAGTAGTTGAGTTTTTGCCTCTCTCTGCTGAAATTGTTTGACTAGAAATAACCCTTTGGAAATTGGACAGGCTTGGAACATTTACCAGTGAAAGTGTATGCATTTTACCTGGGATTTTTGACAGTAATAGAGTATTTCGATGCTCTCGTACGCCCAAAGTATAATTGTACTATTTCTGGTTTGTTGGTTCTCAGAGCAAATCTGCACCAAGTCCTCTAAACCTAGCAGATCTAACTAAAACTTTTCTCTTCTAGATAGAGTTATTGGACACTGTTGCCTTAAATTTGCACAGAATTGATAAAGATGTCCAGAGATGTGATCGGAATTACTGGTATTTTACTGCCGATAACCTGGAGAAACTCCGAAATGTCATGTGCAGGTAATATAGCTTGTAAACTGAACTACTTTTCACATTTCTGTCATAATTCATAAACTATAATAATATGAAAATAATAGTCTGTATAAAAATTCTCACTAATGAGCTTAAAACTTGCAAGGAGGAACAGGTAGGATGGTAGGTTAGAGAGCATGGGTATGATAGGCGGTCCAAGTTTGGAACGCAGGCTGGGGTAGATTCTCTTTCTACCTCAAGAGACAGACCCTATCAGTCACCTTGAACTATTCTCTAAATCTGCTATTAGCTTTGATTTCCTACTTACGAGGATAATATATCCATGCTCTAATGGCATGCTATAAAGACGGCATTAATTGTGAGATACCCAGATATAGTGTTGAGGGACATCTACTAAGTAGACAGAAAGACTGCATCTTCAAATCAAAACAAAACAGCATCTTTGACCACTGAGACCAGCTGGAATCAATAGTTTTCACTTGTAGGAATGCAGATTGCCATGAGGGCTATTCAACTAAACACACTTAAAGCAGAAAGTGTCATAAACTTTAACACTCGGAAAAGATACCAAGATTCCACCTACAGGAAAAAAGAAAACAAAAGCCTAAAAAAAACCAGGTACCTTTTAAAAATCTGGGCTTTTTTCCATAGACTGTTATGCTTTTGTTAGGTGTTTTTTCACAAACTGTTGATATGCAAGCCACGTGTGTAAGGTACGGTTGTCTCTATGCAAGCAGAAAACAATACATGGCTGTGAAATACTCTGGAATGTGAAGTGTCAAAAAGTTCTGGAACACACACATTCAACAGCTGCTTAAGATTTGATCTTGCATAATCAAATTAGACTTCAATACAATTTTTAGCTTTTGAGGAACAGGAAGAGGAAAGTTTGGTATTAGTTAATTCATCCTGTAAGTAGACAATTGATCAGATTCTTTTACCCTTTCACAACACATTAAGAGCCTACAGCAAGAGTCATATTACAAGAGAGATTCCTGTCTCATATGCTGCTCTGTCCTCATCGTGGATTGTTTATAAAGCCTTTAGGAATTTTCCTGAAAAAAACCAGCAGAAATACTCATCATTTTATACCAGTGTGTTGGAAGATTTGAATTGTTGTAATAGTTCTCTGGACTTCTAGCTTTATCTTTTACAGCACTCTAGAACAAGACACTTAAAAGTTTCCAAAACGAGTTGTATTTTAGGTGTAAGACAAATTGTTGAGGCCACCATGCAGGAAGAGAATTTTTAATCCTATTATCTCTTGTGTTTTCTTCTTTCTGCAGTTATGTTTGGGAGCACCTAGAAGTTGGTTATGTTCAAGGCATGTGTGACCTCCTGGCTCCTTTGATGGTTATACTTGACAACGGTAGGAAGGGTTTTCTTTTGGAACACATTGGTATCTTCAGGGAGGTCTTTCTTTAGAAATGCTGTTTCAGAAGTTCTATGCATTAACCAGGGCTAGCTCACCAGGAAAATCAAACCTGCAGCTCTTGATTCATATTTTCTCTACATGTGGCTGTTTTGGAAATGGCCAACATTAGTGTCTCGGGGATTCCCTGTTTACTCACTGACTTCCAGATTAAATTTTCAAAGCAGCTGTGTTCCTGCAGTTGCTGAAGCTGAAAACCCAACTGCAAGCTGGGTTCTTTTGAAACATAACTAGTAAAAATGGTCCAGAGTCAGCGACTGTCTTCTGCTTCATCTAAATACTGGTGATGGGATTAGGGAATAGCAAAGGGGAAACCCCTGTTTTTCCCTTGTCCTGCAGTACGTTATTTGGGTTCAAGGAAGCCACACAATTAGCAACACTGAGCGTTCTGCATTGTGTCTGCAGATCAACTGGCTTACAGCTGCTTCAGCCACCTGATGAAGAGGATGAGCCAGAACTTCCCCAACGGAGGTGCTATGGACACACACTTTGCCAACATGCGGTCCCTAATCCAAGTGAGTCTTGTTGAATCTTATTTGAAAGAAGATGAGGTCATGCCAGAGGCTTAGAACTAGCTTGATGCCACAGTGAAGTGGAGGAACTCCAATGACTGCAGTTCCTAGTTATCTGGTACTTCAGAGCTGGGGAGGATAAGAATTGTTTTATGCAGCCCCCAACTGATTTCCTGCTTCTCAGGAGACAGCATTTGCTGTCACAATGAATACTGCATATTAGAGCAGGTCAATTCGTCTTAACTTGACAAACTGCTTTTTGGAAAACACTGGTATTTGTGGCACAAACTTAATTTCTTACAGGTTTAAATAGGCCATAGTTATATTTGTATTCACACAGGACACTTGCTGAACAGGGGTTTTTTGGATGGATTTAAGGCCTAGACATTCCACTCCAGAAAGCACTAGGCACCTGAGCAAGATTAGCATAAAGAAGAGTGAGAACATCAGGATAAGCCATTATTTGGTTTGATAGGTGGCATATTAAAAGGTAATGAAAATAGAGGTCAGTCAATAAAGAAGATGACCAGCACGGCAAACGCAGGCAAGCACATGAACATATGGCTGCAGTGTTTCTGTTGCATAGCAAGACTGTCAGAGCATGCTACCCTGCTTATCCAGCAGCCCTTAGGATGACATCTATGAGGAATGAATATAGATGTACTCACACATTTAAGACATCTATCAGACATTTGGCAAGTAGTTGTTCAGTTCCAGAGAGCTTAGATGTTGCAGTGTGGAACTGTGCTGCTGCTCATCAGAGTTACAAACTTGCGATGAAAAAGTCTCTCTTCCTTCTTTTCTCCAGGTAAATGGATTTCCCTCTTTGCACCCCAGTTCCTATGTTACAATCTGAGAGTAGAGTTGGGTGGGAAGGTGAAGATTTTCCACTTGCTGAAAATCAGTAGGATCTGTAACTTGCTGCTTGGACCTTTAAAATCACACTGCAGATTGACTGTTGTCACCTCATCCCTGCGCAGCAGTAACTCTTCACCTCATCAGTCTGTGTCAGGGCACCCACACCACAGGCATTTTGCAAACATAATAAAAAGACAGATCTGTGCTAAGCAGCTGCTGCTGACTAACCACAGGATCAGGTGATAAAGAGCACTGTGGGAGTCTTAACCAGCTTCCAACACCTTTGATCTTGGCTACTTTCAGACAAGATACTGACAGCTGATGTTTTGCCTTTTAGATTCTAGACTCAGAGCTTTTTGAATTGATGCACCAGAATGGAGATTACACTCACTTTTACTTCTGCTATCGCTGGTTCCTGCTTGACTTTAAAAGAGGTAATAATGTTCTATGCCTATAGTTTAGAGTTGTGCAAAACTGAACAGCTCTGTGTTTTGGTCTAAATGTCTGGATGGTGAGTAGCAGCTAGGGTTACAAGAGTTTGTAGCTAGGAAAGCTAATGCAACTCTCAGAGATGAACTAGCACTGGAGTGAATTCAAAGCTTAGAAAAGTGGTGTAAATACCTGATAATGTGGTTGGAGCCAAGTTTCTGCTCAGTGAAAATGCCTGTTTGCTCAAGAAGGTGATCCCAAGTTGATCATACTCCTTTGTAAGCTTTGATACCTCCTTTCTAATCCATCTGATAACAAGGAACAGCTCAGCAGTAGCTCAGGAGCTGTTGTGCTTCGCTGAATGAGGTATTTTATATACTGTGAGAGCACCCCAGGATCCCTGCACAAGCACACCCACCCCCCCCCACTCTAACAGAAGCAGTTGCTTGTAATCATTGGGTACAGTGTTGCTGAAGAGAGACCCATCTTGCTATCAGGCAAGTCAGTAGCTACCTGACAGTGAGGGGGGAAGAACTGTGACTCTTAACTGAATAGTAAATCCTCTGCCTACTCCTTCACAGAAAATTGCCTGTCCCCCGCATCCCAACCCCCTGGACCTCACTGTCAGACTGGGCAGAAGATGAGCCTATACGGTTCAAGAAGACAAAGCTTCCATGGGCCATCTGAATTGCAGCATGTGTAGACCTAGCTTACCCACATCTGCTATACAGTTAATTGTTGCCGATTAAAAATAGCAGAGCTTTTGCTCTGATACGTTCACTGCAAAGCCAAGAAGGAGGCCCTGGATATGCATTCACATCTGCAGCCTGTGACATGGTTACTGCAGTTTAGGCATCTTCCTGGGGTTGAGTCTGCACCACCACACCTACATTCTTTCTCAATTTTTCTTTAAACCCAATTCTGCTGCCATACTTGCACAAGCAAGTGACAGGAGTTGGCTGGAGGAGAGGGGGAGAGGAAAAAGAGAAGTCATCAAGTAGTATTCGTATCTGCATAAGGCCTGTAAGACGTTAGTTAGAGAGGGGGAAATGGTCAATTTGAATAATCAGATGCTCTTGTAATGTTTATTCCCATTCAGAATTGTTGTACGAGGATGTATTTACAGTGTGGGAAGTTATTTGGGCAGCAAAGCACATCTCTTCAGAACATTTTGTCCTTTTCATTGCCTTAGCACTTGTGGAAGTTTATCGAGAGATTATCCGTGATAACAACATGGACTTCACTGATATCATCAAGTTTTTTAATGGTAAGAGACTTTTATAAGAGAGCCATTTTGATAAAAAGGAAGTAACAAGAGTTTGCTCCTTCGCCTTTACTCGGACTGTCTGCAGTTGTGCAGTGTCTTGTTGTCATGACAAGCCCCTGGTCATTTTAAGCTCTGAATCTCTTACCCCTTCATGTAAATGAAGAGCCCAGATTTTCACATGCTTCCTGAAGATCTGACTTGGCACACACAGACAAAAGTGTTGTAAGAAGAGCTACGTGGACCACAGAAGGTGGTAGCTTTTTCCACTGTCAGTGGTAATTTTTGCCACAAAGCAAGAGTCAGAATTCCTGTTAAAAACATTTCTCATAGTGACTCTTTGCCCTTGGTTTAATGGGAGGTGCTAAAATGTCACTTTTTTTTTTTTTTTTTTACAAAAGTCTCTCGCAGGTTTTAAGGTTGCCAGAGTCATTTCTGTTTACAGGGCTTGACCCTGCTGAGGCTGAAACATATAAGCCACCGTTCATGCAAAACATCCCAAACCACTTCCGTGGTTGATTGCTTACTGTAGTGGTCCATAGATGCTAGCCAACATGTACTGCCAGAGCAAAAAGTATTCTGCCAAAGCAAGCTAGGTCTCCTCCTGGCTGCAGAATGCAAGTTAGTCCTCAACAAGTGCTCCCTGTTAGGATATTTTAAGAGGTTTGGAAACAATTCTGTGTAATCACAGTAATTTACTAAATTATCAATGCTGTGGTTTTCAGCCATCTGCTGCAGAAGCCCCAAATTTGTTTTTGCCTCAGCCGTTCTTATTCCAAAGCTGTACATTAATGCTTCCCTCAGCAAAAACCCACCAAACCCAAAAAAACCCCAGCACTTGCCTAAGCTGCATGAAATGTTTATTGTGGAACTGAGGATTCAGGTTTGTCAAGAGCTACTTTCTGATCTTTCTTCAAGCTGCAGAGTGTGGACATCTGTATGTGGAACTATGTGGGCACGTCGCTCCATGTACGTGAAGCCCTTCTTAATTGTATTTATCACTTGCATCGCAGACACTCCAGCAGTAGTCCCTGCCTGGAGAGGTACCTTTTGATTGAGTTCAGCTTTACATTTTTGAGTCCCCAGGAGGGCTGTTCACAGGCACGTGTGGGTGCAGACCTCCCATTCCTGGTCTGGGGTCACAGGGCACTGGGATTCCTGCAACAAGACAACTGACACCAGAAGGATTAGATCTTGATGCCAGGACCTACAGCACTAAGGGATTCATCCACTTATTCTATCTTTAATTCTACAAACCTAACCCCCTGCAATGCTTTCAGATTGCTGCTAGTTACACTGATTAATTAATGCTAATGCTACATTAATATCAATGCTAGGGCAGAAAAGTTCCTGCTGCTGCCACTTAAGAATGTTTGTCTGTGTCTCTTAGAAATGGCAGAGCACCATAATGCCGAGGAAATTCTGAGGATAGCAAGAGACCTTGTCTACAAAGTGCAGACACTGATTGAAAATAAGTGATGATGAACAGACTGTCATCGTGGGCCTTGCTGTGAGCTATTGGATGGAGCATTTCTTGCACTGTAACTTCAAAATGGTGTTTTAATTGCATCTTCCATGTAATGTAATAAATATCTAAGAGGTTTGTAACAGACTTTTAAAAACAGAACTTTTCCTTGACCAGATGAGGTTTGTGTTTGATAGTCCCTTGTTACACTCACTTTGTATTTCTAGACAAAATCTTTTTGCATTCTCTTATTCCCCTCTCCAGAAGACCGTCTATCCACATATTTGAGATATTAAAAGGGGGGGATTTGACATACTAGAACATTTCTATTTTGACTTACTGCACCTTTAAAGCCTGGATGCACGTTGTGTGCTCTGCCAGAACCTTCCATGGAGGTAAGGCCGGATCCAATACTCACTCGAGTGTGGCAAGCATTGAATTGGGTCCTTGGAGGAGCACGTTCATGGACTCAGTGTCTATGCCTTGAACATGGAAGAGAATGCATGTGGGCTCCCGTTGCTAAAACATTTGTATTTAGCAGAGTATTTAGCACCAATTAAAGAAAATAAGGTTACCAGCTGGGAGAATGACCTTAAACTAAATAACATGGTTAATATGAGCAGTGAAGATCTGGCAACATTAGCTAAACATCAGTTAGCCTTTGCTGACTAGCTCATGCTATTGAGTCTTCATGGCCCCCACATGCCACAGACATGCCTTCATTTTACTTTGCAAACTTACTCTGCAAATATTCCCAGATGACAAGATCTGCCTAATGCAGTTCAGGTTAACACAAGTTTAGCCCACAGAAACAGGTTCCCTGATCATGTTAGCAGCTCCCACGCTCTTTGCGTCTGTGCGGAGTGCCATGAAGTTCAGATCCTACGTTACAGAGCAGACACAGCAGAGCCTCGCCTCCTCCAGATTACTCACTGCACACTACTAGCCTCCTCTTCCCCACTCTGCAGAGCTTTCTGGGAGGACTTTCCTTGGGATCCTGCAAACACAAACCAGGCTCTCATCTACTCAAGCAGGTATCAGCACTTGCCAGATGAAGCAGCTGAAATTGTTGCATGGGATCTGCTCCACTTTGCTGCAGCACTGTGCTGGTTTGTAGAGCCATCCATGCGCCCCGTGGAAGTTCTGTGCCACTTCTTTTCCTGCTTGGCCGCATGCTTTAAGTCGCAGCATATGTTTCACCCCATCCTGCACAGAGAGCAGAGGTGACTGATGGTTAGCTGGGCTTCTGCCTTGGAGCTGCAGACGGGTCTGTTGCTGTCCTACCACTTCGTCACACTGTATAAAATTAGCACGTTTCTAAGTAAAAGTGTATCTCTGTGTCAGCAAGAGGGAGGGAAGGAGCAGGTTTTTGCTAATGGGGTTAGCCGCAGATTTCATGGATACTCGTGACCCGTGCTCCTGGAAAACCCAGGGACTTAGTTTAAGCACGTCAAGTATTCCAAAGTATTCTACGCTTTGGCATTAGAACCTCAGTGATTTAAAAAAAAAAAAAAAAAAAAAAGACAACTTTGAATCTGAATTTTTGTGTTTTCTGCTTTTTTGGGGTTTTTTTATCCTTCAGAGCAGACAAGGTTACACAGCTGTGTTTCCATTGAACCTTGTAGAAAAAGCAACTCTGTGCTTTTCATAGAATCATAGAATGGTTTGGGTTGGAAGGGACCTTTAAAGGTCATCTAGTCCAGCCCCCCTGCAATGAGCAGGGACATCTTCAACTAGATCAGGTTGCTCAGAGAAGTTTACATGAATTAGATGAGCTCACATGAGCTTTTAAAATCAGGTTTTAGCAAAAAGGGGTGATGGGAATAAAATTATTCTGTTTGAAGATTCAAATAGTGATAGGAGGCATTTGCTTTAGTAACTCTGCTCTTGTTACTACCCAAGCAGTGGGCACTCTTGCTCTTTGTACTAGGTGAGTGCTGCCTTGGGGTCCTCGCAAGCTTGAGCATTGCTTGTACAAGAAAAAGGTAGATTTGGTTCTAGAAAGACCATGCTTAGATCTTTCTTTATGATTGCAGTAAACTAAAAATGGTAAATAATAGTCTGAAAAGGGAAAAAATGGACACAAAGTTCATAGCTCAATAGCCAAGACCTCCCTTAAACTGGTCTCTAAAAATTTGAGGGGAGGGTAAAAAAACCCAGACAAAACCAAAAGTCGCCTGTCGTTGGTGCAGCCAGATGCCTTCAGGGACGAGCCTGTTGCTCTCTGGGCTCACGGGCATCATGATCACGAAACAGAAGTGAGAACAGATGAGCCCACTCAGTTCTGAGAAAGGTGCTGCGGAGGAGGCTGTTAGGAAGGAAATCCCCTTTCTGCGCATAACAGTGCTAAAATAACAACAGTGGGAGTTACAGAAGGAAAAAGTTATGATAAGCTTGACTGCCCGCCCCCGAGAGTTCGGGTGTGCTCAGGACCAGGAGCCAAGAAGTTGTACTGCAGGCAGGCTCGCAGTCTGATCTCATCGTTATTTATAGCTCTGTCCAACTGTTTTATAGGCCAGTGCATAGTTGCTGAAAGGTCTCAAAAGCGCTTCAGTCTGTGTGTCTGTTCACTTGAAAAGTGAAATAGTATTTTTTAAAAAAATGATGAGAGCAAGAAAACCCTCCAACCCAGAGAGCCTGAGGAAGTGATGTAAAAAATAAAACTGCACTATTTTTCTTTGGTATGTTGGGAATGTACTATACAACTCTTAAAAAAAAAAAACACCTCTGCAAACTTTGTTGTATTTGTTATAACACTGTCTAATTGTATTTTATGAATATTGTGTATTGACTTATTTATTTTTGTTGGGAGCAGACTGTTCTCTTTATTGCTCAATTATTTATGTTTAAATGTAACATATGAATAAATACTTATCGTCAAGGCAGTCTGTGGAGCTCTTTGGAAGCAATTTCTTTCCCCCGAGGTAATTTCAGAGACAGAACAGCTAAGGACAGGGCTGTCTGGCAAGAGAGTGCGATATGTAATTAATGTTTCTGTGACAAGCGTGCCTGGGCTATTGTACTAAGCGGTATTCTTAAAGTAAGTAGGTCATCACCAAATGGACTGCTAATGTCCCTTAGATGACTTTAAGGGTAGATTTAAGTTACACGCAGTTCGTGCCTAAGAGCACCTATCATCGCACGCCGAGCCTGTTGCCAGTTCAGCCCTGGGGAAGGAGTGGGAGCAGAAGCAGGCCTATGACAAGTGTTAAAAAATACAAGTTTCATCCTGCAATTTTAGGCCTGATCGTGCTGCAGCTAGCATTAAGTCTAGCCGAGCTGTTGGGCTTCCAGGAGAGATCCTCCTCCATCGCTCCCAGTCACCCCTTCAAACCTCTTAAAAAATCCTCCAGCTGCTTCTGTTCTGTAGCAGGGACGCTCCCTTTTCCAGAACTTGCCATCTTACCTGCTGGTTGCTTTGCTGCTGGCAGTTTTTGCAGCAATTTTCCAGGTTTTTAGGCTGGAAAGCTCTGCCCAGAGGTGTGTCCCCAGGGGATAATGGAGCATTACCCCATTCTACTGTAAAAACGCCCAACAAATGCCTCTCTCTACTGGGGTAGGTGCAGCCATCCCTCAGCCATTGCTCATGACTGTTACAGCTGTTAATTGTGTATTTATCCTTATAAAAGAGGATAAGCCCTTTATGAAGTGTATCCAATGACATGTTGGCTTAAGTAATCTTCCAGTGCCACTGTGTCCTCTGCCTTCATCTTGTTTGGATGGTGGGACTTGGGGTGGGCAGGGAGAGGTGGGTACTACAGCTGGGATTACACATTGGCTTTCTTTTCTACAGGATCTTCTTTCTTATTACAGCACACAACGCCCCCCCAGCATTCTCTTTGCAAATTCTCAGAAACTTTCAAAGTAGATATTTAGACATCTGTCCCCCAAAGCTGCAGAGTCCCTGCAGCAAAAGGCATTTATTTCAGCAAGATGCAGCATCCCAATGAAGTTTCATCACCTTGGAAGTCTCACTGCTATCGACTGCCAGAAGAAAACCAAACCGAAAGAAATCTCCACCATTTCCTGACCCTTTTCTGTAACCCAGAGCCAGTGCTGGCAGCCTGGTGAGGTTCCAGCTGCTTTCTCCACTCTACCACTAGTTTTGCCAAACACAGCAATTCTGGCCCTCACAGTTTAGCGGCACATATTGCAGTATCCTATTGATGAGTCCAAGGCCTGCCTTCCCTTTTCAGAAGCTCTACCCCACCTAGAAATACTTTTCAGTTTCCCAAATGATAAAAAAACCAAACCAAAACCAAGAAGCCAACTCCATGCAAGCACATGAACAGCGCTGGGTTTGGTAGGCAACGCTTCACCCCTCCCAAGCTTTGAACCAGGCTTCCCAAAGCCTCGCCTCTGTAGTGCCAGCACTCGCCTCATTTTTTGCATTGCTCTCCCTTCTGGGTATCCCCTAGCACTGCGGTAAGTCACACAGGAGCCCCCCCAGCCCTGGCAGCCCATCGCTCTGGGGCCTTGGTGGTTGTCCAGAGCACCGGGCAGGGGACACCCTGTGCTGGCAGCTGCCACCAGATGAGGCTGTCAGCCCGGGGACAGCGGGGAGTGGGGCTGCTCCCCCCCAACCTCTGTGTCTCTCTGTGCGTGTGTATGAAGGAGTTGCCACTCCCCCATGAACAGCTCAAAAAGAGCCACCTGAGAAAGCTGACGTTTTGGGGGTGGGGGGGGGGGATGTTCAAGGGCATCACGGTGACTTTTGCCTCACGAATCTTTCCAGCACTGAATTCTGCCCTTGGAGTGCCCTGGTGCCTTTCACCCCCTCAGGCAACGGGCTTCCTCTGGCTCCTAACAGCAGCCTGGCACGTCACCGTGCCCAAGCAAATCAGCAGAAACACACGGAAAAATGCTAAAAGCTCCAAGCCATAGCAAAGCCCTTTTGTAGTTACCACTTCTCACCCACATCTTACTCTTTTTAAAATTTCTCGACGTAAGAAAACCAGCTACGAACTGTGCCGTGGTGACCCAGTGGAGTGCTGCGCCTTCCCTGACAGGTTGGGACCAGAGAGCGTGCGTGCATGCACACGCACTCCAGGTTTGATTTTTTTTTTTTGTTTGAGATTTTTTTTTGGATGCATGCTTGGACCAACATTTGCTACAGTGCAGCGAGACTTTTAACAACCTTACCAGACCTGCAACAATTTTTTTTTTTTTTTTTTTGCTCCTGTCAAGACACAGGTTCTGCCACTTTGCAACTTAAAGGTCACACTGTACTTCCCACACACAACAGTCACAGTGAAATGTGCTTTCTATGTCTCAGCCTGCAAAGTGCCTCCTTAATCCATTCATCCAAGTTTGCTAAAGCCTACAGCAGCTTATCGGCTGTTACGCAGTACGACCAGCAACCTCTGATGGGGGTGCAGAAGCCAAAATAACTGTTGAGGAATGCAGAGAGCTGACAATTCCCTTCTAAGGTGCTTCTGCTCAGGTGTCCTGCAACTGGGCAATTCAGCCCATCAGCTCCTTCACAGGTCATCGTGTGCCCAGGTGCCGGCAAGGCAGCACCAGTTCGTCCAGCTGAGCAGTCACCAGCACTAGCAGAGTTTCAGTCTGACTGATTTTGCTCTTTCAGCCAAAAAAGACATTGTTTCCCTTCTATGAACACGGTTTATTCAGATTCCCCTGTAAAGTCTGACTAGAGACCAGATTATAAACACTCGGATGAATAGTACCTTGCATGTCAAGAGATGGATAAGAGAGGACAGGCCATTTCCATACCAATGACAGCAAGTTACGCGACTACCCGGGCTATTTAATAGCATCTAATTAACCAAACCCAACGCAGGCACCTCCCCGAGCTGACAGGGCAGGCTGAAAATAGCGTGGCAATGTTTCAGCATAAGGGCTGCTTTTGGAAATCAAATTGGGCATAATTAAGAGAGCTTCAGAGAGACTGGAGAGGCGGTGGGGGTCTGCGCAAGGAAGCCGACGATAAAATTGTGAACAACTGCAGCAGCAGCACTGCAAACCGAGGCCGTGCCTCAGTGTTAACCTGGACACCGGGTGGAGCAAACACCCCCAAAATCCCTTCCCGGGTGTAGTCGTGGCAGCTCCGAAGCACCCACCAGCACACGGCAGCTGCCCGCATCTGCTCAGCCCCCCCGAGCCCCCACAGAGCCCCCGCTGCAGCCAGGGACGCCTCCAGCCCCTGCACCCTCCGGCCGGTGGGGCCCAGGCCATGCCCAAGTGTGGGGGGTTCCCCCCAACTCCCCGCACTCACCGGCTTCACTGAGAGGCCCTGGCCCCTCAGCTCCATGGAATGGAGGAGACAAGCACCCACAGGGCCCGGAGGTGCTGCTGCTGCTCCCGCCGCCCTCCCCCGGCAGTCCCAGCCTCCAGCCCCTCTCTAAGGCGAAGCTTTTCTGGCTGGCAGCCCCCGGGCACCTGGGGAAGCCACGGGTGGGTCTCCACAGGCTGCACAGCTGAGCACACTTTGGCTGCCCCAGCCCACCTGGGGGGACCAGCCAGACCCCCCGGCCTGCCACCGAAGTCCTGCTACCACCAAAGCTGCCATAAAGGTCTGACTCACCCGCGCTCTGGCTTACCGGGCTCCGCATCCACGTACCAGAGGCAAGGAAACCGGGAAAACCCAAGACTCCAACTTCATCATCTGCAGGAGAGAGCATTTAAACCTGAGTTAGGTGAAGAAGGTTTAGTCAGGCCGTATTTCCAATTCCTTATCTTACAGGCGTGGGCCCTGCAAGCCCCCTCTCCCCGAGCACACCCACCGCAGAGGAAGGATGCCCCGACGCAGGCCTGGCTGCCGAAGGCGGGCGGGATGGTCCCGCTGCGGCGGTGCGAGCGGGGAGCCTCACCTGACGGCCGCGGTCACCGCGCTGCGCTGACGAGCACCAAAGCTGACCTGGCGGGACCTGGCGGGACCCCTCGACCGGCCCGGCAGCACCTGCAGCAGGAGGGCGGCTGGGGGGTAGGGTGGGCTCCAGCAGGGCTCTGGCCCGAGTCCTCCTGGCTGAGTGGAGAGAAGGGCTGGTTACGGGGCACCGTTTTCCAAGTTTTCACAAATTCGGGAGGCTGGAAAGACCGCTTGCTTTTCCCCCAGCGTGGCATTGCCTGATCCGGACACACACATGGGTGGAGCTCCGGGCTGAGTCTGGGAGAGGTCCAGACCTGCTGATCAATAACACACATCTGGAGGGGCGGCTATGGCTACGTATGGGGAGAAAGCATTGCTCTTATAATTGGAAAATTACAAATAAAGTGAAATATCTGCATGCAAAGCACAAGGAGGAAAATGCAGAATCCTGTTTCAGATTTCAGTGCATGTTTATTTCAGTTTTATATTTATTTCAGGCAAGTGCTTATTACATGGAGATTATTCATGTTGGATACCTAAATTCTGGAGCATGAAGAGCCAGTATAGTACAGCTGAATAGTAAAAATACAATATGTACAAAATTAGTTGTTTTTTCACATAGCAGATGTATCCAAACACATAAAAATCTTTACAGTCTAGGTTTTTCAATATTTAGTATTTCAATAAATTGGTAACACAGTGACACGTCCTCACTGTAAACAAAGACTGCATTTGCCCAGTGTGAGTGCGTGCCGATGCGTTGGCTTTCCTGTGATGTGCACAGGGAGACAAACATGTCTCCAGGGCTTTGACTCAGTGGCCAGCGTTGGCAGCAATTCTGCACTTTTACAATCAGCATCTTCAGTGAAACATTCCTAATGCAAAGAGCGCAGCGAGGATAAAGGTAAATGCTTTTAGCCGGGAGGGTGGTTACATGCAGTGACAAACGCGGGGGGGACCCTGGCACCAGGGACAGCAGGTCCCCACTGCCACCAGAGCTCCTCACCCAGCGATGCCTAAGCTGGTGCTTGACCAGCTGCAAATAAATCGTTGGGTGGATGCAATTAATACTTCTTACTCTGTGAAGAAACACCCTTTTGGATCAGATTGTTAAGGCAAATCCATAAGGCATTCATACCAGGATTTCTCATCTGGAGGTGTACAGCCCTGCGCGGGTTGTCGGCTGGCGAGGGCTTCCAGCCCAGTACAGAGATGCGATGGGAGCTTGGGGTATCTCCCTGGAAGCAAGTGCTGACGCAGGCGAGCCTCCACCCCTGGCGAGCCGTGGCGGGCTCTGTGTCCCACCACCAGTGCTCCTTCACACTCAAATTGATTTTCACAGCACAAAGAAAGGGTGTGAATTAATGGGCCTCATCCTGATCTACAGCGGAGCCGTGCAACCCCTCCGAGGGAGCAAAACAGCATCCCACAGTCGGTAAGAATACCAATTCCCAGTGCAGAACTGCACCGTCCCCGCGCTGGCAGGGCAGGGCAGCAGGGAATAAACAAGAGCGCGGCCTTCGTGTTTGCTGCACACTGCTACCCAGCTCCGGACGAGTAGCGGCGCTGGCCCAGCGGCACAGCGTGGAAACAGCCAAACACAACATTTGCCAAGGCTGCACCTATCCGATGCTGTGCTTATGCTGGTGTTTTGATAATTCAAGTTTTGAATCATTATTTTTAAGCTCTATATAACAGGAAGAGAAAGATGCCGTGACTAACCCTATCCACAAGCTATTTTCCTTAACTCCAAACACCTGTTCCTGACAACTGATGTTTGACTAAGGAAGAAAATAATCTAAAAATAGTGTTGTAATCAATTTTAATCTGTTCAAAATGATAACAAGGGATGGAAAACAGGCCAGAAGTATGAGAGTTTTCCTTTCCTCGTTCCAGTATCTGTTAGAATTAAAGTAAAATTGAAATGAACAACTGTTCACTCAAGGAAAAAAAAAAAGATGCAAAGTCTAAAAGGAGCCTCACCTGCGAGGTGCTCAGCAGCTGCCCACCTCCACGCCATCTCCAGCAGCGTTAAGGCAGTCAGGTCCCAGCTCAGCACAGCTGCATGTCTAATTAAGCTTACGCACGTGCCTAAAAGTCAACGGGCTGAGCCAGCGTGCTGCTCAGGTAAGCAGAAGTCGACTGATTTAGCTGGCCAAGATGTCACCTTCGCTGGGGACACTTCAATACACATCACAGAAAGCAAAGGGGCCAAACAAGCACCAACTGCGTTGTCACACCGGGCAAATTACATCTTCTCCCCCAGCCCTCCCGCCTGCCTCCCCAGGCGCACAAGGGAGGTCTCCAAACATCCCTCGTCCCCACCCAACCCAGAACAATTTTCACACTTTTTTTTTTAAATGCAAAAAATTCACTCAGGATGCAAACCAGTCCAAAAGAGACACAGGCTACATACAAAAACCGGAGACACGATAAAGTCTTGCATTGAATGTCTATACGTATATAAACAGGCGTGCATACAGACAATCACACCAATACCGACACAAGCAGCAATAGTCTCACCTCCACCTAAACCACTCAAAGGCATTTTACGTTTTTTTGTTTCTTTTATTCATTTGTTACCGAAGGCCACTTTTAATTAAAACAAAGAAAAAGAGACAAGTAGTCCAACACCAGCAGCCAGCAGCCTGGCCCGTCTTTGGACCTGCACGGTAATACGCTGAATGCCAATTAGTTGGTGGTGCATTTCCTACGCGGATAAATTGCGTACGATTTTAAAAGAGCAGAAGCCTCTGCAGAAGGGACATCACCTCTGCCCAGTTCTCTGCTCAAGAAAACAAAACCCGATCCTGCCGGGGGCTGGGGGGCTGCCCAGCTTGAGCCCTCCTTGCCTTCAACACCCAGTATTCAACCCCAGCATGGACGGGGAAACACACACACACACGTGCAGAAAAAGGGGCCCGACAGCAGTGGTTTGGCTTCAGCCCCGTTTTCCCGGGCGTGAGAGGTGGGTCGCTGGCTGGCCCCCACCGTGCCCCTGGAGCCACACGCAGCCGCTGCCACCCCAGCGGGCAAAGCACGGTCCCGCTCACCAGGCAGGGCTGTGCACCACCGACCCCAGCAGTACCACGGGCACAGGAAAACCCTCCCAACGGCCATTATCCTGCTTCCCTTTGAATGAGCTGGTTTGCACGGACCTGAACAGCCCAGGCGTGAGCAGAGGCGGGGGGTGCTCGCCTGCCTCACTGACCAGCGAAGTGCAGCTCCTGCTCCTCCCCAGGTTATCATCCCCCTCCCCAAGCAAACCCCTCACTGCTCAACCCCCTTCAGGGTGCACCACTCCTGAATACAAATCACAAACAAAGCATGCTATTCCTTCTCTGGGGGTCATCGTCATAAAAGAAAAATGCACAAGAAATGTTTTTGGTCAAAAACTAGCTCTCAAACCCACTGAAGCCGTTTAATACTGGGGCTGTACGAAACAGTGCTGGCCCGCGTGTCGGCAGCTGCTACTTTGCTCTTTGCAAATCAAACGCCAGCAGAAAAATGGCCTTGTTTGAAAGGAAGGCTGAAGGCAATGGTCTGGCTTAGACTCAAATAAAAATGATTTGTTTTACAGAATGATGCAGTTTGCATGACATTTTCAACTTTGGGAGCTGGGCTGCACATGAGGCACTGCACGACCAGTGCCCAACTCTGAAGCGGGCAGCAGCCGCCAGTAGCAGGGGCCGGCATCCTCAAGTCTCTCCTCAGTCTTTCCTGAGATCAGCGTGGGTTTTGCCTGAGAAAGGTATGAGTCAAGACTTGACAATGTGGCCCTCGGCAGCTGCCACCGCTGCGGTGCACCGGCCAAGCTGGAGGTGCCAGCGGCAGGAGCCCCGGTGGAAGCTGCTCCGAGAGCCTGGCCATCACCGGGTCTGGGCACGAGTCACCACGTCCCCAGCAGCAGTGGCACGACTGAGACTGTTGATACTCCGAATAACGCCAAGGTTTCTGCAGCCAAGACAATCCCTCACCCTGTACTAGGACAGGAGTTTAACCCTAAGCAGGGCTTTAAAACCCAGCTCATGAATTGGGAATTCAAAAATTCCTACTGCTTGTCCACCTGATACCATGCAAAAAATGGTTATACTTTTGGTAATTTGTCTGCCTTTTTTAAACTCTTCCCTCTCCTTTGACCTCCCCACCTGTTTTGATTGGTTTTAGAAATCCTGAGCAATCAGAGGATGAGCAAAGGACAGCAGCGGCTCCAGCCAGGACCACCGCAAACACGGGCCAGCAAGAGGCGGTGAGCAGCCGGTGCCGGTGCCAGTGCCAGTGCCATCACCAGACCGAGGAGTTCAGAGAGAACAGTCTCACACACACCTTGTTTCCAACTCCTGCTGTGGGAGAGCGAAGCGCACACAGATGGCATCAACCGCGCACACCAACACACACATGCACGGGGACGCCCGACCCGACCCGCTGCCTCTCGGACCCCACTCAAGCGACTGTGGAGAATGTGGGAAATCGGGTCGTTTCCCTTCCTAAGCTAAACTACAGGGTTCTAGCTAATTTTTCTTGGTGAGGACAGGAATACATTCCCGTATCTAAAGTGTCAGCTGTAAGAACTCTTCTCAGGATAATTTTAAAGTAGCAGTTTGGGTTTATTCCTCTCTGCCCGCACTTACTTGGCAGGTGAGAGTGGAAAGCGGCCTGAAGCAAAGCGGTGGACCTGCCCGGCCACCAGCCCGCTCCTCCTCAGCAGCCGACCCGGCTCTGCCATGCACCGGGGCAGCCACAGGGGCTCCCTCGGGCAGGCTCGGCTCAGAGGAGCAAAACCGCTCTCTGCTGGGACAGTGCAATCCAGCTCCCCAGCCTGGGTAAGCTGTGAAAGCAAGAGAGTATTTTTGCCTGTAACTGTAGCTGTCCGAGGGGTTTTGCTCACACAGATCTGCTGGTGTCTACTTCAAATAAAGACGACTGCGCTGGCTGAAGTTTTAAGCACAGACCAAGCTTTTGAGCACGTTTCTGCTGTTGGTAGTATGACAGGAACCGTGGGGAGCACGCAGGCTGCGAGGTCGGGAAGCACAGCGCCGCAGGTGACAGACCCAGAGCCTGCCCTCGGTGGAAGCATCTCCACTAACTTACAGGCTCTGAGTCAGGCTTGACAGGACAGAGAAGTCTTCTCAAAACTACTACACAGAAAACCCATTTGCTATTTTTTCTGTGGTATGGTGACCAATAACTAATATTATTCAACAACAGAAGAGATTTTCTTGTAAACTTTGTATTTATTGATTTTTTTGGGACAAATTAGATCTTCTGAATCCCAAAGTGTACATATATATATATATTTATATATAGCTTTCTCCATAGGGAAAACACATATATCAAAGGAGGAGAGACATTTCTAAAGTGCCCCTTGTTATACAGTACTGAACATGATTTCTAAGAGCATTAGCGTAAATCCAAAGTTTCTGAGCAGGAATGACGGACGTGGGGAAAGAAGGGCTGCGGTTTGCTCTTTTCCCCACAGAACAGAAAGAAGTTTGCTGACTTTAAAAAAACAAACAGAAAAACCCCAAAGAAATGTTTCTGGTAGCCGTGGAGAAGGCAGATGAGACCCAGGATGTCTGGACCAGCTTACGGGCTGGCCGAGTGGGACAAGCTGTTCTTCAAGTGGAGGCTAACACCGATGAAGGGGTTCAGACATTGCAGAACTCCGAGGGGGAGAGAAAAACTGGCAGAGATGCGGGACTCGTATGTGAGCAAGCTGGTGACACTGTTACCTTTAAACCATAAGGGAGTAAAAGATGAGGAGGTCAGCAGCATCACCTGTCCATGCAGTAAAGGCCATTAAATAAGCCACAAGAAAGCTCATTTGTGTGTATCGAATAAAACAGGAACGCTTCTCTCCATCCCCTACACTTATTACTGTGGAAAACACGGAGCAGCTGTATGCCTGGGTCACTGCTAGTTACCAGTATCTATCTTGGGATAAGAAGCCAACAGGGTTAAGGTGGGAGAGGAGTTTTCAATGCAGAAAGTAAGCCGTCATGCAAAACTGCATGTAAGAAGAGCAGGACCAACCCGTGCAGGCTGATCCCGCAGCTCCTGCCAACGTGGCACACGGGGAACAACGTCGGGGGGACAGAGGGGCTCTCGGCCAATGCTTGTGTGCTGAGCCCCGCTTCCCAATCCGGGCTTTTTCCTCCTTCAATAAGCTCAGCCACTCCTGACTAGAAATGAGGCTTCCTGCCTCGATTTTCTTATTTTCTGAGTTGGAACAGTAAAGAAAGGCAGACCTGCTTCCTCTTCCTCCTAACGCAGCTACAGAAGGCAAAGCCACGCGGTTCCTCCTAAGAAGGGAGATGACCCTGTTGCAAATACTCAGTTTTCAAGAGTTTCTGATGAGGAGCAACTGTCCTGACATCTAACGCTGATCTCCAAAATACCGGCAACACAAAACAACGTCCTTGGGAAAGCACCCGCATGTACAAGGAGACAATAAAGCCCTGGTGATTCTGCTAACCCCACAGTGTTAATGGTGCGCTAGAAGTGAGAGCAAACGATCTGTTTAAATGCGGTTTAAGGATAAGGAATCCTTAAAGATTTGTCCGTTCTGCTGTAGAAACTGTGCTAGCAACACAGGCAAGAGCTTCCTGGACTCAAGGATGCAAGGGGAAAAAAAAAAAAAAAAAAAAAAAAAAAAAAAAAAAAAAAAAGAAAAAAACCCCTAACTACGGAGCAACCCAGGGCTTTATAAACAGATTTAATGCAATTCTCAGCCATGTCTGCTCAGAAGGCACAATCACGCTTGATCTCTGTTTGCAGTAATTACTCCTCCCTCCAGCACAGTTCAACCATAGCATGGACGGTATGGAACTGGCAAGTTTTCTCAATTAAACCTCTGCCACTGTTCACAGCAGTCCACAACCAGGCAAGAGTCCTGCTGGAGTCACCAGGCATTTGGGGCAGACTGTGGATCATGTTTCCCTGTGGAAGATCTCGACCCAAAACCAGATGTAGCCAGCCAGCCCAGCGAAGGTGTGACTGCTCAGCCCCACCTTACCTCCTCCTCTGAACGGGTGTCACTTCCAAAGCATACCTGGTCAGATGCTAGCAGGGACCATCCTCTCTCATCCTGCCCCGAGGAAAACATCTGCTGGCTACAGCAGGATTTTCGCCTGTGTTAAGGACTGTGGAATATTTGTTTTTAAAAAGAGAGGAAGACGGAAAAGAGATCATTAATAGCAGTACTACACACAAAACGGTGCAAGGACCAGAATATTCAGTCAGCAATGAAACACATCCTAAGCAACCTCCCAGGCAGGCGGGCAAGTACCCGCAGAGCCAAACAATATCCCTCCACTCGTGACTCCGTGGGAGTTTGCCATTGACTTCAGTGAGATCTGACCTAACCACCGGAAAGGATGAACAAGAGGGTCACTTAGGATGAGGGGTTGTTCTTTGGTGCACGTCTCACTGTAGTCTGTAAGACACAAGTTATACATACTGATCTCCTGGAATATACCGTTATCCCATACAAGACTAGATTTTTTTTTTCCCCCAAAGAAAAAAAGATGTCAAAACTGCTTGCACTTTGGAAGATACCACATGCACATTTATCCCTTTTCTAATCCACTGACTCCCACACTAAAACGTGGTCAGTTCAGGAACAAACTAACAAAGAAAAGTAATCCATGCAGCAAATCTACTTAATTTCTGTTGGTCTTCTTGTCCCAGGTTCCGCTCTATCAGGCCAGATAAACATATTGCAAGTTGCCAGCACAAAATATCTGCCTCTGCAAAACAAAAACGAACCCAAGAAACCTGGGGCCTTGGGACTGGCAGGAGGAATCCTGAAAGGGGGACTGCCATGCACAGAGATCTGCAAAATCAGTTATTGCGTCAGCAAAACCAAGCCAAAACAAAAAACAAAACCCCCAAAAAACCATCCAAACAAAACATTGTCAACCATTAAAATAATAAAAACATTATTTTTTTGACATAGCTATAAAAATCAAGTCATTTATAAAACTGCAACAAATGAAGTCCAGTTGTATATTCTTTTTCCTTTTATTAGACAGGACAGAGAATTTCCTTAAAATGCCATAACAAGTCACAGTGATTTTAGATGGTTTTTTGAAATGTAATATATTGACGAGAAATACCTTTAACATGGTTTACCTTTTTTTTTTTGTCACTGTATATGTACCCTGGTCCACCAAACCATCTATCTTAAAGTTTCTTGTTTAGAGAGGACACTCTGTCTTCTTCCTCCAAAAAAGAATTTTGTCTAATAATCCTGCAAAATAATCAACCTTACAAAAGGCCTTCTTCAAATGTTATATTTATATATATATGTATATACATATATATACACACACATACACACATATATATAAATATAGACTTCTATGATTTTTTTTCCCATTCTACGCAATGTCTCAATAAAGAGATCAGCAATTTTTATTCTACAAAGAAGCAACACATAAAAGGGGAAAATTAAAGTCTTAAGAACATCATATCCATATTTCACTGATTACACATAAAAGGAAAAAAAATCACCATGAACAACTGTCTTTGAAGTTTTCTTGGATTAGCAAAATTCAAGTGCAGAGAGGCCCCGTCTCTCGCTGCCAGCGGCAGGTTGGTTACTGGGCGGCTGAGGACAGCCCAGCCCGGCATCCCGCCACTCGGCGTTTTCTGCACTTCCCTCCCGTGAAGTCAGACGTGGTTGGAATGTATGGAGTTTAGGAAAGGTTCCCAACAAAGACCTCGCCGTCAGACAATCCCCTCTAGGCCAGCTTCAGTGTGCTCACTGGGAATGATGGCATGGTTACCATAGTCACCGGATTTAGGACCGTTTGCCCAACTAACTGCGGGTGATGGACAACTTGGGTTCCTACAGCAGGCTTGGCCATCACCGCTTGCTGGCCAAGGTTTGTGGTTCCATTCACTTGCTGGTGCGAGATCGTGTGAGCAATATGGCTCACAACGGGCTGGCTGACGGCCACCGGCTGAGGGTAGATGGGCAGCTGCTGGCCGAGGTGGGCCATGTGGTTGATGGTGGCTGGGTGCACAGTGATGTGGCCGATAGGCTGAGCAGCAGTGGTAAGTTGCACAGGGCTGGACGTGGAAGGTGCAATGTGAGCAATGTGCTTGGTCTGTGGACCCTGAATCACGTGGTTGACAGTCTGAATGACCGAAGCATGGGTAGTGGCGGTGTGGGCAATAACAGTCGATTGCACTGTCGAAGCCGCCACGATGTGAGTCTGTGCAGGGACGATCGCCTGCGGCTGGACCAGTGCTTGTGTCTGGATGGGAGGCTGTGCGTGGGCTGGGGTTTGTTTCTGCTGGATGGACAGGTGCTGAGGCAGAACCGCTGGGTGGTGGGAAGCAGCGTTTGAAGGGACGGCTTTCAGGAGCTCTGGGTGCTGGCGCTGGGTTAGTTTTGGTAATGAGTTCACTGGCCTGTCATCTTCCATGTCTTCATCCATATTGTCTTCACCCTCTGGAAAAAACGAAAGGAAGAAACTCCCATAAAAAAGAAAGCAGAGCACGAACTGGACTAACCGGCCTCCCTAAAAGGCAGCACAGGTGTAAGAGACGACAGCAGAAGGAGTCACTGAACTATGGGCAGGCAGCATCGCACGGCATGGCAGGCTCCACCGAGCCCCAGTGGGGTGGCACACCCCTCTCCTCCCTGCCTGTGGGCCAAGGACCCGGAGCCAGGCAGGCATGACTAGCTCGAAGCCCCAGCTAGAGAGGGGTGCTCACAACAGGCTGAGAGATCTTGCTCGGCAGGCAAGGGAAGCAACGTGAGCAGAGGCAGACAGAGAGCACCTGGGCTGAACTCCACCTGGGCTGAGGAGGGCTCCTTCTGGGAAGAAGAACAGGGTTTCCTTTCCTGTCCAGTCGTTCCACCGATCAGTACCACCCCTTCTGCTCCCAGAGCAGGCAGGAAACAGCCATGGAGAAACATGGCAGCAAGTTCCTCGTCTGGTTCTGGAAAACGGACTCTCGCCCAGTCCACGAACTAACGAAGCAATGCAGGAACATGCTGACCCTGCAGAGTTCAGGAAGACAAGCAAGGCACCTTGCACTGCCTGCTCTAAAGCCAACCATGCAGTAGAGATTAAAAATCTCAGCAGATACAGAAGCAGCAGGAAAACCAGGGAAGACACTTCCCTTTTGCAAGCTCTGTGGTTAGTAGTAGCTTGAAGTGATCATTTTCAGCAGAGGCCAGCTGGAGAGGTGAACGGCTGACACCCTATTGACAAAGCACTCCTACTCTCAACTTCCATGAGCCTACGCTCAGAGTCTGCGAGTATGTTCAAAGGTGCTGAGCCCGATTACAAGCCTGAATGAACCGGAAAGCTCAGGTTTTCCCTTCCTGGAACCCGCTGTATCGTCTGCCTGGAGTGCCAAGAGCAAATGCTGTCGCAATTTGAAGGAACTGCTGCAAATGGTTACGGACTGCTACGGCCTCCCCATCTCTGGATAGCAAAGCACTGTACATCCACGGACTGCCTATTCTTCCTGCTGCAGATCACTGTTATGGAGAAAAGCATGCACTCTCCTATCTCACAAAAACTTCGTACTGGGAACAGCGCGCCATTCGTTAGTATCATTTCATCTTCACTGTGAATCCTTTTCACACAACATGAAGGCTCAATAAGTTGTTCAAATGCTTTGGTGATCCTTCCTGTACCAATTCCTTCTTCTCTACGTGGCTGAACACCCTCCCACATCCACGCATAAATACATCAGGATGCTCATATACCACTCAGTTCTAACGAGCAGGGATACATAGTTGTGAAAGAGGAAAACTAAGTTATGAAAGCAGGGAGCTCCATGTGAGGTATCAGCAGATTGAATATGCGAACCTGCACTTCGTATCTACCTAACGTTGATGCACGGTTTTCAGTTTACTTTACACAAGCGGCAGTGTATTATTAGGCCAACATCAATGATTACAAAGCACCTGAAAACCTTTTACTTTACTCCAAATGCAATGAAACCTTGACGGTGCTAAATGAAGATCCCCACCACCAATAGATAACTGTGTCAGTGACATAGTGATGATTACAAGGAGAGAGTCATTACGGGTACCTGATGCTGTCGAGGTAGATGCCTGGTCATCCTCTGGCTGAACTGTCTGTCGAATAATTCTGTCAATCTCCAAGATGTCCATCCACTGGCTCAACTCGTTCTTCAATTCTGCCAGTCGCTGCTGGGTAGCAATCTTCTCTCTCGCCAGCCGCTCCATCTCATGTTCATATTCTTTTTCCTTTCTCTTTAAAGTCTAAAGACAGAAGGACGAAAAATAAATAAAAGGAGAACAAAGACAAATATAATCTACACTAACCTGGTCACTCCCACGTCCATAGTTGGTTTTCTTTTATTACCAGTTATGCTAGTGTAAAACATGTTCAGATATAGTACGCCTTTCAAATTCAGGCAGAAAGGGAAAGGATGAGAGCTGGCCACGAAAACCTCAAGGGTTACCTGACCAACCACCTTCTGCCTTCTGAAGGAAAACTGGTGAGCCTCCAAAACTGAAATGCTTAACCATGTCAGGTGTGAGTCCCTTCAACTCCAAGTGTAAATTTAAAGCCCAGAACTCCTCAGGAAAAGCTGTAAGTATTTCTGCCACAGAAAATGAAATCTTCTTCCTCCTTCACTCTAACATCCCCAACAAAACTAAAAAATTAAGAACCAAGAGCACTGAACTATGACTACGACTCATATCTGTAACGTGGAAGTCAGACCCTTCCCAGCACAGCACTTCCACCCTGCTGACTTCCTAAGCTACACACAGGACACTGACGGTACATGCGTGCAAACGCTGGCAAGAAAGAACCTCTGTAAGGACACCAACAAATGACTCATGGATGCAGAACGCTTGTGGACCATGAAGCGGACTGTCCGAGGTCCCAGACAGGTATTTGTTGGAGGTGCAGCAACATAAACCTGGACTCTCTGTTCACTCCTCTCTTCTGTTTCAGTCCAAGGGAGCTCCTTGTGGCACTTCAACACCAGTTTAGAGTGACAGGGGTCAGTACTCAGTTCCCAACATCAGCCTCACTTCACCTGCCTTATGAAGAGGATTAGGGCTTATCACAGACTGGTGGAAAGGTGCAAAGGGAGGAAAATGGGTGCAGTTCCCTCTGATCGCCAGGCGAGAGGAAATGAGACCACTGTCAGTTAGCCACTCGGAGAGTGGGGCTATGGAGTTTTTACTACATACATCTATTCCCAAGCATCCCTAAGGAAAGGAAGCATCTACACAGACAGCAGTGCTCCTGCGCAGCAACAGACTGCTGGTCCATGGCTTGAGAAAGGTAGAAAAAAACCCACATCCTTGCATGAAGACAGAAACCTTGTGCGGAAAACTCTGCTCTTATGCGGGAAGATAAAACCACAGACATGTTGAAGTATTTCAAAGACAAGGTGCATAGGGAAGAGATAGTATCTTTTACTAAACCGAATGACAGTTGTTGCGGACAAAAGTCAAGCTTCGGGCACACAAGCCCAGGTTCGTCTACACAAAATCACGGTGCATTTCCATAACCAGCACATAAATCATGGAGAGAGAGGGAACTTTTACATGGTCAGAAGAAAAAGCACAAGTACTAATTAGCTCTGAGCAACACACACCACACCAAGAGCTCCTGACCTAGAAGAGGCGGCTAAGACCCGACAATACCCTGCATCATGAGGGAAATCCTGAAGTCAAATGTGAAGGAACAGTATACGTTCTCCTCTTCTGCTAATGCACACTCAGCACTGGAAATCTGACATGTTCATTGGCAGGGAAGGGAAGAGATGCTGTGTCAGTCAGCACAGTACACAAAAATGCCAAACACTACCCAGTACTATTAATGGGAAATATAAACCATATAGATCTGATGGGGATCAATTATTGAGCAGTGCAGCAGAAAAACAATAGCTGATCTTCACAAAAGGTACTGTTTTATGGGATTTTAAGCCAGTAGTGTAGCATTGAATAGTAACAGGACAGAGAATCACAGAATCACAGAATGGTTGGCGTTGGAAGGGACCTCTGGAGACCATCTTGTCCAACCCCCCTGCTTGAGCAGGTTCACCTAGAGCAGGGGGCACAGGACCGCATCCAGGCGGGTTTGGAATATTTCCAGAGAAGGAGACTCCACAACCTCCCTGGGCAGCCTGTTCCAGTGCTCCGTCACCCTCACAGTAAAGAAGCTTTTTCTCACATTCAGCTGGAACTTCCTGTGTTCCAATTTGTGCCCATTGCCCCTTGTCCTGTCGTTGGGCACCACTGAGAAGAGTCTGGCCCCATCCTCTTGACACCCACCCTTCAGGTATTTGTAAGCACTGACGAGATCCCCCCTCAGTCTTCTCTTCTCCAGGCTGAGCAGACCCAGGTCTCTCAGCCTTTCCTCATACGAGAGGTGCTCCAGTCCCCTGATCACCTTTGTGGCTCTCCGCTGGGCTTGCTCCCGCAGCTCCCTGTCCTTCTTGACCTGGGGAGCCCAGAACTGGACACAGTACTCCAGGTGTGGCCTCACCAGGGCTGAGTAGAGGGGGAGGACAACCTCCCTCGACCTGCTGGCCACACTCCTTTGGATGCACCCCAGGATCCTGTTGGCCGCCTTGGCCACAAGAACCTGTCCTGCAGCCCAGGTCAGCACTTACTATAAGCATAAAAGAGACAAAATAAGTGAAATCTGCAAAACCACGTATAGCTTGTCCATTTTCTAAAGTTAAGTTTTGCCATTGGGAATCTAAATCACATACGTGCTTCTGAAAACACCAGCTATACAGAGCCTGCACGGATGCTCTTTTTCACTCACTGCTGGCAAGCACTGAATTTAAAAGCAAACCTTATACTTAGCAGAGCAACAGAGGATCAGACTCATGATCTTCTGAATACATGCTCTTTATTTCTCTCTCAAGTTCTCCAGGACAACTGCAGTCAGAACCTGACCTCATGTGTTTCAATGGTTCTGCTGGTCTTTTATCTCAAAAATTAGCCAGGGATAACTTTAAAGCCCATTTAGCCAGGCCTTTAATTCAGCCTAAGCCAACACAATGACTAAGGTAGCTCCTGCCGCCTTCTTATAGAAAAGTAAAATGAAAAAAAAAAAAAAAAAAGAAAGAAAAAAGAAAAGAAAAAAAAGAAAGTAGCTTTGTCCTGATAATAACAAAAAAGGAAGCATTTTTAAAATGGCCAAATAATGCATATTAGCAGGGCACAATCATTCCAGCTGTGTAAATGGAGACAACTCCTCTCAACGAGGCTTATGCTTTGCCTCCTTGCACAGCTGGCTTTAGCTCAGCTAAAAGCCTCTCAAAATGGACAGTTTTCAGGCAAAGGGGCCAGCTCTGTCCCTCTCACTGCTTTTTAAACTTTAACCAGGCAGCAGATATGCCAACTCCTCAATACCAAAGTTTTACACTGGGAAACCCCAGCAGACCTGTAGCCTACAGCAGTGAGAGGAGTTACTGGGACAGCAGGGTGTCCCCAGCAGGGAAGGTCTTTGGGTGCAGGAGACGCAGGTAAGCAGGGATGGGGACTCCCACAGTCCCGGCTCTGCACCAGCGCTCACTCCTAGCCCAGAGACAGCATTTAGATCCATACGTGGCTGAAGCCAAACTCCTGTTAAAGTCTCTTATCCTACTGAGTGTGGCTGAAGCACTTTGCCTGACCCAGAAAACACAGCTGTGCCGCATGCGTGCTGTGATTTCCTTGCAGCCAAAGGGATGTGGGTGGGACACAAAGGGCAAAGCTAAGGCAATAAGGAAGGTGCACGCTCCCGTGCTCAGGTTTAAATATGCAAGAAGAGAACTCGTCTGAATGTCTTCCTCTTTACTCTCTAATCAGGAAAGAAGCAAGTAGGAGAGAGCCTGAGACTAAAATCACTGCATACAGACAGACACAAGCCCGGCCCCTCTCTGCAGCATTTCTCTCCAAGCACGTTCTCCATGCGGTTACTCACAGGGCACAGTAACGAAAGGACAGAATACAGTAACAGAGCTTTCCAGGAAGCATAAGAAACAAATCCACACAGCCTCAGCACCCATATCATGCACAGCACAAGCATATTCAAGCAGATTTGGTTTCCTTCCCTGCTGCGAGAGAAGACTCCCAGCACCAGCGGAAACCACGACTATGAGATACGGGCAGGACAGCTGGTAATTAGTTACAAACTTTTGATTACTGAAAAGGCAGGCAAACCCTTAGCAAACATCAGGACGAGTGTCCCAGAGAGCGGGGCCAGGGAGCTCGCTCTGTTGCTCTCCGGGTGCTCCACTCGTCCAGCACAGGCTTGGGGACATGGCACTGCTCCAACGCCGGCCCCGCGGGCTCTGCCTCCCTCTGTGCTGCCAGCAGCCCTAGGCCTCCCCATGCTGGGAAACAGCTTGACGGGGTGCCAGCTCCCAGCAGCCACTCGCTGTGACCGCACATGCCTTCCAGGGCTTCTGCAAACGGCCCCCCCGGCCAGTGTGCTCGCAGGCTGGGTACTCTCCAAGGGAAGCTGCTGGGGAGGCTGGAGGAGCAGATGGGCTGGAGCCTCTGCTGGCACCAGTAATCTTTCAAAAACTATTCTAGGATGCAATTCACTGTGGCTCGCCTGGTAAAGACATATCCCCCGGCTGAGCTGCTACTTGGCCTAATAACAAACTTGGTGGGATTAACCGGAGCCTTCCTCCCTCTCCAGCAGCTCCCCTCCGAGCACTCGGTCGCTCTCTGCAGGCACCGGCCTCGCAGGGCGCAGCCCCCTCCCAGGCTCTGCAAGGGCTGTGTGCGTGCCCTGCATTTGAAGGTGAGCCCAGGAGCAGGAACAGACCTGACCCCGATCCGCCGGCCCTTGTGCAGCAGCAGGCACTCATCTCCCGGAACCTGCTTGAGAAGGGACAGGGAGTAGGGACCCTCTTGCCTTTGTACATCTTGCCACCAGCGGCCAGTATGCAGAGGGTGGGTGCATGTCTCCCTGTGTCCTCTCTGACCAGCATCACCGGCAGCCCCTTGGACAGACCGCTGTCTAGCATCTGCCTGTCGACAGGTTATTTTCTGCAAATCATCCTGCCCACGTCAGGTGCCAGGTTTTCCCGTCAGTCAACAGAAAGTCCACAGCGACAGCCAAACCTTGGTCATTCTGACTTCGCTCGCCTACCTGCTCCCAAACAGAAACCACCTTTAGAGACATGCGCTGGTCTCCAGTACATTTTTTCTAAAACAGCAATTTCTTACAACAGCAGCAGTATCACAATGGATCCTATGCGATTAAAAAAAAAAAAGTCACAGCAGTTCTAAAATAAGAAGCAACTACATAGATACTCCTTTCACCAAACCCAAACCTTTGGGATCTTCCAACAGAACTGGCACGTAATGTTAGAGTTGAAATGGGCAGAGGGAACCCTGAAACTACATACAACAAAATAACTAATTAAGAATGAAATTTCAATAAAAGGAATTCATACAAATGCCCAACCACCTGTCTTTCAAGGTCTGAAAATTCATGAAGGCAGAGGCATGTGTGTCTGGGACAGCTGCAGGTCGGTAACTGCCATCCAACCCACTTCCCTGGCCGCTGCTCCCACTGGGAACTGTGGGGAACGGCAATGGCAAGGGCTCTGATAAGGTGCTGGTACCTGGGATGACGATTAAGCCGTCTGCCAAGATCCTGAAGGACGTACATCCCCAGGTTTGACCCAAGACTGAAGACTCAAACCCTTGTTCCTGAATCCCCTCCCCAGAAGATGCTGCTTTCCTTTGCACTGCCTGGCTGTTTCTCTCAGGACATGGTCCCTGCAGCAGGGGACAGGTCTGGAGTCCCCCAGACTCCTGGAAGTCACTACTTTAAGGATGGTGAGAAATCCTGAGAAGACTTCAAACCAAATGACTTTGCCTGTCAGAGTAGGAAACCAGCTAGCAGGCAAGAGGGCTCACCAAAACGCACCTTTGCCATTGCCGATATTGGCAGATGTAACCAAGGTAGCCGGAGTCCCTCCTCCCAAGGTTAAGCTGAATCTGAAACACTTCAGTATTAAAAAAAACAAACCACCCCAACCCTGTAATTGTAATCAATTGAGCAAAAACTCCTGCCACACACCAAGCAGCTCAACAAGCACCTGGCATCACAGGACCACCAGCAGACTCCTTCTCACCACAGCAGTCCCTTTACCCAGGGTGGCAGGACGAGCACTTGCAGAGAAAACACGGGCTCGAGGGCAGCTGTGGTCTAGCAGGAGCCCATGGTTGGCAAGACCTGTGTCCAGGCTTGGAGTCCCTACTCCAGTGCTGACCTTGAAGCTAGACTTCAAATGTTGTTAAAACTCTCTGCCTCTCTCCCTTCTGTATCTGCTGCAGCTTCGGGCTGGGAGATGCTAGGAGAGATGAAAATCTGTGTAATTTCAAAGTTTATCTGACTTTGAATTATCTGAATGTAAGACATTTGCAAAAAAAAGCCAGCTGAGTTCCCTCCTGATAGGCAGTTACGTGCTTTATGAGTTTTATGCTTAGCCTAGATTCATGCTATGCCATGGACTTAGTCCCTGGTGAGGATGAGGACCTGTAAACATCCAGGGAAAGTGCTAAGGGAAAGCCTGCTGCGTGGGTGAGCACTCCCACCGCCCAGGCTCTCACTGTGCACACGTTCCTCCCCTTGTGCAGTGCAACGCGGCAGTTTGGGAAGCATTCACCAACTGCACGGAGCCGGTCAGATCAGACCCAGCGCCCCTTCCTTCTTCTGCACCCAGCCAGCATCGCTGCCACCCCACGCATCTGTGTGTAACCAGAGAAACAGCACACAGAAGGGATCATGCCTGCAGCTGCCTGGTGCAAACTCCTTCGCTTAACCTGGTTCATGAAATACTGATCCTGCTTCTTCATGGTGGAAGAGTCACTGAAGTTACCTGCATTTCTGTTTTCTCACCTGCCTCAGAGAGAGGTGAGGATCGATCGGCACTGGGAGCTGCAGACCCCTGGAGAAGGCAAAGTGTAGCCATCCACAGTTTTGGTTCTCTGTTCTGTACAAAGCAGCGGGGCTCTCACAACCCAAAGCCGGTGAGACTTGATTTGAGCACAACCCACATGTACCAAAGGCAGCAGCATGATTTCCACCAGCTCAACAGACGCACACCCCCCTGAGACTGCTCTTTTCCAACCAACAAACTTCAGCACAGACTCTTCCCCTCATGTTTGTGCAGTGATGATTGTAGGATTTCTTTTTTTTCATGTTAAGAAATTGGAAGCCTTGGTTGCCCAGGCAACTTTTACTCCACAGTGTAAGGAAGCTACTGTGAGAATCACAACTTTAAAACTGATCTATTTTTCACTTCCATGCACTTAACAAAATTCCACAAGAGCATCACTTAAAAGAGCCAGTAAACCCTGGCCCTGATGTGGGGGAAGCTGATCTACCCGAGGAAGAAACCATGGATTTCCTCATTTTCATGTGAATCCACCCATGGCTTTTGACAGTTGGGAAGTTTTGCAAATCAGCTGCTGGCTCTGTTGAAAACAAGTTGATCACTTTACTCTGAACACTTACAGTTCTCGCAGTTTAACTCCTAACCGCACGTGAAATAGGGAGCTGAGGCCAAACAACGTGCACAGTAACCTTTTGCTGCAGGGATCAGTATCCCTGCAAGATATACATGATATAATATAAAGTGCAAGAGTGGTCCCACAGAAAACATGCCTGATTTTGAAGCTGACAGCAAGTCCTTTGCTCGGCAATGCCTGCAGAGGACCAAGGGCCTGGGACCCGGCTCTGACCATAACCCTCTCCAGTGCAGGCACCATACGTACTGTGCAGAGCAGCTGCTGCTACCACACGCAGGTGGAAACGGTGGCAAGGAAACAAGGGCACTGGTGAAGAGTCCCTTCATCCTTTATTTAAACAGCAGTGACCAAATTAAAATCCATATGTGGGTTTGCTTTTGCTCCCTCTGAGTATCTCATTTTCCTCCTCTACACGTAGCTGTCAGCTTCAGCAGCCTTTACCCATATGGATTATTAAAGCGAGACCAGCACAACTGCAGTGACAGCAAACACCCAATGCAATACCAGTTGTAACATTTCACTCCTTTGTGCCCATTCTTCTCACTGTTTCAGAGCTGCTATTTGGTCCTTGTGTGCATCCCACTTGCCATTATTTGGTAAAAAAACCCCAGAAACAAACTACTGTTGTCACTACGCAGCAATAGTCATTTGTCACTGTAAAGAATTTTCCATTTTATATCTGGCTGTAATTAAATTGCTTATTCTTACGTCAAGATTGAAAATAATGCCGCCAATGCTTTCTTTGTGCTTGCCTCAAGAATAATGCTAGCCCCATAGTTGGCATCAGTGAGGTTTAAAAGGTCGTATTAAAAAGCTCCCCTTATAAACACTATATTAGCAATTTAAAAACACACTTTCAATTATGAGCTTTTCCAAAAGCATATTTCAGCTGTTGTGTTCCATTACATGGCGTTCACTGATTAAAAATTCCTCATCAATGAGCAATCATGAAAGTGATTTGCAATTTTGAACCAGATTCTTTAACTCTTTGCTACTGGGATTGCAGCCACTGCAGCAAACCAGGAGCTGCTGGGTCAGGGGAGGTCCCCGAGCTGCGATCCTACCTGCAGGACCTCCACGCGCCTCAGCACAGACCCAACCCAGCCAGTCAGGCTTTCTGCTGCCGTACGGAGTTTTGATTCCTGTATATAATGGAAAACAAGCTAAATCCTAAGAAAAGGATCTTATCCTTGCAGGGATTGCCACGCTGCAACAGATCTACAGCACGAGTAGTCCACCAGCCTGTCTCCACAAATGCTGCAACCAGAAGTATCAGAAGACAGTGGGGTGCTGAGAAACGTGCAGTCCCCAAACAGCCCAAGCCCCCAAGACTCTGTTGGCAGAACTGCCACACCCACCTGTAGTACTTTGGGGTTTTGCATTGGTTATATCAATTTTGGGCATTCCTACTTTGAATCATGCTAAATTTTCTATGAAGTTCTTCAGGTGCGACAAGCAGTTTGTTTAAAGCCCAGCATCTAGAGAAATCACTTGCCCCAACTCAACCCAATCTGCTGCGATGAAGGAGAGCCCACAAAAGCAGGAAAACTGAGAGCCAGTTCCCCTCACAGCGTCAGGCCAGTGTCCCCAGCCTCCGCAGTGAGCGTGCGCACCAGCGGCGGCTGCCCGTGCTAGCAAAGGTGACGGCACCCACCGGAGCCTGCGTGCAAATGACCCGCTCCTGTACCCTGGACCTCTGGGACCTCCTGGACCCGAGCTCCTGCCGATGCCAAACAGGCCCCTCAGTCTGTGGAAAGCAGCACCAGGCAGGATCAGGCCATCAGCAGAGGTAACAGCGGTACCTCTCGTTCTGCTTGTGTGAAACCCGGACTGGTTGCCACGGGAACCAAAGCCATGGTTTCCATGGTAACTGCTTCATTCGGCTGGCTCTTGGAGGTGAAATCCCGCAGTGGTGCCGGATGTGCTAGCCTGGTACCACCGATGGGAAAATACAGGTCGCGGCACAACAGTACCACCGCAGCGACTGACGTAGCTGCCGCTCCACTCTCCCAGGGCAGAAGCGGCTCTCCCACGCACGCCGCCCCACTAAAATCACCCACGTGCAGCTACAACCAGACAGTTTGTACTACAGCAGTTTCTCCACGGGTTTTCCCCGAGAGCCTTTGCTCAGTATAGGATGACAGTCTCGCTTTCCCCAGATACAATTTAAAATCACAACGGGCTCGACCCAAAGCTCCGAGATGTTAACGCGAAGTGCTCAGCACTGGGGGAAACGTGGGGAAGGGTCGTGCAGTGACCAGTTCTCAGCAGATTTTGAGAAGTGACAGCTTGTGTGTTGAGGGAGGGGAGGAGCAGAACAAGGACTTTAGGCTACCACGGTCTGTGCACCGATTTCAGCCTCCTAAGCTCTCAGAGCTAACACTTTACATGAGCATCAAAACTAAAATAAAACTTGCAAGGTGAAACAGAGGCCATCCCATGCTACTCATAGGTCTAATCGCCAGCACCCTGCAGCAGGCTGATCTGATCCCATGCACAGCTGCTACCCTGCAGATCCTTCAAAGGAGATGAGACAATCTGCAGTGTGGCATGAACCCCTGGGTGCGGGTCTGCCCACAGGTCCCACAGACCCGACGGGACATTTGCCAGCAGCCTCGTGACCCAGCTCTTCCATGTTTTTAGCCCCCAGACAAGGAAGGCAGCCAAAGAGCGCTGTTATATTCTGGGAGGTGACTTCACCCTCACACGCATGCAGCAAGCACAGTGACTTCAGGAAATGAGCAAGTCATTTGCTGCAGAGGCTGCACCGGCTTTTCTGCAAGTACAACAGAAGCGTGCCGGGCAGGGGCTTGTCATTATTGCATTTTTGTGCACCCACCACTGTTCAATCTAGTTGCAAGGGCAGAGATGAATATCCAGACAGAAATACTTCACAGAATAGGAAATCTGCCTGGAGCAGAGAAATCATGGGAAAATGAGAATATGCATTGTTATTTACATTTATTTATTTGCACATTGTTAGCACTTAAGACTCCTGATAAAAAAAGACATTGGGCCATAATCTCTGGAACAAAAATACAGCTGAAACATGGCTATTTGCACTGGCCTTGCAGATCTAAGAGGACGCAGCCTCCTGAAGCACCGTTCTCTAGACAAAGTACAAACAGTTACTAGGGTAGAGGGTAGGAAGAATCCAAATCAGGAAGACAAAGAACAAATTCAGAAAAAAAACCCCAAAAAAAGCAGCAAATGACTGGAACACACAGTACAAACACAAACCAGGGAAAGGCATAGCCATGCCTAGGGTCAATCACCAAAACCATCCTGGCTTCTACCAGTTTAGCATATCTGTTTTATTCCTTGATATGACTTTCAAGGTTAAGGGAAATCTAGTGTTAAAAAAAAAGTATTATTTGCAATGACTAGGTGTTAAGTTTGTTTGTGTGTTTTCCTTTTTTTATTTTTTTTTTTAATAATCTCTGTCATTCAGGAAATAAGTGAGACATTTTCAGTGATGCTAATGGATTCTGGATGCCCAAAATACTCCGAAATACTGTGGCGTTTGTTATTCAGAAAATTATCCCAAATAAACTATTTTAATTTGTTTGGTGTGGGAAACGTATCTCTGGTCTAACTATAATAATCTTCTGCAAGCAAAAATAAAGCGTGCTGCATTTCAATGAGCTGTTATTATTAATGACACAACTGCTGGATGCAGGACCCTTGCAAGCCTTTCCTAAGCCTACGTGACAACGTACAGACAGCAGTTCTGGAGGGTAGCAAGCAGTTACGCTTTAGAGCTACAGCCAGATCTCTTACTGCTAGAGATGAGGAAAAGATTAACGTGGAGACACATTATCGCTACATCTACTTGCTGCAGTATTCTTGTATTCTTCTTGGAGGCGTCTCACAGCGGCTGCTGGGGGAGACAAAGCAAAGTTTTGGATGGGTCCCGGGTACGGCACTTCCTTTGTTCATATTCCTACAATCTGGCTCAGCCAACGGGCAAGATGCACCAGTGAACTGTGCATCAGAACACAAACACTGCCAAGGCTTTGAGCAGCTGCCCAGGGGAGCAGGTAGGTGAGGTCTTTCCCTAGGAAAAAGCACACCTCCCAAAACAGAGTTTTTGCAGGTTATGGTGGTCCCAACAACCATGAGCTCTGAGAGAGCCACCCTCCCCAGCAGAAGAGGACCACCGCCCCACCACACACACAGCGCGGCAGTGGGTCTGGGAGGCTGAAGTCCTGGTGACTCAGAGAAGGATGCTGATCCTCCCGCACCACCTCTCTTCCCTGTTTCTCCATCCTTGTAAGGAGGTCAGTGCCAGTCACT
The DNA here is from genome assembly GCA_013389945.1 of Fregata magnificens. NCBI lineage: Eukaryota > Metazoa > Chordata > Aves > Suliformes > Fregatidae > Fregata > Fregata magnificens. The sequence goes on from WAAD01035266.1 coordinate 147,510, forward strand.
CACATCCCAATGGCTCCACCTACGGCCCACGCAGTCGATCTGGGTCACCAGAGGATTTCTCTTGACCTACCTCCCTTATTGTTATGGCCACAGTGGCAGCGGGAGGACGTAAAACCCAGTTGTTAAATACAAACCGACTCCGGCACCTGTGCAAGGTCATGAATCAAAGCCATGCACCTGAGTGAAAAATCTTTGCCTCCGTGCTAAAGGGTTGAGGGCTGCAAGCACTGGCTGGCGCAGCAGCTGCGGTGCCCACCGTGCCTGCACACCGCCAGTACTCAGACTCCCTGTCGCTGCTCATGAAGGTGGTCCCAAGGCTGAAGCTCCTCTGCACGGTACAGCACACCCCACCAGGTTGAGAGACTTGCCTTAGAGTAGGTAAAATCCCATGAAATTGTTAAATATGAAGTCATTGGAAGGTGCCAGCTGCTGGGTACAATGAGCTCTGAATCACAACACACACTACTCTGAAAGAGCAGAATATAGAAAGAACTGATCAGCTTTCTGCAAACCCACCCAACCTGTGCAACATTAACATCACTGCAGAACGTTTGCAGAATGAAATCAATCTTCTTTTAGAACTGCTTTCCACTCAAAGACCTCAGGCCTTTTGGGAAGAAGAGCAAAATAAAAGTTGTTCTTTCTAATGCTGCAGAAAAATGCACAACCACCCTCAGGGAGCCAGTTCCTGTTTTCCAAAAATACAAATACAGTGAATGATCAGGTACCTGCCCAACAGATGGCACCCAACTCGTACCTACTTTGTACAGGACAACAGGTCACCTGCCATCTACCTTCCTCTTTCCACCAGAGTTGTAATTTTCAAAGATATAATTTTCCCTAAATGCTGTCTCAAGTTGACCTGAGCAGCCTCGTTATTCAGATCAAGATGTATCTCAGCATGACAGGACCAACAGTCCCTACTTGACACCCTCATTATCAGACTGCAGACTGTATTTTCTCCTATGGGTGCTATAGTGGCTGTCCCTGAATGAACAGGATGTCACCAAGAGGGATTTAAGAAAACAGTAAGAATTCCCCAGCAAAAGAGACATGCTAAACCTAAACTTGATATAATATTTTAACTCATAATGATGTAAAACAGAAGACAGCTAAAAGAAAACGAAATTGGGAAAAAAATTTCCATTTTTTCTGGTTTGTTTATTTGATGCACGTGTTAACAGCCAGTGCAAGAAGCAGCTTCACTGTTTCATCAGGTCACCCAGCTTCCCACGGCCTGCACCCGTCTTCCCCACAGTGACAGCAAAGAGAAAGAGACAAAATAGAAGTCACAGCCGCACACAGAAAAGTGTTTGGATAAAACCACAAGAATCAGCAGGGCAAGTCCAAGGCATAGGCAAGATCACAGTAACTATTGATTTTTGATAAATAAGAACTGAGACAGGGATCCCTGTAAAAATCTTACTCATATTTCCATATCCTCCAAAGCACATTTTATCAGTATTTCTATCACATCAGAGTAACACCAACACGACAACAGGAGATTAAGCTGATACCAACTTCCTGCTGCTGTACGACAGTTTCAAAATCCCCCTGATTTATTATTTTGCAGTTGACAATGTCTAGCAAGGCTGCCATCGACAACTACGATGGCAAAGCTTTGTATAACATGGGCTGAACTCTGCTGCACTTAGGCACGCACAATGATTATTGTTTCCTTGCAACTATTTGTCTGTAATTTTAATTGGTCAGTTCACTGTAATTTTAAAGAGTATCAACACACACCTTTGCTGCTGCTAACAAGAACAGGAATCCAAACTACCCTTGTAACTTTTAAAGGTAGGTGACTTCTGCAATATTATACATAAAATAAAGCCCCTGCAATTGAGCTGTACTCTTCACTGCTTTCATCACATCATGTGCACTCTCTTCTCTCCCATGCCTGCTCTCTGACATCAGACGACAACTAGTACAAGCAACGGCACCCAAACAGGCTATAACACAACCATCATTTTGAAACCCTGCGCTGTGCTCCACTTACAGACTGGTTTGGTTTTTACAACCTCGAGTGCTTCTTTAAACTACTACTTAAATGACAGCAGCATGATAGATGTCTTTTTAATTGTTAGAGAATCTACATGTACAAAATTTATAATTCTGTTTACCCTTTCCAAACTCTTGTGTATGAGTCACAAGTCAGACACTGTTTTAAAAAAAAAAAAATCACCATCCCTTTTGGCAAGGGTTAAGAAACAGCTTCCACTCACTCAACAAGGTTCAAACCCCGGGCATTTTTAAACACTCTATTGCATGACACATTTTGTGGTCACTCTTGCAAATAAATATCCACTGACTGCTCTCTGGATGGAGCCTCCCTTCAGGCAGATCTTGCTGCGGCGGGGGAGGGATGGCAGAGGATTTGATTTGAGACGTCCACAGCTGCCTGGGAGCCCACATCAGTTTTGACGGATGTGCCAGCTCAAGCACCAAACTCTCTGATTCAAGAAGGGAATCCCACGTTTCTTCTACTCAATGACCGTGTAAGTTATCCAAAGGGAAAACGATGTCAGTAATGCTGCGTGCTAAGCACAGGCCCACGCTGCATGCTGCAAGATATTAAAGCATGCCTGACAGTGGAAGCTCTGGCTGGCTGGCTCAGATTGGCACACTGAGTGCCAAGGGAATGGAAGCTCTCTAAACATCCCGTGGCTTCTCAGGTTGAGCATCCTGTATCGATGTAGCCCGACGTCGTGCCTCTGAGGCTAAAATCAATTCTTCAGTGACTCCATTAAGGGCAGGAGCTAGACCCTGCACTTGCTGTGCATGAACAACTCCCACTGACTCCAGTGGAATATCAGCCCTGTATCCTAATTCTTATCCATTTCACATTTTTAAGTAGGTTCCAACTTGCTTTTCTTTGCTAAACACTATTTTTTTTAAAGGTCTTATTTCTCATCACTTTCTGAAATCTACAGATGACACCATGTTGCATGACCACAGCCTATTGTTGCTGGAAGCCTTTATTATTGGCAATGAAATTCAGGCTAATTAAGACAAGATAGAATCAGTTGATCAGGTCAGGTAAACAACATGAAGAAACAGTGCTTGGCATGTGAGTGCTGTTCACATGAAGGAGGCACTGAAAGTACTAATGGACCCAGTTTTTACCAGGCAAGTTTTACAGAAGATAAGTATATTCACCTAACAGCTGGTACAGAATAAAAAAATAACAGTTACAGCTATACTTTCCAAGGTGGGGAACTTAATTGGATTCTGCATCACAGTTTGGCTTATGCATTTCGATCAATAATCCAGCCACTACAGTGCTTGAATGTAAATGAGCTCTATTCTTTATACAAGACCAAATGCTAACATCAGATGTATGGGTTTTCTGTCTGTGGTACAGTACCTCCCTGCATCAGGAACCAGCATGTTTGCAGTGTCCTCCTTCACCTATGTAACACCTAAACCGTAACTTAAGCATTACCATGGGACTTTAAAAATCCACTGGTCTTTCTTATTCTGGTCCTCTACACTAGACAGGGATGAATTATTGTGTTCAGGCACTGATGAAGCGACCAATAAATAAAACCAAACCAAAAGAAGAAGAGACGCTGTGGTTATTAACAGGAAAATTTAACAAATGTGAAAACAGTATCTGGTCTGTTCACATGTCCACAGGATCAGCTTAAAAAGGACAGCACAAAGGATTTTTTTTACATGCACTATTTAGGCATCCTTTGATGGTACTTTGTATACGTTCTGCCCTTGAAGGAGTCAATTTTGTTGTTTATTGTTGGCATAGATGGGAAACTGCACCATTTTTAGATGCACAGCATGTTGCTTCAGGCAGTTTGAAAAGCCAAAAGAGACTAGGTGAGGATAAACAATTTAAACATCTCATATAAACAATTAGCATTACTGATGAGCACAGGTAAGTCAGTTCACGATGGATTTCTACTCCCGGCAGGAGGTCAGGGAATCAGCTCTGTAGTTTATTGTTTGTCTTACACAGCATCCTGTGCTCTCAGCTTAGTAGGTGACTGTTGAGAACATACCACACGGACAGGAGAGGTGGCAGAAGAGCGCGTGCTGCAAACAGCGGTGACAAAGGAGGAAGCAGGCACAGGAAAGTCAAAATAACCAACGTGCTAATGGTGAAAAACTGAAACAGGCTCCTGCATCAAAGTACAATGACTGATGTTGGCATGCCCTCTACTGCAGGATTATGGGTTTTTGTTTACGAAGGGATAGAGTCCACTCTCCTGCCTAGGGTAATCACTTCTCCCTTAATGCCTACTTCACACCGGTGCTCATGGTATGAGTTTGCTGAACTACTATTTTTCTTTCCATCTGACAATGATCTGAGACCTATGAACTTTTGTCCTTGCTTTAACTTCAGTCTAAAGCAGTTACGTATGACAAAGGAAAATAACATCGATCTGGGCAGCGGTGACCTAGCCAGCAGGTCAGCTGAGGCCACAGTACGGCCACATGAAGCCAGTTCAGCTGAGGAAGCCCACGTTTGTAATCAGATAAGGAAATTAGGCACACTTCCCTCAAAATGAACAATGCAGTAATTTACTTGGGAATCTAAAGAGATGTCAATTACCTTGAGTCCAGTATACCAAGATTTTTTTTTTTTTAGCATGAACATTTTTTTTAGCTCCCTAGAAAGGCATCAGACAATGGAAACTGTAAGGTGCTGCTTCCACTCACTGCAAGGAGCCGGGAGGGAGCTGCAGCCCAGCACCTGCCCCAGCCTTGGAAGGGGAAGATTTCCATCATGAAGATGGAAACTATTTCACTTTGGTAAAATACTTCTCTAGTTAGATGGTCTACAGTTCAAGTGACAGCAAGAGGCCTGCAGCCTGTTCACACAAGCAGTCTTGTGACTTTGAAACAGCTTTGCCACTCATTTATACATTTCTCTAAGTGCGTACAACCAGGAAAATCAAAAGATTGGTTTGCAACAAAAATTTATCTGGGTGATTCCTGGAAAGACTACAGGCATGGCCCAAGAGGCAAGTTTTCAGCTAGTGTCAGTCAGTGGCTTTGCTCCAATACCCGTCAAGTCAGCGGGATGTGGGGTACAATGGCAACCCTACCTCCTGGGGCAGAAAGAAATTCTACCCTTCCTGAGGCAATAAATTTGTTGTAAGTTCATCACAGCTATTTTCTATCTCTAACACTACAAGCAGCAAGGAAGACTGGTAAATTACTTCTATGAATTTGTAAGCAAAGTCAATTTCCTAAACAGAGCAAATACTCCTCTGTAGGACTAAGGCCTGATATCTATCATCACAGAACATCCCCCCCAATACTTTTGCAAGCATCTAAGCAGCACATGCAGGAGTTTGGACCACAGTGGCACCCTGCTTTGCAAACTTCAAAGGATTCTACTCTTCGCCTCTTGCACACCCCGGGAAGCTCAGCTTTGTCAAATATTTTGTAAGCACATTATTATTTAGTCAGCATTTGACTCTGGTTGTAGTGGGGAAACTGGCAAACAAGCAGGACTTCCAGTGTGATCTGAAATCTGCCAGGCTGCGGCTGTGCTGCTCATGAGCTGTCTCATTTTGGCTGTCCCGATGTCACCTGGTGAGCAAATGGCCTGGATGTCGTCTTACACTAAATATGCAATAGAAAATAAACCCGGAAACTGGAAGGTGTTCAGGTACCATAGCGACAGGCACAGTTTGAGAACACAGAAGAGAAAACAGTCTTGCTTAAGGGCTTCAATTAGCTTCCAACTAAGATGATTACGACATTTCCTAGGGGGCAAGGAATCCTTCAAAGAGAATCAACTCTAAACACCCAGCTGCATGGACGTCCTGGCTATGAACTGCGTCTGACGTCTTCTGCGCAGGGCTCCGCTCCCTGGCCACCCCAGCAGCACCTTCTCCAGCACAAGTGAAGTGTGGTGCAATTCCCTCTCGCAGCCTGGCTCTCCGGTGAGATAACAGGCTTGTCCTGCCTGCTCTCTGCTAGGGGACGCCACTTCAGCAGCAGGTGCTGGTCTGCCCCAGCCAAGGGGACAGGGCTCTGCTCTCTCAAAGCAAACAGCATTTTCTTCCCACTGCATTTTTTTCCACGTCACTTCATGCATCTTAGAAACTTTGCAGAGGCCTCCAGCATTTGCACTCATGTTTTGCAGGGAGGAAAGCAAAGAACGAAAGGCGAGGCGGCCCACGTAACAAATGCCTTCATCACAGGCTCTGCCGCTCGGGACTAGAGCCCACCCCGCTGCCGTGTCCTGCAGGGACAACTCCCTCGGCCACGAGCCACAGCACAACAGCTTACACCGCCTAAAACTGAATCACCATTTAAAAGGATTATTAACTTCCAGCTGCATTCAGCCTAATTTCCTTTGTGCTTTAACTGCGCAGATTCTATTTACTGTTGCAGAGCACAAACCCAACTCTAAGGATAAATTAAAATGACAGCTCCATGGGAAGTTCAGAATTTAACTTTCTGACTTATCTGATTTGATGCAGATACAAATATTTAAATCCAGCCAAGGAAACAAACAGTCTGTTTCTAAGAAGTTCCAGCTGGAATGGGGAAAAAGGATTTTGCAGGAAGAGAGGTTGCAACAATTAGTGCACTGTCATACTCCTTGCGGGCACAGATCAGCTAAGCAGAGCTTCAGGGCTGGCACACTGCAATCCTCCCCTCTGCAAGACTCATTTGGTTTTGGTCTTTTGGTGTTTTTTTCCTCTTTAGTGAAAAACTACTTTGCTATATTGAGAATAAGAGGTTTTACTTTTAAATCTCCTTTGTACAATTCCCTTGCTCTCTTTTCAAGAGAGAGAGGTAAGCACCAAGCCTGTCAAGTGAAACACACCGAGTCTGGTGTGTGATTTGCTGCCAAGAAGGCAACGTTTCTTCTGGTTTTTTCTTGTAATCATGACCAACTCTGTGCTTCTGTCTGCAGAGTAGGCTGGGATTCATCTCACCCCCCCTTAGCTGGTAAGAGGTGTCCCAGCCCAGTCTGCAGTCCCACCTATGCTCTCTGTAACCCCTAGGGAGAGGCGAGCATCATCTGCAGGCGGTTCATCCCATCCCCACACCGATGCACGTTATTTTGTTGAGACAGATCGAAGCTAAATTCAAACTGAATTTAAAAAATTAAAAAAGATTCATTTTTAATTTTGAACTCTGAAAATTCAAATCAGATTTCTAATAATCTGGTTTTTTTCAGGCAAATAAACAGAGCGCTCAAATTTTTAGCACAACCGCATCCCATGATTCAGGCGCAGACCCGCAGCAAAGCGGCTGCCAAGGAAAACACTCTGCTTTCGGGATACTCCCTGCCGCTTGCAAACTCAAGTGAGCAGCCGCCAGAGACGCTCTCGCCGCCCTGCAAGAGGCGGAGAAGGCGAGGCGCTGCGAGCAGTGGACGCTGTGCCAGCGAGGAGGTTACACAAGCGGCATGGCCCTGCCGTGTCTGCCGCCCGCGGGGCAGCAAACTGGCCCTGCTGCCGGTGCTGGGTCAGGCACGGCCACGCAGCTCGCCGGCTCGNCCGGGACGGGCCCGAGGTCATCGTGACCTTCACCGCCACAGTGGGCGAGCACCCGGCCGCAGGCTGGCTGGCCGATCCGACCCGCCTCTTCCCCTCTGCCGGCGCCAGCCCAGCGCTGCCCCACCGACGGATGGACAGACAGACACACGTTGCTGCGGGCTGGGTCCCTCCCAGTGCTGCGGCCACCCTCAGACCATCATGGACGATGGCGCAGCTCTCCTTTGCAGCGCTCCAGGCAGACTCCTGGCAGGGGAGCTGGCGCGGCGCCTGCAGCCCACAGCCTCAGCGCTTTAGTCAGGTTTTGCTCCTGCACACACCTCCTGCACCCCACCTGTGGCTTGCAGGCTCCCAGCCGCCTGTCCCCCGGCCTCCCCTCCCAGCCGGCTCAGTGCCGGGCTCCTGCGGTGCCTCGACCCGGCATGTCCACCACAAAACCAGCTCCATTACCCTTAAGGCCACCTGCGAGTGGGAAGGTGGAGAGACGTTTGGACACGAGAGACATTTGGACAAGAGAGTTCAATTTCTCTGCACTAAAACTGGTGGGAGAAGTCAAGGGCTGCTCCCTGCACGCTCCCTGAAGCCAGCCCAGAGGGAACGCGGGCAACCGGGGGGTTTCTGAGACACCGGCACTGCACACCTGAGAGGATTCTCCTCAGCAATTTCTCCTGCAAGCCATGATGTCTGTGGTGCATGCAGGCAGCGCAGCAGGTAAGCCAGAGGTATGCAGATAGAGTGACCTACGGTGTGATGGTCCCCGACACCAGGATGCAAATATTGCTATGTTAACCATCAGAACTTCTGCATTTTCACTTCACTGAATGATTAAATACACTGCAATTACACCACCCTGAGACCCCCTTCAGCCCCAGATGGTGGGCACACAGAACAGCATGGGCACACCGGAGTAGTCAGGTCAACAGACCTCATCCCAGCCATTCTGATTCCCACAATGGATCCATGCTGGAAAGAGCAATTCAGAGGCGGCACTGAAATGGGCCCTGAGTGGCAGAAACCTAAAGGAAACAAAACGCGGTTCTGAATCTGTGAATACCTTCTAGACCGTCATAAAAGTAGTTTACACTTCCTAAGAGGACGTGACGAGAGTTTAATTCCTAGCAATTTATGGAGATGTTGGTATACATGCTTGTAGGGAGCACAAAACTGCATTGCGTCTAAGCCTCAAAACATTTCACAACGGATCCAGAGAAGAGGGAGAGGAAGAATCAGCCATCCCCACTGACATCCTCAAAGAGAATTTTAAGCTGTCTTCTAAAAGCACAGAATAAAAATGCTGCCAGGGAGCAGAGTCTCCTCACGGATAGGTCTGCACCTCTATCAATATTCACAGAGCATCAGCTACCACGCCAGAAACAGCTCCGTTCGTGATATCCTGACTCCGGACTCAACTCCCAAATGCAAGAGCGGGTGATCAGATCACTCTATCTCCCTTACCGCTAATGGAAGCTCATCTCTACCCACACCAGCCTGCCTGAAATCAAATGAAAGGCTCAGATCTTTTCTAATGCCCGTTAGGCTGCAATACAACCACATCTCCAAAAATGACCTTTTTAAGCAACACAGATTTTTTTCCCTTTTGTTTGCCATCCTCCAGTGGCTGGGTACCACTAGAATTTGCCCCAATGAAAGGCTCTCCAAGGGAAGTCACTTCTGAAGACTGGCTGAGCTGGTCTAAGTCTGAAAGGTGATGAGTAATTATTGAGTCTCCAAAGTAAAGCTGATGCAAGTAATCAATGTCCAGTACTTCCGAACATAGGAATGAAATGGTATTTGAGAGAGACTGAGGAAAATGGGAAGAAAGCAAGGAAAAAAGATGACGCTTTACTGTGGAAAAGCCCATTGTGAACAGTTCCAGCCATAATGTATGAGGTCTATTGGATATCTTCATTTGCACTATAAATTTAGCAACTCTTCCATTTTCCAGATTAATTTTAATTGCTTTACATGCTATTGATTTCACAGTCACAGAGGAGATCTCTAATAATTTATTTTGTGCTATCATTAACCACTTTTACAAATATTAAATAAGCAAACACTAACACTTACTTCACTCAACCTGCAAACACCACAACTGAATTTTATCTTTACTTTCTCCCAGACTCATTCTTGGTACCCCATCCACTTAGAGCTTCATGCTGCAACCCCAAATTCCAGTCTTTCCCTGCCTCCAGGCAAATGACCTGTACTTACACCTCCATCTCATCAAAAACTTGAGACATTCAAACCTTCATCGAAGTCTGTCTGTTTTGATTAAGCAAACAGAAAACCTCCCCAAAACATATGGATTCAAATTCACCTTAGTCCGAAAAGAAGCAGCTTAAGTTTATACAGCCTGGATGTCCCTCTTTACGATCATCTGAATTATCTCTTCACTGCATCACCATCGCCGGTATGGATGACTTGTGGTTAACTAGGAACTTCTAGTATAAGGAGACTGCATGAAGCAAGTGTTCCTAGAAGACCCAAATGTTCTGGAAATCTGGAGTTCATAAATGACTACGCTTGCATGGGAGGAGAAGGAGGAATAGGAGTTTTTCTCTCCCCCTTTTCCTTTGCACTACAGGAAAAAGATAAGTAATTTGGTTTAAGCAAAGTTAGCACCATTCTCTGGTTTCAGTAGGTAAAGTGCTATACAATGACAGCCAACAGTAACCCGAACGCTACACATACCTGGATGTATCGCAAGGCACTCCTTAGGACGCTGAGGTTTGAGGTCTTCTTGTCATCTACGTTGGGGATGTTGCGTTTTAATGTCTCAAAGCATTCTTTCAAATGCGCGCGTCTAAAGAAAACACAGGTGGTTTGTCAGCTTGTGGGAGCACACACCAGAAATCAATTTAGCAGAGGGCTAGAGCTTAATTTGGGCCTTAATCCAGCAAAGCACTTGCACATGTGCATAGCAGTCACCAAGACTACCTGCATGCTTACAATTGAACCAGCTCAATCCAGCAGACAGACTACGGGGTTGTATGCATTCTAGTCCTAGCTTTGTTAGGAAACCATTGTGCAAACTTAAATGAAATATCTCATCTCCCTGTGCTGTTGCTTCCACTTTCACCGTATTTCTGGTTTAGCTAGTTAGAGTTGTAAGAGTTTTGGATCAGGAACTGGTCTTTATTCTGTATTCATGCTGTACGCTGATCCCTGATCTTGGCTATTTTATTACTTTAAATCAAAAGAGAACACCGTTATGCACGTGGGGATTTACTTTGCGGGATCAGGGCTTTGCAGGGTTATTGTAATGCAATTACGCAGTTAAGTAAAACATACTGGGAAGCAAGAGATGCAGAATTGAGCTATAAGAAAGCAAAGCAATACTGCAAGATTCATTAAAAGTCACTAAGAATTTTGTTCAGGTTATTTGTTAAAAAACAAAAAAAAAACCACCAAAGCCAAACAAATATTGACAGACTATAGCGCGCCCCCCCCCCCCAAAAAAAAAAAAAAAAAAAAGGAAGGGGAATTACAATAAAAAAAATCAAACCCCTGGCTTTCTACGCACCTGTTCTTCTCCAATTTATTATGTACTTCCCTGGTCCCAACCCTGTAACCCAAACAGAACAAAGATAAACTCAGTGTCAGGTTTAAAACTACTGCCATTCAATCTGTACTTTCAGCAGTGTGTGTGTGTGTCTAGGATACACAGGTAAATATTAAAAAGCAAGAGAGGTGCTCAGATATCACTGTTTGAATATTAGTTGCATATATATTCCTACCTATACTGTATAAAGATAAAATCCATACTTTGCATGCATATTAGATGGGATAAGCATTACGCATATACTGCACACAAGATACAAACAGGTATAATGTGTGTACGTATACACAGACACGGCTACTATCAACAACAGGGAAAGACACAAAGTATGAATTGTATGTATTTATACAGCACCAGGTAGCCCAGATTCTGACCCATTTCTGATCTACGCCTACACTCCAGTGGGGTAAGATTTATGCAGTTTCAAATTAAAGAGTACGGGACTTGGCAGACATACTTCCAACTGCTTTAGTTTTTTACTGTGCCTGAAATAACACAGCTGAGCATAAATATGGAATTAAGTAATCCAGGAATCCTCCACTGCTAAAGGAAGAACCAGGGCGAGCTTCTGGTTTTTGGGGTTCTGGTCTGTCCCCACCCTCTGAATCAGAGGAATACTTTTAGGAAAAGCCAAACAAATTCATGTTATCTTAGTTTTTCAGCTACAGTGGTTATAAAGTACATTAGTAGACACACGGAGGTTTCAAATACCTTCCATACACTATGCAAAGTAATTATTTGCCTTTGGCTGAAAATACATCGACATTGAGGTGAGCATTTCAGGAAGTATGTTAATATTTAATAAATACTCAGGTATTTAAAAACAAATATTTGACAGCCTTTTCCCATGAAACATTTACAAGCTGAAAAAGACATCTTTTCTGTGCTTATGTCTAAAGCAGTAATTCTGGGGAGACAAGGAGCATGCACCTTGGGGTAACCCATCAAAATGCACTTCAGAAAACCTTTGCAACTTGCTCAGCATCAGACAGGTATTTTTCTGGTGTGCCTATGCCAAGAGCTCTAAAATCCTGCATGATAAAATGCTCTGATTACGGCACAGACACAGTGGTGATGCTGCACTTGGCACTGGGACAACGGCCCTCCCAACTTCCCAGGAGCAAAGCTTGGCGTGACGGCACAAGAACAGTTTGCTGGTGCAACGCCAGCCATCCCGTTGCCTGCTGCCAGGACAGCTGCTGCTCAGACAGCAAAACTCCCCGCAGCCTTCACTGGTACCCCCGTGTCATCAGAAACCCCCTCTACACCCATCTGAACCCACACAACAACATCGGTGACGGGTTCGCTTGATTAAAGCACAAATATACTTATCGTTTCTGCAGCTGAGTGTTTTATAGACAAGCTCTAAAGATCACAATCTATCTCAGAGGAATTATATTGGCATTTTACAAAGGCCACTATCTTCACAAATTCCTATCTACATTACTTTCACTGTTTCCTTCTATGCATTTCGGGACGTCTACATCCCAAAGGACACTATGAACCCTTGTTTCGTCCACTACATCTCACATCTCTTCCTGCTCCCACATGATGATACTGAAACTACCACTCCTTGCACGGAGGCCGTCCGCGGGGAAGGTCAGCACCAATTCATAGCCCCATGCTCGTGCTCCTCTCACAACTGTGTTACAGTGGTTCTGCATTACAGCTCAAAGCAAATGCCGTAAGGACCAGAGGACCTGGGGAAAAGAAAGCGAACTGCTATGTCCTGACCTTCTGATACATTCAAAATACTGAGCTCCATCCTGGAGGAAGCAAAAGGCAAGGCCAGATTTTGACCTGGCCAAAACGTTTCTCCCAAGCAGGTCACTAGCCCAGAAAGGACTGCATTTTGTCTGTCTCTTCTGCTGGCAATTGTTTAGGCTGGGTGGACCAGAGCAACTAGCAGGGCCTCCAGCTCTGCTGGGTCTATCTCAGCACGGCAGCCTGAGCCATACTGGAGCGGGACAAGGCTGCCGCTGCTACGCTTGCACAGCAAGAGGGGGACTCCAGCTGGGATTTTGTCTAGCAGCATATCCTCTGAACTCCTGACCAGATCCCCACCCCTGCCCTGAAACCAGGGGTACATTTGCTTTATTGCACTGAACAGCAAGACACACAAGGCAACTCTCTGCCCAGCCTCTGTGGGATTAGCATATCATTTTAAACACCATTGCAAAGAGTGATCTACCAGCTGCAGGCTGTCGGGAGAATGGTCAGAGGTCTAGACAACATGGCCCAGGAGGAAAGACTGAACAGATCCAGGTCATTTATCCTGCAGGAAGGAAGACTAAGGGGCCAAGGGAAACAGGTAAAAGCTTGCTGCAAAGAAGGGAACGATTTCTCCCAGTCCACAAGAAATAATACCAGACTACGTATTAGGATACTGTGGTCTGGAAACAACCGCCTAAGGAGAAGACAGAGCCTCCACCAGCCAAACTCCTTAAGAACAAGTTAGACAAACACTAACCTGGAGCAACATCAGAGTCACAAGTCCTGTCCGAGGGTGAGGACAGATTAAACAGACTTCAGTCCCTTCCAACAAGCAGGAGGACCGTAGCACTTACAGCACTAAGAAACTGAAACAGCAGCTAAGGTGATCTCTGTCCTGGGAAATAAAACCTCCCAGATCACATCCCAGTTTTCAAGAAAGTTCCTGCAAGCAGCATTGCTGCACGATTTCCCTGACCAGTATAAGCAGAGATCTTTTGCCAAACATAATACCAGATGCCACCTGAGATCAGACAGGCAGTGCTGGGACTTGCTTCCTGATACAGTTCTGGCTTGGAAAAAGAAATCCTTGTACAGAATCCTACAGCGTGCAGTCAGGGAGGAAAAATAAAAACCATCAAGCTAAGAAATCCTCCTATCAAAACACCAGACAGACATCCAAACATCCACGATCTTGGTATTTCTGATCTGACAACTCTTTGCAAAAGCAGTAGCTGCTCCAGGTCGATGCAGCTTTCAGTATCACTTTTGTCTGGTCCCTCTCAGAAGCCTCCACACACAAGGTGCACTCACCCTCCAGGTCTCTTCTTCTGCTCATTTGGTTTCGTGTCTTCTGCTGGAGCCAGCTTCAGAGCACCGAGCTGTGGGGGCGCTCCCGGGTGCTGCAGGGGCTGGTGAGGCTGGGGCTGGATGGGCTGCTGAACCACATGGTGCTGGGAGATGGCCAGGACCGGCGCCGCGTAATGCTGGAGCTGCTTCGGGCTGCCTGACGGGGGTGTAGCAGCTTTTCCATCTGGCAGAAGCGGGCCTGGCGGCCTCTGGATGACCGGTGCAACCGAAGATGCTTCCTTAGTGACACTGGGAGTGCTTACGAGGGGCTGGTGGCGTTGTACGAGCGGCGGGGACAGGGTGGTCTGGGCTCCTTGCTGGGGGGGGCTGGTGACAACAGGGNCGGGGGAATGGCACTGTTCGCCCGCGGCACACTGGCCTTGCCGGCCACCTTCTGCTCCTGCTCCCTCTCCAGGCGGAGCTTCTCGTGCTTCTCATTCTCCTCTGAAAGAGAAACACCGACAGCGATTAATGGCGCTTCCCTGACCTTCCCCATCCACAGGCCTCTAACCAGGCTGCTGACTAACGTCTGCGTTTCTGAGAGGAAAGTGGAGGCCTTGGGGGCAACGTGGCCCGGCCCACAGCACGCCCCAAGCCCACGGCAGGACCTGCGCCCCCAGAGATCCATCCTGTGTCCCAGCCATGCTGCGCCTTCCACTCATTGCCCTTTCACTCCAGCATGGACTATTTAAATATAAACCACGTGCTGCCCCCACATTCCGCCCTTGAGACCAAGCTGCCAAGGCGACTCCTGGCTCCTCTGCCGTTTGCAGCAACCCCAACGTCTCTGGGGACGCCACAATCACAGCAGCAGATGAAAAGCAAGACACCACCCAAACAACCTCCCTCTCCCCTGTCCCAGCACCGTGCGGAGAGAAATGGCCTCATACAGTCACTTCCCACTCCCAAGGTCCAAACCTACAAATCGCAAGGCCTTTCTGCCAAGGGCAAACATCACTGCGCTGAACAAGATTAATGGACCTTTGAGAGCTGTGGCAGGACCCGGCCAGGAGCCTGTGCCCACTCCTTGGAGGGATCCCGTGTAGGTGCAGGATCAGCCCCTGCTTGCCCTTGCGCAAGCCTGCAGGGATGGACTCCGCACCCTGAGAGATGCTTACTCCTACAGCGCCTTCCCAAAGCCCTCCCTGCTTGTGTCCGTATGTAAACACACCACTGTGCTCTATTGTATAGCAGAAGAAATCAATCCACCACAAAACATTTTCAATTCTCCCTTTTCTACTTTTAAATTGGCAAAGAGCTATTGAGCCTTTTACCAAGGAGTCCGCCCTGGCCCTGCAACAGTCGCAGGACAACACCGATGTTCGCTTCCAGGGAGGGAAGGACAGGCCCAGAGACCAGACCTGGGAAGAAACTGTGCATTTCAGGATCGCCTCCTAAACTAGAGCCAGTGTGCAGGAGACAGGGAAACCTCGTGAGCCAGGTGTCCCCCGCTCCCAGTTCTCCCAGCACTGACCCAGGACACCCAACGGCCGAGAGACAAACAGCAGCCGCAGGACCAACCACCCATGCAGGGCAGGGCAGGTTTCTTAGGTTGAAATACCCTGTATTTTACACTATCAAATGTGAGTCTTAGCTCCATGGACTCTACACTAATACAAACCCGTCAGGGCACTTCTTTACTGCTGTGGGTTTTATTCAAGCTCTCAAACTTAGCTTTGATGTGTGTACGTTCCTATACGTTTTTAGAACACTAGACAAAGTAAATGAAATCTGTGTGGCCCGACTAGCAAAATAAACCTCATTAAATGCGATCCAGGTCTCTGGCTTTAATTGTGTGAACGTAGCACAAATGAAATTTATTTATACAAGCCCTGTGGCGCCAGTGGCCCTGGCATCTAGACATCTCACAGCCTTAATCAAGTATCTCCAAATCCGCTGTCCATGAAGCTCAGCGGATCCCATTCCTGACAGCCTCCAAGGAGTTGCAACAAAAAATGGAGCTATGACTTCTTCATAGTAATGTAGAAATATTTGGAAAATAAACCCTTACTTCATCAAGCAAGGTATCAGAGAAATCAGGCATACAGTCTGGTATCCTGTCTTATATAGTGGCCAATATCAGGTAATTCAGAGGAAGCTCCAAGAAACATCCCCAAAGAGCCTGTCCACAGGAGAAGCTTGGTCTTGACCTAAATGCTGAAGTCAGAGTGTATGTTTAGCAAATTCAATAGAAAAGCATGTATACTGCAACCTGGAATTACCAGGTTACACTCAAACCCCCAGTTATCTTCAAGAAGAAGCTATGTTAAATACCACAAGTGGAACAAGGGGAAAAGGGTCCCCCTGGTAAGGCAACCTCACCAGCTGTGGAGCTGCCCAGTCCTCACACACCACCCGAGGGGCCCTGCTGCTGCTTGGGTACTTTCTCACCCAGCTTTTGATTTTGAGGCATGCAGTGCAAAAGCAACAGGAAGCAATAAAGGGAACAAAACTTTTATTCCCGATTCTGAATGACCTTTGGTACATGTGACCACACAGTGTCACTGTCCCTGATTCACAGATGACATGATATCCTGAAGTTCCCTTCAGCCCAGGATTTCTACAGCGTACATCGTATTTCCTCCAACCTTCATTAAAGCACTTTGGCCCAACTCTGCTCGCTGGCTGCCTGAACAACTCCGTCCAGAGCCACACCAGGCCTGCAGCAGAGCATCCAAGACCCCTGGGCGGAGGAGGCCAGTGAGGATCACCCAAAGAGACACGCAGTGTGAGCTTCAGGGAAGGCAGCCCGGCACTGTGCCTGCCGGCAGAGGGTGGAAGGAGGGGAATTTCAAACCTTACAAACCTTAGCAGCCCTAGTTCAACACTCAGCTGCAGCAACAGCCCAAACACACATGCCTCCTGAGACCAGGAATGAGGTCAAGCACCCATCTGACAGGGTAAGTACTGTCCAGCACCTACATGAGGAGAAAGCAACACCTGGATCAAGCTCCAGCACCAGGGCTGCATCTCCAGTCTCTGACCCTGTAGCACTTGGGAAGGCACCACATGAAATTCAGTGATCTGGAAGGATTTCACATCCAAAGAGCACTTTTCCCATGGTTGCCCGAGACTCAAATCCAAAATTTTAATTCAACTCCTTGTAGCACCGAGTAGGAGGGTAAGTGAGCTCAAGATCTGACTGACTCCAAAATGTGAGGTTGTTTAAACAGAAGCTCAGAGTCTGAATGCAGTATTTCTCCGTATTTTTTCAAAATATTTCAGGGTAATTATCAACACTTCCTTAAAGGAAGAAGTAAAGCAGGGCAGGGTGGCAAAAACCCCAGCAGGAATTCCCTGACGTAAACAACATACATCTCAGCTACCAATGATTTCAGACTGGTTCAGTTGAACAACATTAATAACTAATAAATAAAAGCCCTTTGTCTGCAACTCTCTTGCTCCACTTTGCTGCTTGGTTTGCAGCCAGAGCCAATGCGATAGCCCTGGCACAGGACACATGAGGAAATTCAACCCCGGTGACCTGCTGACTAATCGTGTTTTCTACGTGTGTTTTTAGCCACACAGCCAGCGCTGGGGTGGCACAGGTAGCTGGCCTCTGGGAGAGGGAGAGCGTCCCGGACGCTGACCCAGCGCCAGCCCCTGCCAGGCACACACGGGACGAAAGACCGCACAACTTCCACCCAGGCATAAAACTGCACCGTGCCGGACAGGAAGGCAACAGCAGCAAAGAAGTCAATTAATGGAAGCTCCTAGCACTGCTCGAGGTCTGATGAGGACAGCAGAACCTGCCCAGGCTGAATTCACTCCTGCACTGGCTTCTGGAGCTTACGTCATGATAGCAGAGGATCTAGAAAGGAGACCTGCAGCTGAGGTCTGCACTGATGGCAATGCTTTCCAGCGCATGAGCAGGAGTCGGCAGTGAAATTCCTACAACAAGTAATTTTCATTCATCGAGGAAGCCAAGAGAACAGGAATGTAAGGTTACAAGCATGCATTACTGATCAGAAACATTTATGTAAATGTCTCTGCGAAGCAGGTGCAGCCCTCAGGCTGCTGACAAGCTGCCAACAAGGCCTTTGGTGTTGCAAATCTTAAGCTCCCTTGAGCTAAAGAGTTTATTTCAAGAATTTTTTAGCCAAAATCTGACACCAGTGAGCCACTGTCCTCTGTGTCTGACTCATCCACAGGCAAAAACGAACCATGCTATCGACCCCTCCCGCCACTGAGAGGACTGAAGGGTCTCTAAGCCATCTCTTCCTAACACACACACACCCCCCTTCAGGACAGAAACACTTTCACCGAGCTATGAAGACCTGTCTACTGCTCACTTTGTACTCACACCTTGCAGACAAACTCAAGACACCCTTTAAAAAAGGCCCCCTAGGGCTCTTTGTTTTTCCATATGAAGTACGTTCACCCACTTTCCTTCACAGACAGAGATAAAAACAATGAACGGTAACTAGCATGCCACACGCTCAGACACACGCATGGCTCATTCTTTCACGTGCAGTGTACTCGGTACATGAGCTTCTGCAAGCCCAGAATGGAAAAAGCACGCAAGACTTAGGACATTTTCTTGGGCTCAGAGGGACAGCTGAACCGGAAGGTGCATACCAAAATTATGTGTAATTTCCACTCATTCTTGACACTTGCATCAAAGGGACTGAGGACTGAATGAATCAAGGGAGCAAACCAGCCCTGCAAACCCTCAGGGGGTTGGAACCACATCCGAGGCACGAGGGGACAAGGAACCTCACCCTGCCCACACCACACCGCCTGCCAAAAGGCCCACGTCGCAAGAGCGGGGAACCTCAGCTTCCCGGCCAAGCCACCGAGGCAGTACACCATAAAGGAGGACGACAGCAACACCAGCAGCAACAGGATGGAACAGCAAATCTTGTCACAGGAGGACACAGAAACAGGGTCAGCATTCCTGACCGGTGGACTCGTGCTATTTTAGGGCCCTGATAGTCCAGGAATACACAGTGCCAGGCACTCTTAACTTTGTTACCTAATAATCTGCTGGGTTTAAATTTATCTCCTCCCTTTTGCCTGCCCTGGAAATGCCACCCATCTGCAACAGTAAGCGCTGCCAGCAACGGGAGCAGCCGTGCGGGCAGAACCACACGTGCCTCCTGGGCCAGCAGCGTGGCCCGGCAGCAGCCAGGGTACGTCACTGAGCCTCCCGCCTAAGCCATGCTGCAAGAGCACTGCCTGAGTGTGCCTTCACAGTATTTTAATGACCTTTTTAATGCTCCTATTTTGTACTAGGGACACTATCAGTACTCAGAATTTATCAACAGCGTGTGCCTTTGCATAATCAAGCATCTTATCTCTACGTACGCTTAAAGGTCCCTCCCCAGTACAGAGAGAGAACATTACTTAACTTCATGAACAGTTAGGCAATGGCAGTTCTGTGGTGTGATTTTCTGAATAGTTTGAAGTGTTTCTCTGAATCATTCAATGCTTCTGGGAGCTTACACTGCACACCATGAACCATTACAGACCTGGAGAAGAGTGCCCTGGATTTCACTCACACCAGTTCTACAGCAGCGTCACCCACACAAGTCACTCCTGGTTCATACCAAGAAAGTGCTGGGGACAGAAAGAGTCTCCAGGTTTTTTGCATTCCCGAGGCTGGCCCCGCCGCACTTGGGGAGGGGGACTGCCGTGCTGAGAGGAAGGGCAGGCTGGAGCCTGAAGGCTGGCTCCTGTTTCTGCAGGTCCCAGACTCTGCAGGGGAGAACTGGAAAGGGAAGATAAGAACCGAGTCAGCAGTACTGGAGACCAGTAATGCTCAGCCTGAGCCAGGCTAACTCTGAGTCATACCTAAGGCTGCTGACACATGAGGCTACGCCAGCAACAGCCGCTGGCACTTTCAAGTGCCTAGAAACAAGCTGGAGGACTGAGACCGCTTTAAAATTGTGACCTCTTTCTCTGAGCCCCTCTGAATTTTGGGTGACAACAGCACAACGCAGGCCCAACTTCTTTCTCCCATCTTTGCCAAAACCACTGCCTGGTGTCCACGCCTTCACACCCCTGCTTCTCCATCAGTAAGGTGGCAGCCCTGAGACACGGCACTTCTCCCCGAACCCCCCGCCCCTGGCTCCCAGCCGTGCCCGTGACTGCAGCAGGCCCTCACCCATGAGACCATGGGAAAGAGCCGGCTGCAAGGCACCCGATGACTCTTCAACGAGACCGCTCACTTGCTGCTGCTCATGTAAGTGCTGCGTTCAGATTTCAGCCTCCTACCAAGACGTCCCATTTTCCTTCCTGTTAGCACAGACCGGGCCACAAACACTGCATTCTTAAAGAAAGACTAAACCGCATTTTAAAAGCATGCTATTCACAAAGGATACGGAAATGCTTCACAATTAGAAATCAGAAGCTCGTGATACACTCCACAGGAGTGAGAGCTAAGCCAGCCCTCCTGGGATTTCAATTTCAGGGTTTTAAAGACACTAGCTCCCACCTGATACTCCCTCTGCTAAGCTATCCTCACTGCACTGGCACACCACACACTCTTCATACCTTATCTGCAGACGACGTCACCATTCACTATTAACGACAAAAATACTTGAATCTCCATTTTCTCATCCAGAGGATGATGACACATTTATGTCATATCTGTAAAAGCAAAGGAAAAATCAGCCTTCACATAAACTATCCCTCCCTAGCACCAACCGACACAGACCATTAGTGGTTTCAGCATGACGGGCTTATCTGTAACTCTTAGAAATCAAAGTGACCTCAGTATCCAAACCTGAAATAAATTAGAGAAATGACAAGACGATCCTCTTGCCTGATAAAACTAGGGTGCAGACACGCTTTATGCCTACTTTATGGAGACAGATGGCTTACGAGGATATGAGTATTTCCCTTCAACAAAACCATCGCGGCTCCTGGAACAGAGAAAGGAAGGCTGGAAAGACCCCGAAGAAATCCTGTAGTTCATCTCCCAGGCCCCAACGAAGAATCAACCATAACTAAATAATACCTGGCAGACGTTTCTCAAAGCAACAGCTTCTCAAATCTCTATGGATAACTTACATTGTGCTTTAATTTGCTATTCCAGTGTTTAACTGAAACCCTGAATCAGCTCCAGATAGTCATTTTAGCTGCATTTTAGTTACAACTAACTCTTAGTGGGCAGAAGAAAGAAACAAAGGGTCAGGATCTAGCAGTACTACAAAGGAAAAGAAAACCGATCAAGGCTGCTAAAAAAATAAAACCATCATGGACGGCCTTTCATATACACAGAACACCCCAGTGCCTTCAAGCCGTAAAGGTGCCGAGCACGCTGCGTGCCGCCTCTGCTGCAGCACCGAAGCTTGGCAGGCTGGACTGACGTAAAACCCTGGCTGCACCCTTCTGCTGAGTTCAGGATAAAGTGCAGAAAAGCACTGGCTCTGACAGGCGGAGTGGGCACCAACAGCACACAACTGACTACTGACTCTGCTCCATCGTCTGAGGAGCTTCACCTGGGCAGACAACCAGCAGAGTTGTTTCTATACGGGACGCTGTCTCAACATTTTTCCATTGGGCATCGGCATTTTTGAGAAATAAGGAGACAAAGTAACGTGTTCCGATAAGCCATTATTTGCAAGTTGAACAGCTTCTGTGTCGCAGTTCAGAGCAAAAGGCGGCACTGAGGACAGGCAGGATCCAACCCCACCCACTCCAACGCACACGAGGAAACCGCTGTCTCCCCTTCTGGCCCTGGGGCAGTGTGACACACTGAAGCCTGCAGAAACACAGCGAATGATGATGCGCTTTAAATGTACTGGTTGGAAAAGAATGGTAAACATGAGCTGACTTAATAAGCCATATTACAAACAAAGTATGTACTCTTAAAACAAAACAAAAAGCCCAGACACTTGATGCGCCCACAGAAGAGACTGAGACCTCACTTCATCCACCACTCGCAAGCAGGTCTCAGACCCTTGGGACGCAAGCAGTCTGCAAACTTCTTTAAGGCAGACAACACACTGCTTTTATTTTACACATGCTAGAAACTGAAGCAAAGACAGGTTAAATGACTTCATGCCACATACTGAGTCATGGCAAAACCGGATCTGTCGGTTAATTACCAGCCTGTTAGGTAAGCATATTTGCTCAACAT
This sequence comes from Fregata magnificens, assembly GCA_013389945.1. NCBI lineage: Eukaryota > Metazoa > Chordata > Aves > Suliformes > Fregatidae > Fregata > Fregata magnificens. The sequence continues at coordinate 169,699 of WAAD01035266.1, forward strand.
CAGTTCACATAACGTTCCTAGATCCCCGTGACGAGGACAACAGCCTGCTGCTGCACCTTCATCCCAGGTGCTGTTTTCACAGGCTGCTCACACTAGTCAACTCTCTTCTCAAGGAAATGAACGGAAATGTGCAGATTATCCTTCAGAATCCTATCTCTGTACTTGAAAAAGAAAAGGAGATAAGAATCCAAGGGTATCTGCCCATCAAAGCACACTGCACGTGCACAGGAGTTGGAAGCTTTCCTCGATCACCCGAATTGGCTGCACCAGGGCAGTTATCCCTGCCATCTCTGAATTCACACAGACATTGCTCTCAGTCATAGAGCAAGGCTCTTCCCAAAGTTAACGTCTAACTCACGGAGTCAGCGTGCCGGTACCCCGAGAGGAAGAAGAGCAGGTTCTCGGAGCAGGCCACATCCTCCTCCAGCACACATTACAGCATCACTGCGATTCTGCCCAGCTTCACAACAAAAATCTTAAACCTACAGCATCCTCTGCCGATGGTCCAGGCACACACTAGACATGTGTTCCTCATCAAAAATACTTGGTATGGTCTTTGTTCACTCAGCTTCCTGCAAATTGACAAGAGCTCAGTCTACATCACACCTAAAACTACAGCATGTCCTCACTAGCAAGATCCTGCCATTTGGCCATTGCAATTTTAATCAGAGAGAACAAAGCTAATCAAAACCAGAGTGACAGACTTGTTTGAATGCTTCAAGCTGTCAGCTGGTAGCAGGAGATTTTCCAGAGGGAGATACCTGCTCTGCCTGACTGTCTGACAGCACCCAGATCATCAACTGATCTACGCGAAGTGCTGCCGAGTCCCCTCAAACCTTCTCTTGTGGTGATGTGACTGCAATGACGTGAGGGCTTGACCGAACCAGGGACTATTTTGTGCTGCAGTGGGAAAACCTGGTGTATTTTGGGCCACACAAATACTCAGAGATTGGTCTGGAGACTTCATGAGCAAGGATGCACTTCTAACAAGCTAAATTGGTATATGAAGGAAACAGAGTCAAGAATGCGACCAGCATTTCATACAGTGGACACCGAATTCAGATGGTCCTGTTCATACCAGGCGATTTTGGAAAGGTGGGAGAGAGCGCTACAGAGGGAAAATGAGTTTGATCTCTTTCCGAGCACCTCTCACTAGCTCAGGCTCACTAGCCTAAGCAGGACCAGCTCCCATGTGCCCTGCTGAGGTCACTCCGGACAGTCTCTCTGTCTCTTGCCTCTTCTACATACAGAAATACAAACACACTGTCCAGGGACACTGGGAATCCCATTACCACCAACAGCACTTTAGGTACAGTTCCTGATAGCGCTATCTGTGTTATGCACCAGGCATAAGACACGTTAACACATGGCACGTCCATCGCCTTCTGCAGGATTATCACCACCCTGTAGGCTCTCATGAGCTACCACCAGATATACATCAAGCTTCTTATGTAGAACCCTGAGCACAGAAACACAGAGGAAACAGGTTGCTTTATCAGATGCTGCTATGAAAAAGATCAAAAGCCGAAGGAAGGACAGGGAAAGCCCAAGGGAATCCTTAACTAGCAAGTAGAGTGAATTGTACCATCTGCAATAGGCCTGATTTTAGTACGAAACACTCCTTATCCATCCCTATCCCATCCTCTACAACGCAATGCAGGCGGCTTCCAGTCAGGAGATGTCGTGATGTTCAGCGAGTCTGGGGCTTTCTATACTCCAACCTCCGCATCCAGCTAGACAGGAGACAGGGAACCAGAAAGCTCAACTTTACTTCTTGCCTTATCAAGGCAGAGCTTTAGGTAAGGCACTTCACATCCCTGCACCTCAGCTCTTCCACCTGTGACCTTTCAGAAGTGCTGCAAAATTCAACTAAGGACAATAAAATGCTTTGATGTCCCTTGGTGAAACATACAATGGAATGGAATGGAATGGAATTTTGCCCTTTTTTTTTTTTTTTTTTTGTCAAGGGAGACCTGCAAACTCTATATGCTGTATTTTGTATTTGTTTTATCGTTCCCTTTCTAAGCATACCCGTGTGCCTGTATGTGTAGAGAAGACAGGAGGGGATGAAGATGGGAAATGAAGGATAACGTATGCGCAGTTTTACTTCTTCCCTCAGACTGCAGCTGCACGTGTGGCTCTGCCCTGAACCGGAGCCCCCAGACCAGCGTGCGGGGTGGGCAGCCAGCACACTCCTCAGCACTACGTATCTCAAATACCTGAAAAGCAACAAGTTAAAAACAAGTAAACCCTTTCACATGTTGAATATGATTACACTGCGGGACTCACTGCCACAAGATACCACTGAGAGGATCTGAGCTCTCTTCAATTTAAAAAGGAAAAAAAAAAAATTTTTGATGTTTATATAGCCTTGTCAGGTTTGGGGAATTTCAGCATTTTATAGACAAAATTCAACTGACATGCCCCACAGTACAGAAAAAGGCATCAGCGGGGTTAAGGAAAGCAGATTCCCAACTTCCAGCCCTGCCCTCACCCTATGACACAGTGCTGCTTTGCAAAACAATGAGATAAAAAAGTTACTTTAGCGCATCGGGAGAGATGAATTGTGCAGACAACATCAGATTTGGCAGGGGTCCTCTGCTGCAGCCAGTGTGACTCCCTCATCCTCCACCACCAGGCTTGATTGCCTACGCAAGGTTTGCACTCATCACAAAGAAAAAAAAGGGAAAAAAATAAAGGAAAAGGTGAGCACAACAGCTAGTTTAGCACTTGACTAACAAGATAGGTTAGGATTACGTGAGGCAATTCTTTTCCAGAAGCCAGCCTGCTGTCAGTTTATTCTGTGGTTTCGGCAGGCCTACGCAGACTCCAGAAAGCGAAGCTCATGTTCATGTCTAGCAGAGCTACTTCCACCTGCCACTGTGGCACTGGCACCCTCCGGGGCTGCAGCGTAGCTCTCGTGTACCTCGAAGCCTCTGAAAAAAGATGAACACTGCACTATTTGTCAGGAGGCACTTTAACTTCTCCTGAAAGAAATCCAGGTGGATGTGCTGCCTGCAGCATGCCAACGATGACTGAGGACATGGCCACATGCACCCAGAGACGCTCAGGACCTGCGTGCATCCCGAGCTGGCCAGACACAAGCCAGCTCTGGCCTAAAAGCCCTATGGGGTTTCTGGAGATGTGTCTCAACATCATACTGAAGAGACCTGTTGAGAGACCACACCGACCACAGCACCAAGCCATTGCTGAAACACGGACGCTGGGCATGAGCTGGTCCTCTCCTTCACCCATCAGCACTAGGTGGGTGGCACTACAGCCAAAGGAAATCTTTCTGGTCATCTTGTTATCAATCCCGTGCAATTAAGATGTGTGCCAAAATGGCAGCTAGATGAGATGGGAAAGGCCAGGACTATGCTTACTGTTTGGTCACCACCCTTGCTGGCAATGTTCAAAAAATGAAAGGCTATAAACATAATTGAGCAGCATCAAGCAAAGCAGAGATTGCAGGCTGAGCAGGTTGTAGACAAATATCTATGGGAAAAACCCTAAGAAAACAAATATTAGTTACTTGCAATTATAAATAAACTTGTTTTCTTAGATCATGAAACATTCTTGGATTAACCTACATTCAAAGAAATCAGCCACTCTCTAATTCAAGTCAAATGTCTCTGGAGTTTGCAAATAACAGACAAAAAGGATCTCAGTTTGCGGGTTTGTACATGTGTAAACACATGCATTTACGTGCATGTGAGCCACTTGTTTACAGAAAAAAGGGTTATCAGCAGCAACATTATGAAGCATGAAAGCGCAGATGTGGACAAGACAAGAGCACTTCAAAATCCTGACTCCCAAAACAATCAGAAACGCTGAAGTATGTGGCCAACATGGTGCACGTCCAGGGTGTGTCTGTTATTGTTTGCATTCCCATGGTGTTAATATTATAATGAGAAATGCATAACGTCAACTATCCCCCTCGCCTCCCCCAAACCTGTTGGGTTTTTCCCCATAAATTAATGAGATCCAAATAAAATTATTACTAGTATCATCATTTACATAACATTTGTCATCATGCAGGAGAACGGGCCTGCTGAGCGTATAAACAGGAGTGTGGATGACGAGCCAAACCACTGAAGTTTCATTTTCGTTACATCTCTCTGCATATCTACATAAATCCGTCATACGCATTTGAAAGAAACCATCTCCGAGTCATACAAGCCCAGCACAAAGCATGCGACAAAACCAAGCATACTCACAGGATCAAACTGGGATGTGCAATGAGCACGCAAGCGAAAGAGCCTCCAAAACCCACTATTTTAAGTCAGTAAATAGCAGAAATGTTTATGTTGTGGAAGTGTCATCAAGAGTGAGGATTCTATAGATGTTAAAATCATTAGATGTATCTGGGTAGTTGTTTAATTAATAAACATACAATTCTCTCTAACTTAGTCTGTTACTTGCATTTCATTTGCTCCCACTTTACTTGGGAGATAACAACCAACCACTCGTGCTGTGTCCTTCAAATTCCAGCAAGTGTTTTAGCAAAGTCTGGATCAGCTTTAATAACGAATGGCACAACTCAAGGATCCCCACAGCACTGAGGTCTTTTTCACCCCCAAGGTCTCAATCACGACTGTACTACACTCTATCAAGCTGTTACTCTTAGGGGTACATCTCAAGCTGATGTATTTAGACTCTGCTTTTTTTCAGTAATTTGCAATGATGTTCTCTGAAATATTAATACATATAATATGTAATGTTCAACAGGCTTTTGGGTAAACGTCTTGTAAACACAGTTTGAACCATATTGTAGGCAGTGCCTGATTACCTAGGGACACAAGAAGTGACACCGCTGGGTACAGGCTGACGGCAGGGCAGGCTCCACAGTAAAAGCCGCCTGGGTTTCCCTGCGGTGGGTCAGAGTGGCCCGCGACAGGGCTTCACCCCGGCCACACAAGCAAACCCAAAGAGCGTCACAAACAACTCCCCAAAGCAACAAACGGCCCTCAGAGAGCTGAAGGCACAGAACGAGACTTGCTCTGGTTATAAATTAAGAAAAGCAAAGCCTACATGGTTTAATTTTCCACTGGTGGAAGACGCTGAAGGAGCAGGAAAAGCCACGTGCATACCTGCCGGAAAACGAAGCAAAGGCATCAGCTACAGCCGGGAAATGGGACGTTCTGCAGCGCTCGTGTCAGGTTTGAAAGCGCTTGGACACCACGTGTGTGCTCACGGAAACCAGCACCTCGATGAATACAGCAGGACCTGACTCCAAAGTCAAGTGCTGCTTTATTTGCAGACCTGCAAAATGCAGCACACGCTGCACTAGGCAGCACGTGGGTGCCCAGGGACACCACCACCCTGCCTGCGCCGCTGGCCTTCTCCTGGCGCTTCAGGGGTCTCCAGTGTCACACGTAGCACCCTGCACCATGTGGAAGGAGAGGGCAGATGTCGGGGTAGGTGTTGCGGCATGTGCTGGGGTAAGTGTCGATCTCACAGCTTTGCAGACACCACTTTCCTCCCTGAAGGACGTGATTTCATTTCGGGTTAGTCCACGGAGCTCGCTCTCCCTGCAGCACAGTGCAGCTGTACCCTGCACTACTCCCCAAAGCTTGAGATTATTCAAGCTGCACCCCAGTTACTATCAACCACGAAAAGAAGTACAAAGCAGTGACAAAAGCTGCTGGCCTGACCTCCCGGTGAGTCCAAGGAGAACGAGAAGATCCAACTGCTGTCTGCTTTCAGGGAATCCTTCTGCACCTCCTCGTTTCAGAAAGCTCTCCTTCTCGGTTATGAACCACACACAGAGGCCATCCTCCACCACCTCTGTCCAGCTGGAAAGTGGCCACGGTGCTCTCCATGCAGGCAGAACGAGCAGCTATGCCTCACACACCGCATTTTCATGTGCAAGCACCGCAGCGCTCCACATCTCCCACGAAGGGGACCAGCCATACCCTAACCGTCTTCCCTCCCAAAGCCATTCTGCTCTCGCTTTCTCCAAAACCTTTCTGGTTTTTCCTTCTATCAGTTTTCTTCCCCATAAAGACAGGATGGTGAACGTCTGGCTGAACGGAAGACTTTTTCCTCCTCTACTCCCAGGTTTGAAAAAGCAACAGCCTAAGTATTTATGGTATTTTACCATCTGGTTGGTAGGAGAGCCTGGACACCAGCTGGGCAGACCAACAGGAATGACCACAGACCATGCTCACCGTTGTGTCAGCAGGGACTCCTGGGCAGGTTCCCGTCCTGCTCTCCTGCCTGAGGCCGAGTATTCTGCAGCGCCGCTGTCAGCTTTCGACCCAGCAGCCTTAAATCAGTTTTATTTTAGATTTTCTAATGCTGTTCCCAAATTGGATTGATTTTAAGGCCAGACTGGACTCCCAGAGTTGCGCAGTGTAACTGTGGGTGTAATGCAGACCGTAAAGCTTCCCTGAACACACATCTGAAGGGGGAGGAGAGGAAGAAGGTGAGGGAAGGAAGCTGATCTAGAATGCTTTATTGTTGCCCAAACACTCTTTCCCAGCTATTTCTCTGCTCGTGCTCCCCCCTGACATCTTCCTGTTACCCAAAGTTCAAGTGACGGGCTCCTCCCTCTCATGCCACACATCTTCCTGGTGCTCATGACTTCCCTGAACTAGCCACGTTTGCACTGACGTTGCTGCTCCACCAGCCAGTTCAGCCCTGACATGTCTGTTGCAGCAGAAATGGTAACTGTGTGTGTATAACAGCAGAACACAAGGCACCCAGTCATAACCGGGGAAGCGCTGCGCTGGGTGCTGTGCAACTCACCCGGGCAGGTCCTACCTGGAGTGGGCTTTGGAATAAGAACAGCATCTCCACACATCCTTGCGTGCTGCTCTTTGTAACTAGAAAGCCCGCCCAATTTCTTTTTTTTTTTTGGTGCATTGCCTTGCCCACGCCCCATTCCTGCCTTCAGAGGTTACCCAACACCATGCAGCTAGGTCACCTCTGCCCCTCCTGCCTCGCAGTTGACACTTCTTCCCACGTATCCCAGATCCTCACTTGTTGCACCAGTTTACAAAACGTTCTCATAACGTGGGGTGGCTGGATAATCATTAAAATCTTTTCCAGCGGCAGCAGATACAATAAACAACCCTGCTTAATACCAGTTCTCCAATGTTTAACCTCTGCTATACCCAGAGCACATTCACCATCTGTGAGCCACAGAGCCGCGAATATTAACACCCACTGAGCACGTCTGACGAGGAAGGCGATGAAATTGTCGCAGGCTTCAAACAGGCGCACGGAGCTCTGCCACCCGCCCCGCTCGGGGCTGCAGGGACGGCGCCCGCCTCGGCTGGGGTGCCGGCGCTGGGCTCGGAAAAGAGGACCACCGTAGTCCGTAAATCCACGTTTTTGTTTCTCATTCAGGAAGCCTCTCGCCCCTGCACGTCTCCGAGCTGTCTTGCTTCGTAACATCTACTATCTCCTGCATGACTCATCACTGAAACAATGGCTTTGCAGCTACAGCCCGGCAGTGACAGACAAAGAGCCGTTCCCTCCCGCTCCTGCCGCAGGTACGCGCTCCTGTCACTGAGCTAATGCTGCATCGCGGCTCCATCGCCCCCGGCCGCACGCAGACGGCGGGGAGCGAAACGCTCCGACGGCGGCCTTTAGCGGGGATCGTTCTCCACGAGCCACCGGCTGTCAGCGGTACCGCCGAGCCAAGGCGCCGCT
>WAAD01035266.1:186001-197339 GCA_013389945.1 Fregata magnificens
GGGGGGAGGTCCATCCAAAGTCCGTAGACTACATGCTAAGGTCTCCTGGGCTTGGGGAGCAATAGCTGACTAAGGAATGAACACTGAACATACCTTCCCAATCTGCTGCAAACTATTGGCTGTGATAAAATATCTACTCAGACTGATAGAATTTCATCTATGAAATACACAGAGAAATCCAAGTATTCTCCACTGAGAACTGGATTTGCCTCTGCATTGCTTTGACTCACCTCTTAACTGTGTTAAAATTGTGCCAAATAAAAGAATTCTGGAGAAGAAAGCTGCAGAGCGATTTTGACGCACCAAACCCAACCGTGCTCTCCTGCTAAGTGAACCTCAAAACCCAAAGACAAGGTTTAACGTACAGAATCATAGAATCAGAGAGTAGTTTGGGTTGGAAGGGGCCCTTAAAGGTCATCTCGTCCAACCTCCCCATACACTTGCCTAACCTCCCTGGTGCAAAAGGCGCTTCTGTGGCAAGACTGCGAAGACAGGGGCAACTTTAGGGTGCTCGACAGAGCTTGATGGCCCCCGGGGGAGCACTGGGGACCCCCGGGGGAGGGCCAGGGAGCCCTCGGGGGAGGGCTGAGGACCCCCGGGGGAGGGCTGAGGACCCCGGGGGGAGGACTGGGGACCCCCGGGGGAGGGCTGGGGACCCCCGGGGGAGGGCCGGGGAGCCCCCGGGGGAGGGCTGAGGACCCCAGGGGGAGGACTGGGGACCCCCGGGGGAGGGCCGAGGAGCCCCGGGGGAGGGCTGAGGANCCGCCGAACTGCGGGGCTGGGCGGGAGGAACGGCAGCAATCGCCCGCGGCAGCAGCAGAACCTGGTATGCTCAACCCCCTGGGGTTTTTTTGCAGAGCTTTCTAAAAACACGCCTTATTAAACTTGTAGCCTCGCTAGTAGGCAATAATTAGCTTTGAAATCTAACGACAGATAGCAACGAGTATAATATAATAAAGGTGTTCTATCATTTTCTGTTTCAAAGCCGTCATAATGTCAGCAGTGTTGCATGCTAATATTATTTCAATTCTGCAAACATTTCCAGACTGATCAGCCAATCAGGTAATCGTTTCTGATACTCTATTACCTTTCTGCAGCAATACAGGGGGACCAGTCTCCACCTGAGACTGCTAAATTCAGCTATAGCGTTTGAGAGATCTGTATACATCACATTAGTCCTTGTCTTTAATGCAAAACCACTAAAAGCTATTTAAGTATACAACTAAAATAAAAACAAACCAACCGAAAGAGGATACGCTGGTGAAACAGCCGAGTAAGAAATGAGGATGCGAGAGTTCGGGTGAGTGAACCTTATCTGCTTGGGCAACGGAGAGGGGTGTGTAGTGTAAAACAGGTCTTGATTTACCAAGCGAGGAGGTATCAGTATGCAGAGAGCCGGCGCTGCCGTTGGAGAGGACGCCCTGTGTTTTCCCTGCGTAACAAAGAGGCTGACCCCTACTTTAGGTCTTTCCCTGCAGAGCCGTGGCCGCTGCCTTGGCCGTGCAATCCCTGCCCCAGCAGTGATCTCTGTCCCTGCGTTTGTAAAGCCAAGGGTAAGCAGGCGTGATCAGGGCAGGATGCAAAGCGCCATAAGCAGCCATCTATTTCCAGCACTGAACAATCACTGTCAATAACCCCACTATAAATGTCAGCCTCAGACATGGTGTCAATAACTTATTGTGTAAGGATAATGCACCGTCTTGGTAAAGGCCAGTGTAAAGACCAGCTTGCTAGCCAGCATTGTGTGATTACAATTACTGAGGGGTTTTCATATATAGGGTCAATCATTTGATGGATAGAAGCTGGTGTATTTATGTGAGATTATTACAGTGCTGCTGAACAGTGGTGTTTGGACTTGTTCAGAGCAGCGTTTCTCAGACATCAGGCTCCTCTCTGGGGAGGCTGTGACCTCTGAGGGATGCAGAAACTGGTGTAGAGAAAATGGGAGGAAAAATATTTGCTGCTCCCTGCAAGTTCATTTAAATTGAAGACTCAGCAAAAGAACACTTAATAGATGTTTCTTGCTTTTGATGATTTAACCAAAGCTGACCCAGCGCAAGAAGATAATCAACACATTCTGCCCTCTTTGCTACACTCAGTAAAGATGCAGAATATTAAAAATAAAATGAAGTTGTTAGAGAAATGACATACCTATCATCAATGCCTGTACATGACTTAAACCCATACAGGAGTGTATTAAGCTCTTCAGAGACAAAGTCTCTGCACAATGACAGTGCCAACAACCAGTTAAACAACTTATGTGTCAACATGCTGTTTTATTTTTAAATGTATTCTACAATATACATGTGTGAAAATAGAATTTTTTGAATGGCACAAGCCAATTCAATTTGACAAAAGTTCTGAAAAAGGATTTTATTTAGACTTATGATCAACATCTGCATGGTTCATAAAAGTACAATTTTCCCTTTCTGCCTGTATGTACTCATGCTTGCATTGAACATTTCTATATTGTAATACATGGCCATATTAAAATGGAATGATAGCAAAAGCAGGTTTTAAGGAACAGCAGCTCTAAAAATCATGTTTTGTGCTTGCAGTAGGCTGACACTATTGGACGCTGTAAAATAAAACCTCAATAACATAACATAATGCTAGAAAAGACCCCCCTTTTTTAAAGCAGACACTAAAAAGTAAGACAGTTCAAAGTTTGCCTCTACCTTAAAACAGTCATTGTCTGGATCTGTTCCGAGAGGGGCCAGAGCAATCAAACTGCCACAATCTAGTTTAGGAGGCAGTGTGCACATAAATTATTCAGCATTCTAAAATCTAAAAATCAATGCTTTACACTGCATAATCCAGCTTAATATAACAACCAGAAAACCAATTTATGAGCAATTTTAGATTAGGTTTTCCCACAAAACCTCAAGAACTGCAATTGCAACACGGAACGAGAGGAATGAGCCTTTGCCTCCCCTATGTTACTCACATAAACCATTTTGTAGGATACACGCTGGCATACACTGTGACTCTCAGTGCTGGCTACATCCTAACCCTCCTCCCCCTTGCAGTATAATTAATAAGGAGCTCTACATAAAATGCTGACATAAGTCTTTTAAAATGTTCTTACTCCCTGAAGTAGTAGTACTGTTGCTGCTTGAGCCCTCACATACCTCGCTGTCATTTCTAAATCCTAGTGTCTGCAAACTCCAACCTGTACGGTTTACTGACAGCTGCATCACTGCAATCAATGTGAACAGTAGCTATACATAAACAAACAGACAATAATAGTAAATTCATCTGTATTCCCTCCAGTACCAAGCATACTATCAGAGCTTAAATAATTAATACTCTGGCTTATGATGTACCTTTCACCCCAGGATCTCAAAGCACTTTGTAGTGCGTGGGGATGGATTTTTATTTTGCTGGAGTAAATAGGGTAGAGAAAGATTAACCGATTGACCAAGGTCATGCTGCGTTAACATTTTATTTCTGCTCTACCATTTAACTGGATAGCTGCTGTGACCTTGTAAAGCTAGAAGGCAGCTGCATTTCAAACTAACAATGTAAAGAAAATCTCCCTTAAAGTGTACCAGATGTTTGTGATTAGGCAAAACAAGAAGCTTCAGAAGAATTGCTGGTCTTGCGAGTGTTCACAGTGTTCTCCAGGGTATAATAGCTGGAATTTTCAGCGGAGCCTGAGAGAAGTAGATGCAAAGCTCCCCCTCTATTTCAAGGAAAGATGGTTACTCAGCATCCCTGGGCTCTCCCAAAAAATCAAGCTTGTATACCTATGAAAGTTTCCCAATCAGAAAAACTGGAGTGATCAGGTGAGATCCTGGAGGGTATGCCAGTCCATTCCCATGCAAGTTTTGATCCAGGAAGCTCAAGATGCCACCACAAAGCCATAAATCAAATATTTTAGCGATGGACACTGGTCTGCGTGGGGGAAGCCATTTGGGGTATAGCTGTTAAAGCCAGGCTGACCATCTAATATGTCAGTAAAAGACAAAAGGGACTAGTAGATTAAAAAAAAAAAAGGCTTATCACCACAAAGGTACTTGGGAACAAATGTGTTCTGCACTGCCTGGCTCTGGGCTCTGAACATGTGCACACTCCTTCCACTGAGCCATGCCCTCCCCAGCTCTGATTCCCCCTACAATAACAGCGTGGGCGGACGCCCGCTCTCAGCACCATCTCCTTCGGGCTTCTCTGTTCATTTTGTCCTGTCAGCGCTCGCAAGTGCACCCGGGGTGCGTGCTCCGGTCCACCCTGTGGCACAGGCACAGCAGCTTGTGCCTTAGCCCAAACAGGCGAACTGCAGCCTGCCGGGAGCCACCGCTCTCCCCTCCTGCACAGCCCAGCTCTGTCGCCAGAGCCAGCCCAGCACATCCCAGTGTCTTAGCTAGGCTGACATCCTCTTGTAAAGCAGATAAACTTAACTTATGGCCAATGATTTTTCAAGGGGATGAGGACATTGTAACGTTTGACTGTCTTGTCTTGTGGCCCTAAACTGATTCTGCAAAGCCATGCCAGCCTCAAACGCTGACCAGACAAACTCAGACGAGAGCAATGGGCTGCAGAAAGGAGCCACTTGACTTGGCAGGGAAGGAAAACAATCTTTTTTCTCTGCGCGGCTCCCCCAGAAGTGAGTCAGTAGGCCTGATGAACAGAAACACAAGTTGCCATAGAAACTCGCATGCCTTCCACCAGGAGGAGAAGAAAATGTAGGCCAATATTTCTGCTTAGCTGGCTCTTGTTCTTGCTGTGCTCCTCAGCCTGCCTGCATCCCACGGCTGTATGAGCAACTTGCATTTATTTTGCCCCCAACTGAGAAACGCCCTTGCCCCCACCGCCTCGGGAAGCTGCAGCTTCGTGCATGCACACACGCGTGCGCACAGCCGCACACGGACACATGCAGGGATAGGGACACGCATGTCAGCTGAGCCAGCACTAAGGCTGTTGCTCGGTGACTACGAATGAGGAGCCCTGCTGCCTGCGGCAGGCAACAGGGAGGGCAGCGTGGGCAGGGGCTGGGCAGTGCCCCCGGCACGGGCAGCACAAACCCTCCCCAAACAGCATCCTTTCATGGCATTCGCACTGCAAGTGTGGCAGGGAGGACTGAAACAAGAGTAAGAGTAATGGGTTTGAAATGAAATGTTTGTGCTGGATTATTCCAGTCACCTTTGATTTAAATAAACTCCTTTCCTCCATACTGTAGGTTTTTCATCTGTAAAACGAGGGTAAGCCCTTAGCAGGGTGGAAACATGCATGGGTCATTAAAGTATGTAAAGCCCTCTGCGATGCACCGAGGGAAGGGGTTACATGATGTGTACAAACACAGATGTACACCTGAGCTGCTGCTCCTTGCTCACCCACACATGTTTTCCATCGAGGCAACCCCAGTAGGTAACACTAGAACTAATAATTGCAAAACCCGATGGATTGAGCTGGTAGCTCTGAAAGCTGAAGAGCCAGGAGCTGGCCGAATGAGATGTGCTCTCCTCACACAGGCTGTCGCCCAGAAAAAACGCAAGTGTCTTTGCGAACGCTTTTTACAGGTGAATAGAAATGATCACTGCTGAACTATCCTTTGGTTTATTTTGTTCCCTGAGCGTATGCTACTGTTGGGTTTTACTTTTAATTGTACACACAGGGCAAGTTGCTTTACTCCTTTTCTTGCTCCTTTTCTTGTAGATTGCATAAAAGACAAATGGCCTACTATATATTCAGTGAGCTGTTGTGGTCGGTTGACCCTGGCTGGATGCCAGGTGCCCACCAAAGCTGCTCTATCACTCCCCCTCCTCAGCAGGATGGGGGAGAGAAAATACAATGAAAAGCTCGTGGGTCGAGATAAGGACGGGGAGAGATCACTCACCAATTACTGTCACAGGCAAAACAGATTTGACTTGGGGAAATTAGTTTAATTTATTACCCATCAAATCAGAATAGGATAATGAGAAAATAAAAATTAAATCTTAAAACACCTTCCCCCCACCCCTCCCTTCTTCCCGGGCTTAACTTCACCTCTGAATTCTCTACCTCCTCCCCCTCAGTGGCACAGGGGGACAGGGAATGGGGCTTGTGGTCAGTTCATCACATGTTGTCTCTGCTGCTCCTTCCACCCCAGGGGGAGGACTCCTCACACTCTTCCCCTGCTCCAGCGTGGGGTCCCTCCCACAGGAGACAGTCCTCCATGAACTTCTCCAACGTGGGTCCTTCCCATGGGCTGCAGTTCTTCACGAACTGCTCCAGCGTGGGTCCCTTCCACGGGGTGCAGTCCTTCAGGAACAGACTGCTCCAAGCATGGGTCCCCCGTGGGGTCACAAGTCCTGCCAGCAAACCTGCTCCAGCGTGGGCTCCTCTCTCCATGGGTCCACAGGTCCTGCCAGGAGCCTGCTCCAGCATGGGCTACCCACAGGATCACAGCCTCCTTTGGGCATCTACCTGCTCCAGCGTGGGGTCCTCCACGGGCTGCAGGTGGATATCTGCTCCACCGTGGACCTCCATGGGCTGCAGGGGGACAGCCTGCCTCACCAGGGTCTTCACCACGGGCTGCAGGGGAATCTCTGCTCCGGCGCCCGGAGCACCTCCTCCCCCTCCTTCTTCCCTGACCTTGGTGTCTGCAGAGTTGTTCCTCTCACATATTCTCAGTCCTCTCTCCGGCTGCAGTTGCGCAGTTTGGGTTTTTTTGTTCCCCCTTCCTTAATATGTTATCCCAGAGGTGCTACCACCATCACTGATGGGCTCAGCCTTGGCCAACGGTGGGTCCGTCTTGGAGCCAGCTGGCATTGGCTCTGTTGATCAGACATAGGGGAAGCTTCTAGCAGCTTCTCAGAGAGGCCACCCCTGTAGCCCCCCCGCTACCAAAACCTTGCCACACAGACCCAATATAGCTGTTATGCTTTAACTGCACTATAAATAAAACAAACCTATCAAAGGAAAGAAAATCCACTTTCCCCCTATTTTTACCTGTAATCTTTTGTCACTCACTTCTAAGGAAAAAAAAACCAAACAGAAAAGGCATTTGAAATTTGGCTTTTGAGCATAGACCAGTGTACAGCCCAGACCAGTGTAAAGCCCAGTACACAGCTTTTGCCCACTAGATATGATCACCCGCCGGGTTCTTGGAGCTCATGATAACACAGCTCTGAGATGACAGACAGCTGATCCGATGCCAGTCCTGTGCCTGCAAGCACTGGCTCCATCAGGGGTAGTTAAAGGAAAGTGATCAAAATGATGGAGAGAGCATATTCCTCCAGAGTAGGGCATATTACCCAGCCACCAAAAGCACAGAGAGGATATTTTTCAGTTCAGTTCAATAGTCTCCAGAAAACATATGATCAGGTGCATAATTTAAAAAGCTGCACATTTTTAATGAACTGACTCAGGATCTTGACAGCTGGAGAGACAGGTGGCGGATGGTAACACCTCTCCTTCTAAAAGGTCTTTTTGGTTTGGGGGAGGAGGGGAGCAGCTTAATCTGTAAGTGATCTATGTCATTTGAGCGGTGATGTGACTGTTGGGTTTAATATGATTTTCAAATCTCTCCAGGTAAAGACAGCTTAATGTAATTATCTACTGTTTGTGAATGAAGAAATATCCATAAAAACCAAATTCCTACAACACATTTACTTCAAGACATTCTAGCAGGAAAAGTTTTCTTTTTGCTGTAAAATAATGAGTGAAAGAAGAATAAAGAACTAATGGAACTGTTTTATTCTTTAAAAAATAGTAGTCTGCAATGGTACAGAGCCCTCCCACTGCAATGAGAGCTACAAAAAATGGTGGTTGCATGGATTCGATTCTTTATAAGGGTGTAAACCAAAGCAATGTTCTTATAACGATGCTGGTGTTACTGCCTTGGAAAGAGCCCAGGGGTTCCCCCTTCCAAATGTACTTAGCTCATCCCCTGTAACTGATCCACTTTGAGTACTCACCACACTACAAGAATGGTAAAATTCATTTTTAAATGTAAAGATGCAAGTCAAGTGCAAACATTGCCACTTGCATGGCAATTGGTAACTTTGGTTCCCCCCAACAAAAAGATTGCCATGGCTTGACAGTACAAGCACAGGCGTAAGCTGCATTTACCCAGGAGATTTTGTCAGCATAACTTTTGAGTGTAGATTTCACATCAAGTACAGCATCAAAGGCCACTTTAAAGGAGCATAACTGCATATACACAGAACTCCCCGGCTTAAAAATCCGACTAGTACATCACATCATACTTGATGTTGCTCTGCTGGCAAAAGCGGGCAGTTCAGCCACACTTCACCCTGGCTTGCCTGCCCGGTTCAGCAGCCCTGCTGCCCCTCGTACCCCGGGCAGCCCTCCGAGAGCCAGCAGGATGTCTGCAGAGCTCCGCAGGGTTCATTCCTGGATCTGCTGTGGCCTTGGGAAAGGGTCTTCTCACCCTTCTCTGTTTATCCTGCCACCGTTTGTTTGGGTACTGTTTGGTTTTTTCCTATCCCAAATGCTTGTTTTCTATGACAAGATCTGCCTGTTTCAGTGGCACCCACGCAAATGCCCCCCTATCTTTTTAACAGTTACTGTAATATAAATAGTTAATAATCACTGTTTGTTTTAGATATCTGCTTTGGGAGTGGACGAGTCAGAAAACTTATCTTAGAGATAAAAATCACTGTATAAGTTTAATAAAAGTAGAACAAAATTCAAGAGAAACTTTGCAATGTTTTCACTGGGGAAGCAAGAGTCTAATTCTGTGGCTGCCGCTCTGCTGGATTCAGTATGTGGGACACTTCCCTCTGGGAAGGAATAAGTAAGATAACGTAGAGTTAAAAAAATAAAAGTCCTAAGCTTACTACAAGATGAGAACTTGAGAATATGTTAAAACTCAACAATAGTTTGTAAAGGGAAGTTGTTTAAAAGTGTAAAATGTCAATATTGAAGACAAATCTCTTCCAGTCTATATTGTCTTGCTAAATAATTTTCCAATGACGGGAAGTTTGATAAAGTAAGTGTAAACACAGTGTGAACTAAAGCATGATGTATCATGGGCAGCTTCAGCACTGCTTTTTTCCCAGGCTGGACATTTGCCAGTTCCCATTTCTTCTTCTCTGTGTGCTACAGCAGCTATTTCAGTGCCTGAGCTCTATGCACTGGAGTGCTATGATGTCCTGCATGTCAAAGTGATGCCACCACGTCATGTTTTCCCAGCGGCAATGCTGGCTTCGGCTTCCTGATAGAGGGAAGCGGCTCACGATCCTTCTCAGGCTGCTCCTCACTCTGCTCAAGAAGTTGGTTCAACCAAAGGTGCCCTCCTGGCCGGCAGCTACCGCTGATGAGGTAGTGTGAATCAGTTGAATTCTTTTGACCTAAAAAGGTCAAAATTTTGCAAATGTAAAACCTAATCCTGTAAACAGCCATGCACAGCAATTTGCTGTCCCAGTTCATTTCAAGGGGCAACTCGCATGTGACTTTAGTCCCTTACATGTAAGTTGGCTGAAATCATACTGACATCTCAACCTTAAAAATGGAGTTTGCCATTTGGAAAGTATCATTAAATCTTTAAAAATATAAAAATAGTGCAGAATTACAACTGAAAAATCCTTCATTCAAAAAGAAAGCAAATCTTTCTCTTCACAGTTCTAAAAAATGAAGGAGGAATATGATCCCTTTGATAACATAGGCTCCAGCTGAGCAAGGTGCCTTCATTTTAAGCACAGGACTATGATCTTGAGGTCAGTGGCAGTGCTAAAGCTGAGTCCATGCTTACTTGCTAAGTTGAAGCAGATCTTGATTGTTTTATTGCTTCCCACCACCTTCCAAGAAAAAAAAAAGTTTAAGGTAATAAGTGAGAGTCCTCTCTCCCTCTCAAGCTCTCTGCTTATGACAAGGTATGACTTCTCACCAAAATAACCTATGAAGTCTGAAGATTTAAGTTTGGCTAGAAGATTTAAGTCTTTGTAACAGGACATGTATAAAGTAAGTAATGCTATTCAAGCATACAGACTAGGTTTGTGTTTACATTGAAAGGAATAGTATAAAAGAAGAACCACAGAGGAAATTTTCTGTTCAAGAATAAGTAACAGGTAACCAGTTTCCCAATACGCTGATTTTAAATGTTACTCTCTGTACTGAAGTTACTGGAGTTACCTCTTATAGAGAGCTTTACATGTTGAAAGGAAGAGAGATAATTGGTCAGTGATCAAAGATTTCTGCCTGGTAATTTACAATCATTTTGGGGCAGGATTCCCGTGGAGAGGAGAACCAGACATCAGTAGGATGCTAAATAATAAAAAGCTCCTACAGAGGCAGTTATACGTTCACCCAAAATGTCCTGTAAAAATGCAGAATCTCTTAAGACTGATAAACCTGGTTTTCTGTAAAGGGGCCCTGGGGTCAGAAATGTGCATCCTTAGTGTACCGCAGAAAGAGATACTACCAAAGATTTTTCTCTCCTTTCCATACTTTTACTGCCAGCCAGCCATTGTGTCTCTTTTGCATGCCTGTGTTTTAAAGCCTCTACATCTGCCAGCAGTAGGTGATTGATTTTAATAGCATGAGTCGCATGAGTAAAACTACTCGCATACAGAACCTTGGACAGAATCATGAGGCCATCAGCACCATGAAGAGTCCTCCTGTCCCCAGGCAGACACTGGCACGGTCACCAGCCTCCACAGGAGCAATGCAGACATCGTGGAAATACAGATTTGATGGATTTCAAGGAAATACTTACCACTGAGACAAGACTATTTTAGACACAAATTTTAACTTACATTTTCTGTCAGCAGACTTTTGATTTACACAGAAGCATTATTTCATAGTTACGTATCTTTCTAGATGGCTCCATGCCCAACACCCCCACACACCCTCAGCAAATCAGAACTGGGAAAGATCCTGTTTCTTCCATGCATGACTGCGGGAAGCACTGCTCACTGGAGAGTACTCAGAAAAGGCGATTTTAATCCAGCAGATACTGATTTCTCACAATGGCTATTTTTACAACAGCAATAAGATTAATGAAGATTGGTGATTAACCTAAATTGTTCTCACTGGAAGGATCAAATAAGAACTGCAAATATAAGCATCCCTTGCTAGAAGGTGATTCCCCCCCCAGCCACATTGGCTGGTGCTCCTCCTGCATTGCATGAAGGGAGAGGAGGCTGCTGCCGAGCAGCTGGTATGCTGCGAGATTCGGAGGGGGCTCTCTGGGCTCTCTGGGCTCTCCTGCAGGTCTAACCCCATAGGTTAGCTTTTACATCACATTTCACTGGGGACAAAAAGCAATAGATGGCATCCTCAAAGCTTTAACTGTGACTTTACGTTTACATCCTTAGGTCAGGGAAAGGAGCAACTCCTCCCTTCATTGAGCAATACGGCCTGGGTCATCAAAGCACTGCCAAAGTTGAAATAT